>CM031596.1:87709087-87799087 GCA_018398815.1 Conus ventricosus | reverse complement strand
GCATTCCAGTGTCTTCTGTAAATCTGTCCATAAACACTGAAGCCACAATTGGTGAAATATCTTTCTGACAGGTTCTTGAATGTCAGGATTTCCCGATACATAATGTGAAAACATTCTTATATACACTAATACAGTGCCTCCAGCCTCTGTCAAAAGCTGGCTAGTTTTGAATATAAAACCACTCAAGTCCAAACTTCTTTCAGCTCACAGTCATGTCAGTTCATGTGTATGTCTTCTGTGCCTTTGAAATGTGGAGTTATCTCTTGAAGCACTTAAGAATCAGGTGAGACTTGGATTTGCTTCAGGTTCTCAACCAAATGAAATAGTGACAGACTAACTGAAGTAGAACACAGTAAGCTCAGTAATTATATAGCTCTGGTCTCAAATGAGTATATTTCTGTGCTTCACATATGATGCAGTATCATCACGGCATCATATGTGAACCACATAAGTGTGCTTCACCAAGGTGTTTTTCACAGAAACAGAATGTTTAGGTTACTCACTCACTGTCATCAGGAACTGAACAAATATCTTGAAAGAAGATATTAGATTATTGTGATTAATTACGAAAATATGATGTTTGATTTCGGTACATTTCTATGACAGAAGACTGACTTTTATTTCTGAGACACTAACTGTTGGAACAGAAATCAGCTAGGTGTTCCCACAATTCCGGATGTCAGAATGAGAATTGTAGAAACGTATCCCAGATGTCAAAACTGAGACACATAAACCAACATATACACAAGCACGCGTGCATGCACATACATATATACTCACATGGGCTCATACACACACGCACTTACAGAACTTACACACAGGCACTTACATGCACGCATGCACGCTCACCACTTCCTTACCCTCGTTATCAGATACCTTCCACATGGCATTCACTCCACGATTTACCTCAGATCTGGGCAGGTGCTGTTTGCTGTCTGACAAGCCAACCATGCAGCTGTGATTGTTAGCAACTAAGCTTCGCAACAGGTGTGTAACCTGATTGATATATTATCTCACCACATCCGCCCCTTACCACAGCCCTTCCACTTCTGCCTTTGTCTCTAGGCCACCCCCAGTATATCTTTGACTGCCTTGTCCTAGTTTTCATCCCCCCACCTCCCCGGACCTGTCTAGCTCAGTATCTGCATCATTTGGTTTTCAGCCTGTTTGTATTATAGTTTGTGGTCTTTCTGCGTCATTTTCTGTTTAGACCTTGCAAATACACACACAAAAAGAAAAGGTGCTCGCACCCACATGCACGTGCACACATACACACACACACACACACACAGGCACGCGCGCTCATGTACATCTTTTCATCACTTTTCAGTTCTGTCTGCAACATTTTTTTTTCTTCTGTTGTGGACTTTTTCTGACTCTGTATCTTTTTCTTTTCACACGTATGTCAGTTTCTACTTTTTGTTGTTGGTGGTGTCTAATTGTAAGTATGCTTTGTCCAGTTCTTTGTATGAAACTCTCCGAGAAAAAAAGGAAGGTCTTGTCCAGTTCTTTGTATGAAACTCTCCAAGAAAAAAGGAAAGTCTTGTCCAGTCCTTTGTATGAAACTCTCCAAGAAAAAAGGAAGGTCTTGAATAGGTGGGAGTCATTTTTTTGTGGTGTAAATCTGGTTCTTAAAACTCAGAGGAACATGATGGAGGCAAAAACTCAAAAGCAAGTCTTCTTAACCACTTGAATGTAGATGCCAACTACAGCAGATAGTTGTGTTGCAGTACAGATAGTTGTGTTGCAGTACAGATAGTTGTGTTGCAGTACAGATAGTTGTGTTGCAGTACAGATAGTTGTGTTGCAGTACAGATAGTTGTGTTGCAGTGCAGCTGCCGAACCCACTTGTCACGAGCACATACTGTTCGAGTGACCAACCATTCACTTGCATAATTACTTTATTTGGTTATACTGTAGTGCAGCCTCGGCAGTCTAAAGAGAGGGAAAGTTTTTTGGGTGAGGTTTCAATGTGGATGCTCAAACCACACAACCTTAGGTTTTTGGTCTTCAAAGGGGTATACAAGTTTAGATGTGCATGACATACAATCATACATGGAATACACTTCATAAACATGCGTTTGTGTGTATTTTTGGACCGTAAGTGTGTGTATGTGGATACATGTATGCATGTGTGCATGAAGGATGGGAGATTGGGAATTCAGATGTTTGCGTGTGGATATTTATGACTGGGGACAAAAAATGAACGTTAAAAGTTCAGCAGCTAGTAAGTGTCTAGCGGGACATATAATGTAACGAGTTTGTGTTGATTGGGACACCAAAAATGCTGGGACAGGGCACCCAGACTTCTCTGTTGATAATTCCTTCGCCAGTTTTTTAGCCTCAGTCATGGTTCATTTACTGACCACACCCCATGCTGTTGGTACTTTGAACACTCTTCGGAATGACGCACAACAGTTTGGCTTGATAGGCCAACAGCCATCCCTGTTCTTAAGCAGCAAGGTGAACATCAAATGTCAGTGCCAACCTTTTCTTTCTTGTGTTCAGCTTTGAGCTTATTTCTTGAACAGTGCCTGTCAAGTTTACTAGGAAGGTTGGGAACAGTTATGTTATGGCACACCCGCTTACTGCTGCTTTCTACAGAAATTTGGACCACCAAAGATTCCCTTTTGTTCCTTTTCCCTTCCAGCTTTCTTTCCTTTAGCAAAACTTTGGAAACCCATGAAACCCACCCCAGAATGGTGCGATCTGAACCTCATGATTACTTCCGAAAGCTTGGCCCAATAATTACAGAAATGACCTAGAAGAGTTTAACTGCAAGGGCCAGTAACCCATAAATGTGGATTTCAGAATGAACGCTGCTCAGTGTGTGCTTCTGTGAATTATATGATTACCACTGACATTGAAGGGAAGCCTTCAAATGGCATTGACAGAATCCACATTTCAAAATCATTAGTGATTAGTGGATCAGTACAAATGAATGTTAATTTCACAATCACTCAAACTATCAGCATGTCAAAATACTAAGTAAATGTGACAGGGACCAGTGATGTTAAGTTATAAATGATTTGTAAATGATATATTATGTCACTGTGAAAGTCGGATTGTCTTAGTAGTATAAAAAAAAACAAAAACATGTGGATATACTGCATTAGGGTGTTATGAATATTATATCTCAGAAGAAAAGTTGGTCTTCATTAGTTGATTTGCAGCATTTTATTGTTTAGAACATGGTTTTATTATTCCCTTTTATAGAAACAAATAACTAGAAGTTCACAGAAAGAACGCTCTGATAGAGACTTGTAACACACCTTTTTTTTTTCATGGCACCAGCTGGACACAAAGCAGCATCGTTTTGTTATTTTGTTTGTAAATGCTTCTGTAGGGATTATGCATCACAGTTTTATCCATAATAAATGTTTCACGATATCCAAAATAGTTGTGCAGTACGCACGTGCGCGCGCACACAACACAAACAACACACACACACACACACACACACACACACACACACACACACACACACACACAGAGCTACAGTTTCTTTGGCCTAAAGCTGCATATTTGGTTCCTTTAAAATCCACACATCAGCACTGAGCACCTGTTGTCACAGTCTATGTAATTTATGTCAAGCACAGATAACTCTCCACGGTGGTGCTACATACAGCATACAATAAGAAGGCGTCAGAATCATGTCAGGGGATCTGTTGTTAAACAGCAGTGTTGGACCTGTTTTTATTATGCGCAGAGGGGTGCCCAGAATACATTATCCCATACAAGTGCGAGCCTTATTCTCACAAAGTCATGGTGCGTTCATCAAGAGAGGCTTGTTTCTGCACCGTTCTCACCCTGTTTGACCCCATCCCTACCTGAGAGAAAGATACCCTAATGATATGGCCTCTGTGATTGGCTGAGCTGAGAGAGAGACTGGGGGGGGGGGGGGGGGGGGCACACATGCATTCCATGCTTGCTGAAGAGAGAATGTTTTTGTTTTTATTTGCAAGACAGAGAGAGAAAAAGTGAGGGAGACAAAAAAAAATGTATGGTCAGACATCCTCCTCATACTCATAGTAACACTAATAGTAATATGCTTGTAAACTTAAGCTCATTCAGTCATGGTTACAATATCATATCCAAGAGTGAGGGGGGGGGGGGGGGTGTTGCTTTCACCTGAGGCTCTCCAAATCCATCGGTGATTGATACTAGTAATTTGATGTATTCTTGTCCTTTCTCTTTAAAAGTTATTACACTCTCTGGTTGATGTGTGATAATGTTGATTTGAATATAAACACAAGTAGCCTGTAGAATTTTTGACAGATTTCTCTCCAACAAAACACTTTCAGCTGTTTTACACATGAAACGAAATAGCACATGATATGTCCAGTGACCAGAACTAACATAAAAAAAAGAGTAATGTTTATTCTGGCGTATATAGGACAGAGTAATGTTTATTCTGGTGTATATAGGGATGTAGTATTTGTAGGATTTCCCAGGATGACGCATGTTCACAAAGCTTTGAAGGATACGAATTAATTATAATAATACCAAGACATATTGTGAATGTGATGTCATGGTGTTCTGTCAGCTGTTGACGTACGTTCCCTGGATTGTGTTGTGATGAAGATGATTGACGTCACACAGGATTCTGTGTTGTCATGAATGTGATATATGATACATTGTCATGGTAGCTTCTGCGCAGGATAGTCGCAAATCATGTGTCTTCATCTTAGCTGTTTAGACTGTCAGTGTGTGTGTATGTATTGTCTGTCTGTGTGTGTGTGAGGAAGAGAGGAGAGAGAGAGAGAGAGAGAGAGCGAGCGAGTTGAAATGCTTAACCATGTAAAACAGCAACAGCAACAACCTTTGAAAGCATCTTTGATTGCTTCTAAATGTTCCTCTCTCTCTCTCTCTTTCTCTCTCTCTCTCTCTCTCTCTCTCTCTCTCTCTCTCTCTCTCTCTCTCTCTCTCTCACACACACACACACACAACACACACACACACACACACACACCGCGCGCGCGCATACACTGACAAACGCATGCACATGCACGCACCCACACACACACACATGCACATGCACACATACACAGGTGCACACACACACACACACACACACACACACACACACACACACACACACACAAATTCATTCATTCATTTTGAAATTGTCATTGTAATCTGAATGTCTCAATAGACTTCCCAGAGATTCCAAAATCATAAAATTCTGATTTGACAGATAAAAGATATGGTTGACAAAAATTACCAAAGCTGTCTGTTTTGATGATGGATGATATTTTATATTCACAGAGAGAAAGGAGGGAGGGCAAGGATGAATAACAGGATCAGGTTCCAAGCACTGCAGTAATATGCCAAAAGTCAGGAACTTGAAGTCACTGACAGCTGCATCTAGATGGGCACTTAGTAGTGTTGAAGATATTGGGAAATATAACTGATTTAAAGAGGGCTTATGCTTCTTTCACTGAGTCTGAGAGGTTCCTGTGAGTAAATCTCGTCTTCGTAGCAAAAGGAAAGCAGAAACACATCGCGATCCTTCCACCAAAATCATGCAGCAATTGACATGGTAAAAGTTTTTCACAATTGTAGTATTAGGCTAGCTTGTCTTTGTGTATTTGGTCAAGTCGTTTGCTGTGATTGTCAAATGCTACGGTGCTTGGTAATTGTGCACACAGAACTGCAAGAAACAGTGGACCTGTGACTGGTGAAAATTTATTATGACATTGACAAATAATTTTTAAAGCCATCTGTTTTGATTGCTGTGAAACGTTAAGTAAAACCTACTATTATTGTTGGTCACGCTATGAACAGGCTTTAAAAAAAATTAATAATGATGTTAATTGAGCCATAAGATTTATGTGACACTGTTTGACATTTTGCAGATAGCTGTTGAGGTGTTAATTTCTTCTGAAAATACATGTGCAGAGAGCTAAATCCTCCCATACCTGTTTCCACATTGCATTTTGAACCAGGGCACATTCAGTCTTTGACAGAGGAAAGGCTCTCAGCTTAATATAGAAATCTGTATTCATTAAAAAGAGAAAAAAAATAATGTAAAGATTGCTGGCCACTCTGAGCAATAACAGGCATATATAGATGAATTTGCCATCTGACGCTGACCTGAACGTAATTGTATGTCTGACATCAGACAAGAAATGGTCTGTTTATGATAGGGGTGGCCAACATTCACAGGTAATGGAGCACCTAGTAAGAAATGATCGTTTATTAACTGTTTCAACCTGATGTAGTGATTGGGTCCCAGCGTAGCATGTTTTGGTTGTTCATTTGTATTATCTGGGCTGCTTTTTTACTTTTAACTGTGGTAACTGGATTGATACATTCAAAGGACATGCAAAGTAGTTCTACAGAAATTTTCCAGGAATATATATTACATTTTCATCACGTGTTGATTATTGAGTGACACATAGTCCCTCTATGAACAGGGGCTAAACAGATCTTTATCATTCCATCATTACTTGTTATTGCAGTAGGTGTGTCATCGTATTGATGGTAAAATGCAAGCAGTCACAGTCAAGTATATTTTCAGCAAATATGAATGCTTTTGTATCGTGTATAGTTTCAGATGCTATTCTTGATGATCATCTGATGAGACTTTATCTAACGCTTTCCTTCCTGTAACATTACTTCAACTCATGACGCCAAGAGGGAAACAAAACTGAAAAAATACACCAAATCATTCGAAATTCGCTCACTGAAGGCACCATACGTATGAAACAACAAGGTATTGCTGGAAAAGATTCTCCCTTCGCTGATGATTTATAGCTGGAATAAGGTTTAAATGTGCTTGATTTGAACTGAGATTGACTCCCAACCTCAAGGCAGGCGCAGGTGGCTGTGTGTAGAGCACCTAGTTTGAAGTCTGGTGATGAGAGTTCAAAAACACATGGCGCTCAGTGTAAATAAAAACTGGCACGTCCACTGTCCGCCTTTACCTGGTGGTGTTTCCTTGGTGTCACTGTGAGTTTAGTGTGAGGTGGACCTCTCAGCCGCTTCTAATGTGACTGCTGTCCAATCTGTCACATCATCTTGATGGGAATGGGTGTGAAATCTGAATTCATGGGGTTTTTTTGTTGTTGTTGCGTTTGTTTTTTTGTTTGTTTGTTTGTTTTTTTACAGGCGAAAGAAATGGAAAAAAGTTTTCAGCCAAGAAAAGAATTATGATTGCAATTTTTTTTTTTTTTTTTTTTATAATTGTTCAGTAAATGAAGTTTCAGCAATATTAATGTGCTGCCATTGGATACCGAGTTCTGTTTCACTAACCCAAGTTTAAAATTTATGTGGAACAGAGAAAGCAGAATAGAAGCAGTTTTCATTCCAGTGTGAGGGTGGGGGTTGGGGATCGATGCCACAACATAGGTGCTTTAAATTAAGTTTATTAAGCTGCCTTCTTGTCTTTTTTTTTTTTTCAGTTGCCAGAATTTTTTATTTCCATGTTGAAAATAATGCTGCAAATAACCGCGAGGAAACCTAGCACTCTCTCCCTTGTTACTGCGCTGTTCTACTGTGTATTACTGTCAGGCACTTAAATTGGATGACAGAAAGAAGAAAAAAAGGAATGGTCATTATGATGCGTTTGAAAAATTATTGACTTGCGCCGAATTGGATGAAGGTAAGTGATTGCTCCTTCATTTTCATTGTCCTGAGTATTGTGTGTCTTGCCTGAAGAAGACCTAAGGGGTCGTGACGCATCCTGTTCTGTCTCTTGATTCGTTTGTCTACGTTTTTCAGCGGAACCTTATCAATAAATTTTTTCAGTTTTGTTTAGATTTGCGCCTGCGGTCGCCTCACTCTGCAGCTAGATTATGGTGTGTGTGGTGTGTGTGTGTTGCAGAGTGACCAGCGTGGCGCGCCCCGTGTCCCTGGAACAGCTGATGGGCAGGCTGAAGGAGATGTACCAGATTCCAGTGAACATATTCTACACTCAGTCCAGTGGAGAGGTGGGTCAGGGGACGCCTCTTCTTCATTCTGTCGACTGTATCACATACTTCTTTAATGTTGTAACAGTGTCGCCAACTGCGGGAATGTGACTTTAGCTTCCTGCGAGGAAAGTTTATTACGTAAGTTGGCTGACATTTGTCAGATTGCATTGGATGATCAGCTTTAGTATTAATGTAGTGTCATGTGCATTTGATGATCAGCTTTAGTATTAATGTAGTGTCATGTTTTGTTTTGTTTTAAATTGCAATATGGGAGAAAAAAACATTTTTACTTGCCATGGGAGAAAAAAAATCAAAACTGTGGTATTTGTTTTGTTTGTTTGGTTTTTTTTTTCCAGTTTTTTCCCCCTTAATATTTAAATAAACATGAAAGCATTTATTTTTGTTCTGCCATGATGGATATTTGACACATGTTGTATTTGAAGAGAATTTGTTTAGTGATGTTGAAATGAATGTTGTACGTTTTTGATTGTATGACACATTTTCAGTGAAAACAGAACCTTCATTGAGGGGAAGGGAGGGCAGCTATGAACTAAAATAATGTTGCTGAGCAGTACCGAAAGCTGACCTGATATCTGTGTAATACTTCTAAGCTGCACCTGAACGCAGGCAGCCAGTTGTAATTGTTACTGTGTGAAACAATGAATGCTCTGTGTATTGTCATGCCATCTCGTTGTCTGTGTAAATGTAGACATGCATATATTTATGCATTGTCATGCAATCTGAATGTCTATACACATGCACATGTGCATGCTCGCGTGCGTGCCCAGAGACACACGCACAGAGACACACACAGACACACATGCATGCATGCACTCGCTCTTTCTCTCTCTCTCTCTCTCTCTCTCTCTCTCTCTCTCTCTCTCTCTCTCTCTCTCTCTCTCTCTGAAAGTCACAGGGACTGGCTGTGTGCCCTGTTCAAGATTTTCCCCACACCCCCACCCCCACTCCCTCACACACACCACACACACACACACAAACACACACACCACACCACACCACACACACACACACACACACACACACACACACACACACACCACCACACACACACACACACACACACACCACACCACACCACACCACACCACACACACACACACACACACACACACACACACACACACACACACACACACACACACACACACACACCACACACACACACACACACACACACACACACACACACACACCACACACACACACACACACACACACACACACACACACACACACACACACAGGGCAACATGCATGTTGGTGTGGAAGTGACGGACTGGCACACCCTGTTCTAGATCTCCATCACCCTGAGGAGCTACACATACACACACCACATACACACACACACACACACACACACACACACACACACACACACACACACACACACACAGGGGTTACATGCACATTAGTGTGGAAGTGACAGGGACTAGCTGTGTGCCCTGTTCTAGATCTACATTGCCCTGAGGAGCCAGGCCGACCTGGACAGTGCCATCCAGCTGGTGGATCAGAACGAACACTCCTCCAGCCTGCGCCTCTACCTGACCTCCCCCACCGAGTCCCCCCACCCCAGTCACCCAGCCCACCCTGCTCACCCTGCGGCCACCAGCAGCACCCACTATGTGCATCACGCCCATCAGGTCAGTGGGCTAGAGTGACTGGCCCTTGTGCTCAGCCTGTGAATGTGATTGGCTGGCCAGGGGCTTTCTGTTTCTCTGCTGCAAGTCTAGAATCATTTGTGAGGAGGTGTGGAAATGTGGAGTTCATGTTGTGCTGCTTTAGGGGAAGTTTTGTTCACTGGAGAAAGGTATTTTTAGCAGCAAAGAGGAAGAAAAATTGTGAGTGACCTTTTAACTACAATTAAGCCTGTGTGCTCATCCGCAGTTGCCACGTACAGATCAGCCAGATTGGCATATCCCTTTTGTTTTTTTCCTGTGAATTTTTGCCTTGTACTGCTGAAAAATGAAAACTGGGATAGTGGGTATTGGCTGGCAGACATGAGCCATATCAAGTGTCTTTGTCTCTCAGGGAAGTTCTGTGAACAAAGACCCCTTTCATGCACTTTGTTTCACTTCTTTCTTCTGCTGCATCTGTTATTCAAAACAGGCATGTACATGAAACACACAGGCTTTTTCTCTCACTTCCATCATTTTTCACCCCTCTGATCGATTGAACAGTTTGATTGGCCGCTAATGCGCAGTCTCAAAACCACAGGACTTCTAGCAGTGCTGAGGTTTGTGGTGACCTTACGTCAGAGGTCACAGCTCAGTGCCGCCCACGAATTGTACTCTGTTTGGCTCTCTGTGCAGTGCCTGGGCACTAAGGCCATGCTGAGTGTGCTTTGCCAAAGAAGGAAAGGTTAAAACATGCCTTTTATTTTTATTGTATGGCTGTTTTAACAGTGGCTAGCTGAATTATATGTTATTGTGGGTACTGTGTACTGCTCGTTTTAGTAGGCCAGTGGAACCTCTGCCCTCAGAACTACCATTCCACTGTAGTTCGCCTGTCAAGGGTGACCCTTCATTACATTCCCATAGAAGTTATTTGGGAAGCTTTGAATGTTGAGGCACGTTGTTGGAAGGTGGCTACTAAAGCAAAAGTGGCTGCAGTTTCCAAAGTGCTTGATTCGAGCTCCAAAAAATTTAAAATATGATTTTGTGGCACGTGTTGATTGTGACTGTGAGTGACAGTCACAGGAGATTGTGCACTTGACATGCTTAGGCGACTCAGGCCATACTGAATCAATACATGCACTCATAGGTGTTTTTAAAATATATGCATGAATGTATACAGACAGATAGGGCTATGCACATACATACAGAATGTACAGATGAGTTCTATAATAGCTTGTACATAATCAAGAAGAAAAAATCCTGAAATGGCTGTCAGATTCGGAAAGAAAAGTTAGCAAAGGTGTATAGTACATATCAGCATAGCTCAAGAACTGTTTTATGTTTTCACTGTGTTATACAATCCAGTCAGTGTATATAAGCCTGTAAATCCATCATTTATCAATTAAGTCTACAGTTTCTTATAAGAACCTTTGCAAAATTGTCTCTTAAAACACTGAAAAACTATGGATCTTAAACGGAAGAATTTTTATATCAGGGAATAGAGAAACTGTAGCCCAAGAGAAGAATGTTTGTAGAAAAACAATGTCTGGGTTGTGAGGGAGTGTTTGTGTGGTGGAGGGCCCAGAGTGTCAGCTGTAGTTGTCAGACTCACCCATGATGTGTGGTGGAGGGTTCAGTGTGACAGCTGTAGTTGTTAGACTCATCCATGATGTGTGATGGAGGGCCCAGAGTATCAGCTGTAGTTGTCAGACTCACCCATGATGTGTGGTGGAGGGTTCAGTGTGACAGCTGTAGTTGTTAGACTCATCCATGATAGACTCATCCATGATGTGTGGTGGAGGGTTCAGTGTGACAGCTGTAGCTGTTAGACTCACCCATGATGTGTGGTGGAGGGTTCAGTGTGACAGCTGTAGTTGTTAGACTCACCCATGATGTGTGGTGGAGGGTTCAGTGTGACAGCTGTAGCTGTTAGACTCATCCATGATGTGTGATGGAGGGCCCAGAGTATCAGCTGTAGTTGTTAGACTCACCCATGATGTGTGGTGGAGGGTTCAGTGTGACAGCTGTAGTTGTCAGACTCACCCATGATGTGTGGTGGAGGGTTCAGTGTGACAGCTGTAGTTGTTAGACTCATCCATGATGTGTGATGGAGGGCCCAGAGTATCAGCTGTAGTTGTTAGACTCACCCATGATGTGTGGTGGAGGGTTCAGTGTGACAGCTGTAGTTGTTAGACTCATCCATGATGTGTGGTGGAGGGTTCAGTGTGATAGCTGTAGCTGTTAGACTCATCCATGATGTGTGATGGAGGGCCCAGAGTATCAGCTGTAGTTGTTAGACTCACCCATGATGTGTGGTGGAGGGTTCAGTGTGTCAGCTGTAGTTGTTAGACTCATCCATGATGTGTGGTGGAGGGTTCAGTGTGACAGCTGTAGCTGTTAGACTCATCCATGATGTGTGATGGAGGGCCCAGAGTATCAGCTGTAGTTGTTAGACTCACCCATGATGTGTGGTGGAGGGTTCAGTGTGTCAGCTGTAGTTGTTAGACTCATCCATGATGTGTGGTGGAGGGTTCAGTGTGACAGCTGTAGCTGTTAGACTCATCCATGATGTATGATGGAGGGCTCAGAGTATCAGCTGTAGTTGTTAGACTCACCCATGATGTGTGGTGGAGGGTTCAGTGTGACAGCTGTAGTTGTTAGACTCATCCATGATGTGTGGTGGAGGGTTCAGTGTGACAGCTGTAGCTGTTAGACTCATCCATGATGTGTGATGGAGGGCCCAGAGTATCAGCTGTAGTTGTTAGACTCACCCATGATGTGTGGTGGAGGGTTCAGTGTGTCAGCTGTAGTTGTTAGACTCACCCATGATGTGTGCTGGGATCAGGGCCACCGAAACTCCCCCAGTCCTCCGCCCGGATCGCTGCCTGCCAAGGACTACATTCGCACCAGCTCTTTTGTGGAGGGGGAGGGAGCCTTCATTCCAGAGACTGACCTGGTGAGTGCCCTGTCTTCTGTTGTTGTGTGGGCACTGTGTGTGTGTGTGTGTGTGTGTGTGTGTGTGTGTGTGTGTGTAGGTAAGGTACTTTTGCTGACATTTCTAGAGTAAGTGCTTGTGAACATGTGTGTATGTATGCAAGTGTGTGTGTGTGTGTTTGAGACCTGACGAGTGAGATGCATTGCACACGGGCTGTACGCAGGACAGGTTATGAAAACTGTGGCCTGGGTATCATTTGAATGTCCAGTATATGTACATGCATGCATGAACTTTAATGTGTATGTATGTGAAGCCATCCATGTGCTGTTAAGTGTATGACCATATGGTGTGTGTGTGTGAAAGAATTTGTGTGTGGACTATACATGTATAAAACCTACCTTGTTGCTGGATCTTATTTGACCCAGTACATAGAGCTGAATGAAAAGACTCCTAAGATGGTTCATAACATGCAGGCCTGTTTACCCATAGTGTGAGTGTAGCCTGACAGAGAGCAACAGCACTCGCTAACCTGCCGCGCCAGCAACACTGCATCTTTGTCTTTGATGATTTGCTGATGAACTGGAACAGTAGACCAGGGCCTACTGGTGCTGATGTAGAAAAAGAAACTGTCAAGAGAGCGGAAAGTGTGCCAGGGTATGCTGATGCATTGACAGTTTGGACAGTGATTTGTATTGGGGAGAAAGTGTTTTCACAGTAGGCACTGGAGGATCAGGTATCTCTCCTTCTGCCTTGTGATGGTGGAGGAAAACAAATGTGTATCCCCCACACGGGCAGCATTATCCTTTTTGCCAAATTAACCATTTCAAATGGACACATACATATGAAGTCATTCTGAAATGCCAAATAATGCTTTGTACACTGCAGCATGTCAAAATCTTACAATCCACTGCCAGTTTGCTTGCTCTGAAAACCTCTCAGTTGGTCAAATTGTGATATGACTGCAATCTCATGTATGACTAAAACGGTTAATAGTGCAGGTTCTGTTGGAGTATTGGTGTAAAATGTCGGGATGTTTTTCGTTTTCCTGTCAGAGCTTTCCCTTACCATGACAAGTGGATCCATGTGTGTGATAGTACATCCAGATACATCCAGTGTGTGTATGTCTGTGTGTGTGTGTGTGTGTGTGTGTGTGTGTGTGTGTGTGTGTGTGTGATCAGTTTCTTTTTATGGATAAAATGTGTTACTGATCAGTGTGCATGAAAACTGTCCTTACATTTTCAACAGTGCAAACTGTGTGCTGTTCATTTCATTCAATTTCATTCTCATAAAATTCACTGTGATGACCATTTTTCTATTGTTATTATCTTCCATAACCCAGAGGAGTAAAAGGAAATATGTATTGTATTGTGTGAGTGGGGGCACTTAAGCGTGTTTGCTTCCTGGTGTATGTACGCGAGCATGTTACTCAAAAGACACGCAAGCAGATCACTGCTTTTTCATAAGTACATAATGAAAAGTTGCTGTACAGTGCGTTAGCAGTTTGTTTCTTGGCCTTGGCCTTTTCTGACACATTACATTCTGCTCTTTGCTGCACTGTGTAGTACCACTGTGCTGTCCTGCTCTGAGTTTGTTTCTTGGCCTTCACCTTTTCTGACACATTACATTCTGCTCTTTGCTGCACTGTGTAGTACCACTGTGCTGTCCTGCTCTGAGTTTGTTTCTTGGCCTTCACCTTTTCTGACACATTACATTCTGCTCTTTGCTGCACTGTGTAGTACCACTGTGCTGTCCTGCTCTGGCCTACTCTACACTTCCTTGTTAAAACATTGGATCTCAATTATAAAGATTCTCAAATCAGTTTTGTTTTGTTTTTTTACTTAACTCTGCGCACTGGTACTTGTATCCTGACTGAGAAATGTATAAATGTTTCACAGTTTCATTGGAAATGTTGACACGTTCTCTCTCATGTACCTTGTTTTGTCAAAGGGCATGGATTTCTTTTAACATGGTTTGAAACGATGATTGTCCTCACTCCTCAGTTTTGAAATCGATTGATTTACCTTTTTTTGTTTGTTAAAGTATCTGTTTGATAACCATTTGACACTTCAGAAGAACACTTATGTTTGGAGAGAGAGTTCTTTGGGGTGGCGAGTGTTCTTGGCATGGTTACATGACAAGGAGCAAGCAGGAAGGTAGGGTCAAGGACACGGCAGGTTCACGACCACCCAATTTTGGGGTCAGAAAGTTGCGCTCTTCAGTTGAATTGCTCTGCTTGCATGCAAGCGCCCTGTTACCTTTTAAAGTCACTCAGCTGTTGTGGTTGTCAGAAATGTTCGCTGAGGTGAAAAAACAGGATGTTTTGATAGCTCACAAACCGTGATGACATTTGCTTGGACCACAGAGGAGGGACATTTATTGGCAGGGGAGGAAGGAAATGGCTGTGCGGATAGGCGTCAGTGGCATTAGATCACAGGGGAGAGGGGTGAGGAGATTGTTGTAGAGGTGGGTGTTGATGGTGGTGGTGTTAAACTCTGTGCTTGAAGCCACCGACCTGCTTGGCCCCCCTTTGTTAAGGTCTGCCTCCAACAGATTCAAACATAGACAGTTCCTGTCTTGTTCACCTGAAACCATTATGAGAAGTGAGCAGACCGGAACAGTATCTTATCCATAGGGTCTGCAGTACTAAAGTAAGGAACAATGACAGTAAAATGATTGTAAGGACTATTTTTCTGGCCTTGTCGGTTTGTGTCAGACTGAGGTTTATTTCCTGCCATCAGATTGAACACTGAGGCTTGATCATCATCTGAGCATTTTGATCTCAAATTTCTCCGTCCTGTAATTTGTAGTTATTTTGTTGTGGTCAGTTTTATGGTTGTGAATACTGATCTTAACCTGAAAAGTAATGAGGTTGGTTTGACTAGGCTTTTCGACTTGGTGACCACATTGATAGAAAGAATGAATGAGAATCTGCATCATCCATAATCCTTACCTCCTCTCTCTTGTTTTTGTTGGAGGCTTGTACTGTTACGTACTGGGTTTGCTGCTACAGGCTCAGTCGGGAAGACTGGGACCACACAGCTGAGTTTCATCCACTAAATGGATGGGTCTCTGAGAGCGTTGCTCAGATTTCCTGACCGACACTGCAGGTGTCTGTATCTCTCAGGCCTGGTTGATGCTGGGATATATATCTTATGAAAGGGAAGCGTAGAGTACAGCCCTGTTATAAGTCTCAGACCAGAATGGAAATCCATAGCATCATCTTCATCATCCTCATTCTCATCGATCAACATTGAAAAAATGTCTCGGATTCTGTGGCCTTGATGCCCTGCTCTCATGGTGACATCAGTTTCAATGTCCTTTCCACGTCTGTGGCCTTGGTTTGATTCCGTCGGGGTCGCCGATATTGGCGAGTCCATGGGGGCTGTCGTTGAACGGATGTGGTGGCAGCCTCTGGAGGGAGAGCTCACTCACGCCGGCTCCGCGACTAAGCAATTATTGTCGTCAGTAGGGAGCTTAGTAGGAGGTGTCCTGCGTATGTTAGATCAGAACACGCGTCACTGAACACCACCGAAGTGACTCGGCAGCAGTGCAGTGTTTCCTCTTGTGGGTTGCCTCTTGACGACTTGACATTGACTGCTCCCTGTGGATTGCTGGTGCTGGGGCTGTGGCTGTGGATAGGGTGTTGGAATGAGCGGCGTGGGTGCACTGCCACTGAGGTGGTACAGAAGATGGGATAGGAGGGGGGAAAAAAGTCTGTTGATGGCAAGAATTTCAGCAGATAATTTGGAATGCTTCTTTCAGTCAGTAGATTATCTAAGAAGCTATCTGCCTCAGGGTTAATATTATTGATATGAATGTAGTGACATCTTTTAGTTTTCTTTATTTTGGACTGTTACGTCTTCGATCATTTGTATCAGAAAAAAATCAACTAATCAGCTCTTGTACAGAGGCCTGTAAACCTCAAAAACATATCAACAGTTTGCTCATGAAATTTTGTCCCCCTAAGTGGGATGGTTATATCCTTCTTACTTGTGAAATTTATGTGTGACATTTCATACACTGATGCCTAAGGAGGTTGCAGTGGCAGTGCTTTACAAGCTTTTTTTCCAGTGATTTAGTAAACAAAGTCCTTTGCAGAGTGTGAAAGCACATACAGAATAAGAAGAATCTAAAGTTACCCAGAAACCTATATATGATAATAAATACCCACGTTTGTTGAGCATTTAAACTATTGAGCAAGTGTGTGTGAGAACAAGAGAGTCCTTAGAGTGAAGGAGTGTGAGTAAGAGGGACTGAAGTGTGGTAAGATGCTGTCTCAGAATTTCTTCTTTTAATCCTTACCGTCTCGTCTTGAGAGACCTGTCAGTTGTATTCTTTCCATGCTACATACTCTGCCCCCCACCCCCACCCCCACCCCCACCCCCTCCCCTTAGTCTGGCACACAGAGCCCTGCCAAGGTTCATCCAGTTGCTGCACCAGCAGCCCACAGGGAGCAATCAATATCAGGTCACCATGAGGACCCCCACCAGTGGAGTCTCTGTGATGATGTTATTTGTGCTTGTTCTGATCTAACAATACTTAGACCACCTACAAAAACCCCTCACACAGTCACAGTCTCTGTGGTGATGTTATTTGCGCTTGTTCTGATCTAACAATACTTAGACCACTACAAAAACCCCTCACACAGTCACAGTCTCTGTGATGATGTTATTTGCGCTTGTTCTGATCTAACAATACTTAGACCATCTACAAAAACCCCTCACACAGTCACAGTCTCTGTGATGATGTTATGTGCGCTTGTTCTGATCTAACAATACTTAGACCACGTACAAAAACCCCTCACACAGTCACAGTCTCTGTGATGATGCTATTTGTGCTTGTTCTGATCTAACAATACTTAGACCACCTACAAAAAACCCTCACACAGTCACAGTCTCTGTGATGATGTTATTTGCGCTTGTTCTGATCTAACAATACTTAGAAGACCACCTACAAAAAATCCTCACAATGGGCAACAATAATAATTTCATAGTCATTGTGAACGCCCCCTGCTATGGCAGTACATCACCTTCAGTGATGTGCATGTTGACGACCTCACTGAAGTGAATGGCTCAGCCAGTTTGTGCAGTTCTTTCTAATGTATGTGACTGCACACGCTGTTCCTAGATCATTACCTCTTCCCTGTTTTGTATCATTCTCTGTCTCTGTTCCTGTGTCTGTACATTGATTCTGTTTTTTTCCTTCATCATTTCTGTATGGTTTTGATTTCTGTCTGTCTTCATTGTGGCTCCAGTTTCATCATGGGAAATCCATTATCACAGGAATTTGTATGTGCAGTACAAAACAGTATCCAGTCCACCTGAATTTCTCTGGAATTTACTTAATGTGAAAATTCTTTTGTGGAAAAAAAATCCCAGAATTTCAAAATTTTATGTGGAAATGTGGGGCTTTGGGTTCTTTTTCTTTTTAATTTTTAACAGGGATGATGAAATGACATGAAATGAAGCCCAAGTGATGTTATGCAGATGTTGGCAGTTATTGAATGTGTATTTTCTTTTTTAAGCCAACATTTATCAGCTGAAACCCAAGGGGGTTAGAAACACTTCCAGTTTAAAGCAGAGTTGCTCCCTCTTCACTCCACCCACCTTCCCCACCTCCTAATTCCCAAATTTTGACCTGAGAAAGTTGGCAGCTGTGACCAAAACAAATTCAGCATGGAATGGCTGAGGACTGCAGAGAGTGCCATAGGTAGTTCTGAGAGTGGAGAATGATGTTGGTTCAGCTGTGTCAGTGTTGTGGTGGTGTGTGTGTGACAGGATATCTACTCCTACCGCAATGGCTCAATATCAGACAGCATCTCCTCTCTGGACCGCCAGTCTGTGGACAGCAGCTACATCAGTGCTAGTGGACAGTAAGTTAGTTTGTGTGTGTGAGCGCATATATGTGTGTATATACATTCATGTTTGTGCGTGTATATAAATGTGTGGGTGATGTGTAGGCGTGCATGTGTCTTTGTTATATTGTGCAAGGTGTGTACACCTCAAGAGGTATACATTATGACAGCGAACTTGTTAATTTTAATACATTTGAAAGAAGTTGGAACTATGGATTATTGTAGGTTGGTTTGTCCTGTGGTGTCTTTTTCATCTTTTCTCTTTATTTTATGATACAATCGAGTAAATGCAGCTGTTGTAACATGGAGAATGCTAATGTGTTCACATTGTATTTTTCTAGGAGTGGTGATACTTATCCATTTAGGAGGAGAGACTCTCGGAGAAGTGTTCTCTCGGACAGTGCCAAGGAGGACTACTCCAGAGACCCTGAAGGTCAGTGCCTGTCATTACGCCCAGCTATGGACAGGATATAGACATAAGGAGAAGGTTGTGTCGTTTAGAATGCTTTATGTCACCATATCGTCTCAGATGGACAAACCAGGCAAAATGACTTTTGTGAATACTATGTAAACAGTTAAAAAAATTGGCCAGGAATTTTGAGAAACGGAAAGAGGAAACAGAAAAATAATGTTATAGATTGTTTAGTAAGTAAATGATTGCCTTTCACATTTGGAAAATGTGCTGAACAATATTTGTTGTGCTGTGTCACAATTACAAATATCGTGTTGTGCATTCTTGATAGGCTATCGTGTTTTTAATGTTGATTTGTGTGTCTGCAGTTTGAGGAGCTTTTTATCGTTGTTATGTAATCTTTTACCTGCCAGTGGTTTTACATAACATATACGTGCAGGATCAGTTTATTTGTTATGTGATATTGATTTGTATTTGTATGTCTGCAACCTCAGGAATATGATTTATTATGGTTCAGGTATGGGAATTTTCTGCCAAAAGGCGGATTTCTGCCGATTTGGAGGCTCCAGGGGCTGTTTTTGAGATCGATGTAAATCCGTTGAGGAAACTGGAGGGGTATATGTATAGTGAGGTTTGTTTTTCGTAAGCAAAAGCTTGGATCGCGATTTTGTTCTCGATCGGTTTGTTCTCAAATGGAAAACTTCTGGCTCATTTGGGCACCCAGGACAGATTACAGTGAATAGTGGAATTCGGCTTACCGAAACTACAAAGAAGGGAAGTAATCCCTTAGCTGTGAAAAGTGCCATTTGCGGATTCCGGCGCCATATTGTCTTACAAGTTGCACGTCCAAAGTTCCGAAGTCGTCAACATGTTCCGACAAATCACCGAGAATGAGAAAGTTTTGGCCACGGAGATTGATTCCTCTGTGAAAAACAAGTGGAACTGGAAGTGGCTGGAGGAAGATGTGCGTACAACAGTGACTTTATCGCGTGGTAAAGAGACCGTTAGCCACGAGGTGAAGATCCGTGTGGGAAAATAGAATAAAAAGCTTGTTATTTTATTTCTTTTTTTCTTGCCAGTTTATGCATTTCTGGGGTGATTTTTAGATACTGAAATATGAAAAATGCTGAGCTTCAGGGGGCTTTGCCCCCTGACCCCCACCAGGGGCTTTGCCCCTGGACCCCACCAGACCCCCACCTAATTTTCCTCCTTTTTCACTTTTTCTTCATCCCACCTCTGATGGTTGTGGTGTAACCTGTTAACCTCATAGATTTTTTGGTGGGGGGAGGTTGGGGGGTAGTATTAACCACCCAGTTTACACCCTTTTATATATGATGTGAAATCTTCATCACCGGTATCAGAAATGTAGGGTATCCTAGATGGGCAGATTAGGGCAGGTGGATGGATATAGGCAGACCAGTATTTTACACTGAGATCTCAGTGTTCATTCATAAGAAGACTTCATTTTTATTTATTTGTTAATGAAATGAATATGTGTGATAATCTTTGCTGTTGATGATATATTTAATTGCATATGGTTAATTGGTAGCTGTGTTTTGCAGTCAAAAAACACTTTGGGACTTTCCCCAGAGGGTTCGAGTCCACCCCTCATCCACCGGCTGTTGATGGGGCAGGTCAGTGTCGCACCGAGCGTATATATGTAATGATACGATGCACCCGCCACTTCCCCTTCCCTCCCACTTCTTCTAGATCCCATGATGCAAGGCATGATTTTACACCAGATCTCATGATGCTAGGCATGATTTTACACCAGATCCCATGATGCTAGGCATGATTTTACACCAGATCTCATGATGCTAGGCATGATTTTACACCAGATCCCATGATGCTAGGCATGATTTTACACTAGATCCCATGATGCTAGGCATGATTTTACACCAGATCCCATGATGCAAGGCGTGATTTTACACCAGATCCCATGATGCTAGGCATGATTTTACACCAGATCCCATGATGCAAGGAATGATTTTAACACAGATCCCATGATGCAAGGCATGATTTTACACTAGATCTCATGATGCTAGGCATGATTTTACACCAGATCCCATGATGCTAGGCATGATTTTACACCAGATCCCATGATGCTAGGCATGATTTTACACCAGATCCTATGATGCAAAGCATGATTTTACACTAGATCTCATGATGCTAGGCATGATTTTACACCAGATCCTATGATGCTAGGAATGATTTTACACCAGATCCTATGATGCTAGGCATGATTTTACACCAGATCCCATGATGCTAGGCATGATTTTACACCAGATCCCATGATGCAAGGCGTGATTTTACACCAGATCCCATGATGCTAGGCATGATGTTACACCACATGATGCTAGGCATGATTTTACACCAGATCCCATGATGCTAGGCATGATTTTACACCAGATCCCATGATGCTAGGCATGATTTTACACCAGATCCCATGATCCAAAGCATGATTTTACACCAGATCCCATGATGCAAGGCATGATTTTACACCAGATCCCGTGATGCAAAGCACGATTTTACCCCACATGATGCAAGGCATGATTTTACACCAGATCCTGTGATGCAAGGCATGATTTGATACCAGATCCTGTGATGCTAGGCATGATTTTACACCAGATCCCATGATGCAAGGCATGATTTGATACCAGATCCTGTGATGCAAGGCATGATTTTAAACCAGATCCCGTGATGCAAGGCATGATTTGATACCAGATCCTGTGATGCAAGGCATGATTTTACACCAGATCCCATGATGCAAGGCATGATTTTACACCAGATCCCGTGATGCAAGGCATGATTTGATACCAGATCCTGTGATGCAAGGCATGATTTTACACCAGATCCCATGATGCAAGGCATGATTTGATACCAGATCCTGTGATGCAAGGCATGATTTTACACCAGATTCCATGATGCAAAGCATAATTTGATACCAGATCCCGTAATGCAAGGCATGATTTTACACCACATGATGCAAGGAATGATTTTACACCAGATCCAATGATGCAAGGCATGATTTTACACCAGATCCATTGATTCAAGGCATGATTTTACACCAGATCCATTGATGCAAGGTATGAGTTTACACCAGATCCCCTCCGGGGGTTGCGACCTTGTCGTGGTCGGAGGGCTTGCGCGGTCCAGTGATCCCTTAGGCTTTGCTGGCGGGGGCATCAATACTTGGAAATAGGCTGGGTTTTTTTCAAACTGCTTCTAGGTCCGAAAAGCCAAGATGCTGTCTGGCCTAAGCATAACGTGGTAAGGAGTTGATGCCCCTGGTAGGGCTTCCCATGTCAGATAGGCTAAGGGTGAGGATCCTGACTAAGAGTAACCCGCCTTTCTCCTTTTCTTGTTATCTGCCTCCCTTATTTAGCCCTTTTCTATCTTCGTCTCCCCTTCAAGTCTTCTTTTCCACGCTCCTTTTCTCTCTGTGGTCTCCTTAAGATCCGCCGCGTTTGCCGTGCGGTGCGACCTGTGTCGGAGGGGAATGAGATCCTGGTGATTGAGAGGGCCAGCGCTCTCAACACATCACTTTGGCTCGGACCTCTCCTAGACAGGGAGTACACTTTGGCCCGGGTGTACTAATCGGCTCCCCTTCTTGGGGTTGGGTCAAGACAGACGGTTCCCCTGCTGGCCAAGTAAACCCCTGCAGTGCTCAGCTCTCTGTTCCCGGGAGTTGAGCATGATCAGGGGGGATAGGGTTGGTGGCTTCTGTTTGTCGTATGTCTCTCCCGAAGCCTGGAAGGGGTCAAGACATTGGTTTCTTGGCCCTGGCCCCTTAGTTGGACTCCAAGGTGGGTGGGTAAGGGAGGGATGAAACACAATAAACAAAATATGGCTTTTTCAAAAAACTACCCCCCAAAAGGAAGAGGAAGGCAGTATCCCCTATTTCAGGGGAATTTGAAACAGACAGTGATTCTGACAGTGAGGTAAGACAGAGGACAGGTTTCTGGGCTTCCTGGCTCGTGGTGGAAGGGACAGAGCAGGAAAGACCCCTTTCAGCTCTGAGCCCTTTTGCTATCCAAAAGGGCTTTCATGGTATAGCAGGTGAACCTAGGTCCATAAAAAGGTTGAGGAATGGTTCGTTTCTTATTCAATGTCGATCACAGAAACAATCTGAACAGCTGTTGAAAGCAACAAAACTAGTGGATAGGGAGATCAGGGTGACTCCCCATAAACAGTTGAATTCGTCAAAAGGTGTGATTCGCTGTCGAGAGTTAGCAGGTGTCTCGGAAGCAGAGATCAAAACAGAACTGGCGTCCCAGGGTGTGACGGAGGTGCGCAGGGTGTCGGTAAAGAAAGGTTCAGAGAGAGTGGCCACCAACACCCTCTTTCTGACCTTCTGCAACCCTGTGTTGCCTCCGGTCATCAAAGTCGGTTACCTGAATGTTCGTGTTCAGCTATATGTGCCGTCCCCGTTCAGGTGTTTCAGATGCCAGAGGTTTGGCCATGTCAGAGACCGCTGTTCTGGGCAGGAGGTGTGCGGTGGTTGCTGCAAGGCGACCCACGATGGGCTGTGCAAGGATCCGGCACATTGTGCTAACTGCGGTGGCGACCATCCCTCCTCTTCCAGAAACTGTTCTCTTTGGATTCAAGAATCCACAATACAACGAATTAAAACGGAAAAGAAGATCTCCTTTTTTGAAGCCCGCAAGCAGGTTGTGGGCAGTCAGACTCCAACAGCTTCATATGCTTCGGCCGTAAAGACAGTTCCCGCAGTTCACACTCGGTCAGTCTGCTGCCAGACTGACGACTTCACTTTTTCCAAGACATTGCAAGGTAGAATAGTCAACTCTGGTGGAAGCAGGTCCACCACCTTCCAACCCAAAGTGACTGCCCCTGGTGGAGGCAAAAAATCCGCCACCCCTCAGACTGCCCAGCAGTCTACAACATCTGCTGCTGGGCAGATGAAAAAACCAGCAATCCCGCCTCGAACCCCTCTGTCCAGTGCCCGTGCGGGCAAGGGAGTTCCACCCAGTGTGGAGATGGTGGAGATGAAGAAGAAACCTCCACCGTCTCCCAAATCCAGACCCTCTTCACCTGTTGGCAAGTCTGCCAGCAGGTCAGTAGACCAACACAGTCCAGTTAAACTAAATAATAAATTCTCTCCATTGGACGCAGACGTTGAGGAGGAGATGACCTGATCTCTCTCCTTTTCGCCCTCTGCACCATGGATAATACAATATTCCATTGGAATATCCGTGGTCTAAATTCCAACTTCGAGGAGCTGCAGCTTCTGTGTCAGTCTCTAAAACCTTCCGTCGTGGCTCTTCAAGAAACTCAAATTCAAAGCCAGAAGACCTTTACTCTTTCTGGCTTTAATATTCTTTCGAAACCTGCACAACCATCCACGTTGGGACTGTCGGGCGGTGTTGCCCTTCTCCTACACAAAACTTTGTTGTATAGTCCTGTCACTCTGTCTACCTCCCTTCAGGCTGTAGCTGCGAGAGTCACTCTCCACAAGACTGTGACAATCTGTTCCCTTTATCTCCCACCTTCTGTCCCGGTTTGTCGTCAGGACCTTGTCAGTCTGATAGAAGAACTTCCTCGACCTTTTTTGCTGTTGGGTGACTTTAACAGTCACAATCCTCTTTGGGGTAGTGCCAGTACGTCATCCAGAGGTCTGCTAATTGAGGATGTCCTTTCGGATTTGGATTTGTGTTGTCTGAACGACGGATCTGCAACTTATCTCCACTCTTCCACAGGTTCACTTTCGTGTTTAGATTTGTCGGTTTGTGACCCCTCGCTGGTCCTGGACTATGAGTGGTCTGTCCATGACGATCTGCACGGAAGTGACCATTTCCCTGTCCTACAACCTGTCATAACTGAACACGTCTCTGTCTCTCAACATCTAAATTATAAGAAAGCAAACTGGGATCTATTTGCAGCCACTGTTTCTAAGGAATTCCAGGACACTGATTTTCTTAAGAGTCCGGACCCAGCACAATCACTGACTAACACTGTGATCAAGTGTGCTAAAGCTTGTATTCCAGTGTCTTCCGATAAACTTCAAATGCCCAAAACACCCTGGTTTGATTCAGACTGCCAACAAATTTCCAAAGTCCGAAAACGGGCTCAGCGTCAGGTGTACCAACGACCTTCGGGTCCCAACGCTCGAGCCCATCAGAAACTCCGTGCCAAATCGAGACACACTTTTAAAATCAGTAAACGTCGGTCCTGGAGAAGTTTCTGCTCCAGGCTGACACTGAAAACTTCTAAGAAGAAAGTGTGGAACATCATTAAGAAAATCAAAGGGAAGAACACCTGTCCCACTGTGAACCATCTCAAGTTTTCGGATTCTTTAATAACAGAGAAGAAAGCAGTTGCTAATCTGCTGGCTTCAACCATTGAAAAGAATTCCTCTTCTTCTAACAAATCAGCCACTTTTGTCAAAAACAAAGCCCTTAAAGAAAAATCACCCTGCAACTTTTCGTCAGACAACATGGAAGACTACAATCTTCCTTTCACGTTAAATGAGCTGAAATCTGCCTTACTCTCTTGCAGTGATTCCTCTCCAGGTCTAGATGAAATCCATTATCAACTGTTGAAACATCTTCCGCAAGAAGGTCTGAAGATACTGTTACAGGTATACAACCATGTGTGGACTACAGGTTTCTTTCCGCCCTCTTGGCGAAAAGCCCTCATTATTCCCATCCCCAAACCTGGAAAAGATCTTTCTAATCCATCAAACTACCGTCCCATAGCTTTGACCAGCTGTGTCTGTAAATTGATGGAGAAAATGGTCAATGCTAGGCTCATGTGGAAACTGGAAACCGATGGCCTTTTGGCGAAAGAACAGTGTGGTTTCCGCAAACATCGGACTACTGTTGACCATTTGATTCGTCTGGAATCTACACTTCGGAACGCCTTTCTGAACAAACAGCATGCAGTGGCAATTTTCTTTGACTTGGAGAAGGCCTACGATACCACCTGGAAGTCGGGGATACTTCATGATCTCCACGATCTGGGTTTTCGAGGTCATCTTCCGCTTTTTGTTCAAAATTTTTTGGCAGAACGACAGTTTCAGGTCCGGGTTGGCACCACTCTCTCTGATGTCCACGAGCAGGAGTTGGGTGTTCCACAGGGGAGCATACTGTCTCCTGCCCTCTTTAGCATCAAGATTAATAACATTGTTCAATCAGTTCAGCAGGGTTCAGACTGCTCATTGTTTGTGGATGATTTCGCTGTCTACGCAACTGGAAGCCTGTACCCGAGTGTCCAGCGCAGGCTCCAGCTTTGCGTGGATAAAATCCATCGATGGGCAGATGAAAACGGTTTCACCTTTTCTCCAACAAAGACGCAGTGTATTCACTTCCATAATTTCCGTCAGTTTTTTCCAGATCCTGAACTTCAAGTAGGGAAATCTCCTATTCCAGCTGTTAAAGAGGCCAAATTTCTGGGAGTCATTTTTGACCAGAAACTTAACTTTCTCAGCCACATCAAAAACCTCAAAACTGCTTGCCAGAAAGCACTGAATATTCTGCGGGTCGTAGCGCACACTGACTGGGGCGCTGATAAGAAAACTTTGCTGCACCTCTACAGAGCCCTGGTCCGTTCCAAACTGGACTACGGTTGTGCTGTGTACGGCTCCGCAAGATCGTCTTACCTCAAACTCTTGGACCCTATCCACCATCAAGGGCTTCGTCTCTGTCTTGGAGCGTTCCGCACCACCCCTGTGTACAGCCTGTACGCAGAGGCGGGTGAATCTTCATTGTCCAACCGCAGGCTGAAACTGTCGTTGAATTATTATATCCGACTGTTCTCGGAACCAGAAAACCCTGCCTATGACTGTGTCTTTGATCCTCCGTTCCAAAGTAAGTTTGAAAACAACCCTAAATGTATTCCGCCGTTTGGTCTTCGTATGCAGCCTCACGTGCGGAATGCAGGTCTAGACCTAGGAGTTGTGTCGGATTTTTCCAAGTTTCCGGATCAACCTCCGTGGACCTTTTTCACACCAGAGATTCGTTTCGATCTTGCAGCTTTTCGCAAAGAGTCTACCAGCTCTCTGGCGTACAAGGCTTTGTATGCTGAGCTCTGTTCCAAATTCCCATCCTGTCAAAAAGTTTTCACTGACGGTTCCAAGTCTGAAGATGGAGTGGCCTGTGCAGCCTACTGCCCTGGCGCTCCTTCTCAGATACTGTTGGAACATATTCATTCAGATGCTTCTGTCTATTCTGCTGAACTTACTGCTCTGGTACTGGCTTTGAAGATAATCTCACATTCTTCGAAGAGGGACTTTCTGGTTCTGTCGGATTCGCTGTCAGCTTTGGAGGCCATAGCTGGCCGCAACCTTCAGCATCCAGAACTCTTACTTTTTTTTTAACTTTTTAGCAAGTTGAAGGCGGACGGTTACAGCATTACTCTTGCTTGGGTTCCAGGTCATGTTGGCATCGGCGGGAACGAAATGGTTGATCGTTTAGCCAAGAACGCCACAAGAGAGAAACTGTCCAACACTTATATCCCCTGCTCAGATGTGAAACCCCAAATTAATGATTATGTGAGAGATCTCTGGCAGGAGGATAGGAACACACAGACGAATAACAAACTCTTTCAGATCCGTCCAAACCTTAAGGACTTCCTCCCATCCACGTCGGGAGGTCGTAAAGAGGAAACTGTTCTGTGCCGGCTGCACACCGGCCATTCGTATTTTACCCGTGCCTACCTTTTAAAGAGTGAAGAAGCTCCGTGGTGCATTCCATGTCATGCGCCACTCACAATGAAACATGTTCTTTTAGAGTGTTGGGACTTGCACGATGTGAGACACAAACATTTTACGGCGGAGTCCATGAAGATCCTGTTCAGGGATGTCCCGCCTGATGTGATCCTTGAGTTTTTGAGAGAGATTAACATTTTTCATCTGATTTAAGATTTTACGGAAGAAAGATTTTTAACGAAGTTTCTGGTACGTTTCTAGACGATGTCATTTAAAGAGATGTGTGAAAGTTTTTTTTTTTTTTTTTTTTTTTTTTTTTTTTTAATGACTGGTGAGTTGATTTTAACGTGGTGACAGCCCTGATGTGGCCCTTTGCGGTCGGCTGGGCTATAAGCAACATTATCTTATCTTATCTTACACCAGATCCATTGATGCAAGGCATGATTCTACTCCACATAATACAGTGTATCAGAATAATGAAACAAAGATGTTTTTGACAAACTAGGTAATCATTGCTTTAACCAACAACATCATGATTATTCATTATCAGTGGTAAGAAATTAACTTCGGTTGTAGAATGGTGGGATGGGTAAGGGTGGGAAAGAGTAATTGAATATGTATGAAATGTATGCATATTATGGAATGTCAAATATACCTTTTTTTTTTAGACCAAGGACGTTGAATGTTGCAGGAAACAAACATTCCCCGGTCAACGTACAGACGACCAGAGGCAGAGTACACGAGTGTGCGCACACTGATGTCCCGAGGCAGTGAAGGGACGTTGAGCACGTGCAGCAGCAGCAGCAGCGGTCTGCCCACGGAGCCAGACATGGACTCTCCAGGGGCCTACCGTACCTCTGCCCTCTTCTCCAAGTGTGAGTGTTTGGTTTTGCTGCTTTTCTGGTGCCCATAGTTAAGCAGAAGGCCAGGCTCCTTTCTGTACTGATTGCTGGGCATTGCAAAAGGCAGTGTGTACAATGTTGTGTAGTATTGTATAGCTTTACTATCGTAACAGACTCCTCTGTGTGAAATTCAAGTGCGCCTACCGGCAGAGCACATCACCATATCAGGCACAACCCATACTTTTTTTTTTCTTTCTGGTTATGGTTGTGTTTCTTGTCAAAACAGACTTTTGTACAGATATTGTCCATGGAGTACTCCTGTTGCCATGAGTTCTTTCACATGTATGCATGCTGCATGCTTTTTTTTTTTTTTAATGACTTGAAAGTTGACTTGAATTCGATGACAGCCCTGAGTTCTTGTGGAAAAGACTGAGGAGACTTGGGGAATGGTAAGGGGAGGGGGGGGAGGTCCGTCAGTACAAGACTCAATTTGAGGACCTAAGATTCTTGCAATTCTGTGGTATATATTAACTGCCATGCCACCTACCCACTCTGAAGATAATGCAACAAGCCAGCAGTGATGAAGGTTGTGTGTGTAATGCTGCAATCTGTTTCAGTCTTCTTTTTGTTTTTTGTTGTTGATGTTGCCATATATTCGTTTTGTATTGTATCTGCCTAGTGGGTGTTTGCCCATGGGACCATGTTGTGTCACATCATCTTTTTGAAAGTGACAAATCAAATGTAGTACATGTTCACATTATCAACAGACTTTTTTCCCCTTAACATTTTTCATCTGATTTAAGACTAAGCGTTTGTGGAAGAAACATTTCAAAGCAATTTTAGCATGTTTTAGAAAATCTGTTTGAACGAGGTGAGTGTATGTGTGTGTACATGTGTGTTTTTTAATCAAAACAAGAAAGAAAACAGTATCCCACAGGTCCAGAAGTATTTTGGTTAAGAATCCATTAGAAATAATTTTTTTAAAAAGAAGAGAGTGGGGAGCAAAAGGGAAGGATATTGGTGAAAATTGATGTGTTTTAATCTTTCTCACAAAAACAATGGAAACTCAGAGATATGGTGTGTGATTTGTGGAATGACACTACAAAAAATGTCGATCTGGAAACTCAGAAAGATGGTGTATAATTTGCGGAATGACAGCAGATGAATTTTAATCTATTGGTCGCTTTGAAAAAAAGAGAATGACATGGTTTCTGTTTTTTCTCTAGAGAATGACATGGTTTCTGTTTTTTCTCTTTCCTTGGCAGCATCAGGATCAGGTATGCCTGTCATTTCTGAAGAACACCTCCATTCTTCCTAGTGCTTCTGCTGGTTTCTGTTAGAACTGGTTGGGAAGGGATAAGAACTGGGGAGAGAGGTAAGGGGGAGGTGTGTGTGTCAGTCACTGTGTGTAGAAAGGCCAGGCTCTGGAAGTGGTAACCTGTTTTGCTTTTCAACAATACTCTGATGTGTGGTGCTACACTTTCTTTTATTCCCATTTTTACCCTTTCATTTTTTATACTCATACTGTTTTCTATGAAATAAATTCGTGTGCTCCCGAGACGTGTGAGTGATTGTAGAAGAGCCTTTATTAAACGAAGACTTGGCTTTTTTTCTGTTTTTGAAGTGTGTGCAGGTATAGCAAAAATATTTTGTCCATGATTTGCACAGTAACTGTGTATAGAGAGAGGCAGGTCATTATAGACTAATAAAATATTTGGTCCATCTGCAGCATTAGTAGTAATTGGTGTAGCAGTATGTTATAATCTTTTTAGTGTCTCTCACTGTCGTGCTTTTTGTCCCATCAGCATAAATCAGTGTATAAAATGGCTGCGGTCAGTTCCTGCAGGATGTTCACTTGCTAATGAAATTATAGATATTTTATGTAGGTTTTCTTTTTGAACTTTTGAGCAAAGTACTAAAGTGTCAATGCCAAAGGTCATGAATGTCATGGAAGAGTGATGTAAAGGGAGGCAATGCTTCAGCTATGGAGTGTGGAAATAGGAACCAGTGTGCCTTTCCTGCAGTATTGTTTTAATGAGTGATACCAAGATCTTTGTTTGAGATCATGTGAACCATAAACTGTATTTAACAAAGTGATGCAGTTGCAGTTGCTCTCTTGTTTTGAACATTGTGTGCAAATTACTGTATTGTTATGGTAACCTTTATGTCATTGAGCGCCTAATTTGACAAAGGGTGATTTTTCTTCTGTCTGTCTCTGTTTGTCTTCGTCATCTTTTTCTTTTCTTTTTTTTTTTTTTGGATTGTTTTCTGTGAATCTTCTGATGAGCTACATGTGGTCCCGATTTTACTGTGTCTCTGCTTACTCTGTTTCCATCCTGTTTTGTCTGTATCGTCTTTACGAAGATGGGAAATCTGCGGTCCTGTGTCAGTTGTTCATGGACCTTGTTCGGCCTGTATTGCTGGGGGATGACCGAGTTCAGGCTGAAATCCTGTGTTTGTGGGATTCCCCTACATTCCTCAGCATAAGGCACCTTCTTCATAGTGCACCCACAACTTTTTCACAGTACACCCACAACTTTTTCACAGTACACCCACAACTTTTTCACAGTACACCCACAACTTTTTCACAGTACACCCACAACTTTTTTCAGCATCACTGCTTTGCTTCATTAACTTTATCAACCTGCACCCAAGCATGGTGCCGCTGAATACCACTTAGACCTGTTCTCAAGCAATGGTCAAGTCACATAACTGATGTACTCACAGCAGTTACCTTCAAAACCATGCAGGTAACAAATTTGATGTAAAGAAGTATAAAAGATTTTTTTATGACATTTTAACTTACTCTTGAAGTATTTAGACCTAAACTGAGTTCTGCCCCTATGTGATAACAAAAATGATATTCAAATTTGTCAAAGCATCGCAAGTCTGAAGGTGCTAAACATGATCATAAAATTTTAATATGATGCAATGCAAGATAATTTTGTTTCAACTGTGTGAAGTTTTTCACATCTTGTGGAATAGTTCACCAGATATATGAAGTACATAGTCTTTTCATGTGAAAAGAATGTTTCAGTTTGTCGAGGGGTCATAAATTGAAAGCATATCATATTATATGAAATTGTTACACCTTGCTGCAAGATCCCTGGCCTGAAACCACGTGAATTTGTTCGCCTCTAGGCAAAACAGCTTTTGAGTTGAGAGTGTTAGTGAAGTGCCCCATCTGGTCATGCAGATCATCCTGAACTGGCCAGGCTGCAAACGTAAAGGGTTAAAAGGGTTAAAATTTCGTGGTGAAAAATAATATGTTTGAAAACTTAGTGTAGTTTAGAGTGCTCACTGCTGTGGCATTGAAAAGTTTGTAGCCTTGAGTGCTGTCTAGATGTAGATGTTTAGACTTCATTGAAATGTTTTGTCTCCTCTGTTGAGTATATGTAACGGGAGGAAAAAAGGAAGGAAAGCGTTGATGAACACTTAGGTGGCACTCGGTACGTAATTGCAAAAACTTATTAACTGCTTTTGTCAGAAGTTTGTGTCAGAGACAGTATTGTACTGTTATACATACTTATATCTACACATGCTCGTAGAGTGTGTGGTCTGTGTCTCCGATACTGTCACCATTATTGTGCCACTATAGAAAAAGCAAATCGCTGATATATATATATATATATATATATATATATATATATATATATATATATATTATATATATACTTTTATATACACTTGCTGTCAAAGTGTGTGGTTTGTGTCTCCGACACTGTCACCATTATTATGCCACTATAGAAAAAGCAAATCACTGATGTATATATATACACCTGCTGTCAAAGTGTATGGTTTGTGTGTCTGATGCTGTCACCATTATTGTGCCACTATAGAAAAAGCAGATCACTGATATATGTATATTTTTATGTACACTTGCTGTCAAAGTTTGTGGTTTGTGTCTCTGATACTATCATCGTATACCAAGGTCACTCATTTACAGTTACTGGAATGGGATTTTCTCTCTTTTTTTTAAATCTTAAGGTCAAAAGTTTCATCTAAAAGGCTGGATTGTCCAAGACTGGTTCAGTTTATCTGTCATAAGAGTGTGGGGATACAGTTAATTATCTAGAGTTCCATATACATGTGAGGGGGGTTCTTTTCATATTTAAGCCGAACATATAGTATTGCAGTTTGATGATGGTGGCATTTTGATCTGTATGTGTTGAGTGGTTTCAGCCTTGATTTGTCCCCAAATACTCGGATAGGTTGTAAACAGGAAAATATTATTTTGTAGGTGACCTAGTTCATGTGCTTTCATTATTTTTGTTTATGATAGAAAAAGTGGGGGTTTTGGGTTTCTTGAATCTTTCATTTTGAAACGGCAGGATTGCATTCATTATTTTGTTAGGATACAAAAGTGACAAGTACATATGCACAGACTGACGTTTATGCTGTGTTGTTAGAGCAGCCTTTCTGATTCACTGGCTGACTGATTTCCTTTCCTTCCATACTTGTGAACTGTTGCTCCATTGTGCCAGAGGTCACTTGTTGCTCTCAGCAGTTCGGGTGAGGCTGTGAGCAGTTTTGCTGCAAGTATCTTTTTTTTTTCCCAGAGAATCTGTATGACTTCGTTATATTTTCATAAGAAAAAGAAATTGTGAAGAAAAAAAAATTGAAGAAAAAGAAGGTTTTTGGATGCTGATTCTTGCTATGTAAGTTTTTATTGGATTGTGGTGTGTCATGCTTGAAAAAAAGTTTTTGTCATTGTAGTTGCTTTGGGGTTTTTTAAATCTTAAAATGTGAAGACCATTGTCTTTCAGCTCCAAGAGCTCCCAGCAATTGGAAGAGAGGTCGGGTGCTGGGTACGGGGGCGTTTGGCATGGTGTACCTGTGCTACGATCAGGACACGGGGGTGGAACTGGCCGTCAAGCAGGTTCAGCTGGGGATGGTGAATGCTGAGGTTTCCAAGGTGGGTGGAGAACTAGAATTGAGGGGGAGCAACTGTTCAGGCTGGTGTGCTGTCCTTAGGTCTGTCTGTGTGTAGATCTCTCCCACTCTCCTATGCGGACATTTTCTGTTATGAAAGAGTTTGAGAAGAGGAGTGGGTGTGTGCGTATGTGTGTGTATTGTGTCCACATGTGTGTATGCATGCGTACATGTTCCTTCCATGTTGCTCCATCAGGCTGTATCATGCCCAGCCACATCCAGAACATCCTTTCAGAGCTCAGCTTCAGCAGTCCCCAATAACAGCCAGTACTGGTTGTCGTAAGGCGGCCCACTGAAAGAGACACTGTACTGTTGCTGAGTCACTTCAAGACTGTCAAGTGGTGCCTGTGCTAACATGCATACACTGAATACCACCTGATGACAACACCTAAGTCCTAGAGCCAGTGTAAGTGAGCATTCCTGTGTTGAATGAGCAGAACGGTTTTTGCATATGATTTCGCTGTATTTTGTTTGGCGAAGATATGAGAAATGCGACGATGTACATCCATAAGAAAAAGTACATCATGAAAAATTCTGGAGACAAAAGTTCTTGAGGGTAATTGCGCTTATGTATGAAAACATGGTAGAGGCTTTGACCAAAGAGGACAGCTCTGGCTAACTTCCGTGCCCAAAATCATGTAAGTATTGTCTGTTTCTTCAGCAGCATGTGCTGAAACAGGAAAAAAAAGAAAAATGGCAAGAGAGCATGAGCTTTTGCCAAAGAGTGCTGATGAATCAGGTTTGAAAGTAATTTGTATTAGAAAGAAACTATTCTAGTGCAGTTAATACAAGATCAGATTTATTACTGGAAGAAACCTCTGCAGTGTGATGGCAGGTGAAAGCTACAGGAATGCCTCCTATTCACCACTTCCACCACCATCCCTCTGCTTTTACAGAAAATTTGAAACATTTTGTACACACATTTTGTAGAAAGAACGCTCATTTCTGTTGAAAAATACAGCAATACAAGTTTTAGGGTAAACGGGTCGGATTGAGATTTCCACTATATCCATCCAGCATTAATTTGCCACCTCTGAAAACTTGGGATACAGACTGATCAAGCATGGATACATAGGGTGAATCCGAACTAAGATCACTATATTAACAACAGCAGTACGCAAAGGGCAGCAGAATTGGAGACGTAGCTTCAGTGAGATGATAAAGATATTGCTGTGGAGTTCTGTTAGTCCCAGTCTCTTTGTTTGTATCCATAGTGCACGCCCCTGGGCAGGAGTAGGCCACAGACTGAAACTGTCATTGAATTCAAACCTGCATGAACTGAATGGGAGAGGACTGTGTAGTTCCAGTCTTCCCATTGGTTCCTTGGCATGCTCAAGATCAGCCTGGTACATATACAGATGTCTGATTCGATTCATGTCCAATCACCGTCCCCTCCCCTCCTGCTGTCCCTAGTTGCTGCCTGTGACATTAACCGCTACACCACAATGTCTGATTGTTTCTTGCTGTTTTAATACAGACAAACCTTTCTTTCTTTTTTTTTCTTTCTGCGTACGCAGGCTGATACTCTTGCGGACACTGCCTTTTTAGACAGGCAGTGGAGTTTTTGTGTGTATCATCGTTTTTTATCCTGCCATTAAAGCAGCCTTACTCCATCTTCGGGGAAAGTGCATGCTATGTGTAACATGCCATCCATACCAATGGCCAAACTGGCACTCTCTTCTGAAAGTTGGTAATGGGATTTTACGTGACGAGCTTACACATTTCTGACCCAACATTTTTGTTTTTGTAGTCCAAGCAGAGGCATGTATCAAACTTGTGTACTAGTTAACTAGGGAAAATTAAGTTCCCAGAAAGTGATGTCATTTTTTGCACAATTGTGTGTGTGTTGTCATTGTTTGAATATCGCCTGACCACTTGTGTACAAGCTTTCATGCCGTATCTGCATTATCTACAGGAAAATAACCTAGTCGAGTTTGGTATTAAAAGAATTGTCGGGAATTCGCCTATTCAGTCATCTCAAGAGCACAGATATATTACATTTTTCATGACAACTACTGATTATCAAACCAAGAGCCCAATTTGTAACGTAGGTGCAAGATGTTGTGCGTGCGTTCACACACGGAACCTCAGTTTTTGGTTCCATTCGAAGGACTGTATGGGGAATGGAGTCAGAACCAATGTTAACTCTGAGGGGAAAATGCCCCTGTACCGAAATTCGAACCCGCAACCCCAGGATCACAAGTCCGGCGCTCTACCAACTGAGCTACACCCGCCCCCATAGACGAACCAATTCTTATTCCTAAAACTTTTATATATGTGTGTGTCTGCTTTTGTTTGTTAGTTTTTTCATGTAAAAGAAGACAAAAGATTGTTTTAGAAGTAAAAGAAACCCTTATCAAATTTATATTTACTTCGTTTGCTGTTTGTATTTAAGATGTGAATGGTAGTTGCTTGCTTTTAAGATTATTCTATTGTAACAGAAAAGAGTGAAGATTGTTTTAGTGATGAAAGAAACTCTGGTCTTTTGAGTTTTGTATTTATTTTATCTGCTGTTTGTGTAAATGGCATAGATGGTATAAATGGCATAGATAGTTGTTTGCTTTTAAGACTGCTTCGACTGTAACAGAAAAGAAGGTTGATGTTAAACACTTGGCGTGTCTGTTTCTCACTTCTGGTCATGTGGACAGACCTAGTGGTGACTTTCAGACTTTCAGAGGGAGAGCTTGTATTTGTTCTGTGACTAAGCAGTTGTCATCAGAGGGGGCCTAGAAGGTGGTGTCTCACCCCTTTTGCATGTGTGTGTTTCAGGAGGTACGTGCCTTGGAAAACGAGGTTCAGTTGTTGCGGAATTTTCAGCATGAACGTATCGTGCAGTATTACGGTTGTCAGGAAGACAACAGCATCCTCTCCATTTTCATCGAGTTTTTGCCAGGGTGAGTGTTTAATTCAAAGCTGTTTCTGTTGTGTTCTGTGGGGACTGAATTTAGCTTGCGTGTGTGTTTTGGTTACACAATGCCTTTTAGCAGAGATAATGTGGATGGTGCTTTTGCAATAGCCATTTTACATTGTTGAGTTGTAACTAGGTATGGTCATTGATTTGGGGGTGGGGGGGAGGAGTGTAGACAATCCGATTACAGGTATTTGACTTTGTTTTGACAGAGTTGTTATATATTTGCTTCATTTTGTTTTGTTTTTATTATTTGTTTTTATCATTGTTTGATTCATGTTTTGTCTGACAGGGTTCCGTTCTTGATCAGCTGAAACAGTATGGGCCACTGACAGAGGCGGTTGGACGCAAATACACACGTCAGGTGTTAGAGGGTCTGGCTTTCCTGCACAAAAATGTTATTGTTCATCGTGATATCAAGGGTGAGTTTCCATCATATCCTCTTCTGAGTCAAAAATTGATGCTTGGGCCAGGGCATGAAGACACCTGATATGGCCGTTCGTGGTTGGCAGGGTGGGGTGGGGTGGAATGGAAGACCAGCTATGTTCTTCGTAGTGTATCTTGTTGCTGAGCAGACGTTGTGCATTTTTCAAGTGTAATCCATAGAGGAATGCAGTCTTTAGGAAACAAGCTCCCAAAATCTCCACAGCAGCGCTGCTTGGTTACTGGTCATACCTGCTGCTGCTCATACCACCAGCTTTAGTTTCACTCAGATGAAGTGCTGAAGGTCTGACCACGTGGGTTCCTGTGTGTGTGTGTCATCAGAACGGGGCTGGGATTTCAGCGAAAACTGAAACTGGAAATAGTTTGGGGGGGAGGGGGGGGGGGGGGGGGGGGGGGGGGGGGTCTTCAGGGGGAAGAAAGTCAGGGACAGAGGTATGATTTGTGTGTTTTTTTTTTTTGTGGTTGTTGGATTCTTTGAGTTCTGCTTGCACGTCCAGTATGCTAGCAGACAAGAGTGAAGTCACAAGATTTTGTGTTCTTGGCCAGAACGGCCTTTGCAGTTTTGTTTGACTGGTTTGAAGACAGACTATTGTCGTGCTCTGACATAATCCTGCTGCTGAACGCTGCAGGAGTGAAAGAGATTGATGAGAGCTGGACAGAAAAAATGTCCTGATCGTGGTAGGACAGAAAAGTTGAAACACAACCAGCCGCCGTGGCGAAATAATTTGCATCGCCAACTTCCGGCTGGGAGGTTATGGGTTCAGTTTTCATCAGACCCATTTATTTGTGGGATTTTTATTCCTTGACCAGCTTCCATCCAGAGCGGAGTTTGCTGTGGGTTCAGTTAAAAAGTCAAACCACACAACCAAGTTTCAGCACTCTGTAGATGCGCCTCTGAAAGTTTGGCACATATTTCCTGATAAACACTGCGGGTGACTTTCTGGCGGGCATGATTGATGCTGGCATGTGGTATAAAAGTAAGCATAGAGTAGAGCCCTGTCATGCAGTTTCAAACCAAAATGGAAAACTGTAGCATCATCTTCTTGATCCTCATCCTCATCGATCAGCATGTTAATAAAAAAAAAAAATTGGTCTCAAGTTCTGTGGCTCTGTATGCCTTGCTTTCATGTTGACCTAGGTTCCCCATATGCCTTTGATATGGCTCTGTCGGGGTCACCAGTATTAGCAAACTTGGGATGGGGTGAGGAGATTGTCTTTCGATGGACCTGGTGGTGCCTTACACAGGGGGAGCTCATATTGGTTCTGCAACATAGCAGCTATTGTCACCAGAAGGGGGCTTAGAAGGTGGTGTCCTGTAGATGTTGGGTCATTACAGGCACCACTGAACACTGGGGAAGTGGCTTGGAAGCAGCTCGGTGCCTCCTGTGGTGGGCTGCCCTGTGATAACTTTGCACTGTGCTCCCTGTGGGTTTCGGTGCAGGGCGGAGGTGGGACAGGCTGTGAATGTGGGTTGAGCTGGGGTGAGTGGCATGGATGCCGTGCTGCCAAGGCGGCACAGAAAATGGGATAGCAAAGCAAAGGAAAGAAAAGTTGATACGCTACTTTATTCCCTCCCATTTTGGTGTCAGGTCAAACCCATTTGAAAGCATGTCTCAAACATTTGTTCTGTTTGAGGAATGGCATCTGCGCTGGACCCTCCCCCTTCCACAATCCCATCCCTTTTAGAATTACAGGGAATTTTGGTTTCTTCACCAGGTGCCTTACAGAGGTCATGCACTGCCATATTGGGTCTTCTTGTGTACTTTCAGTATTGATATTTTTGTTGCCAGTGCACGAGTCGGGGTGAATTCATGATTTCAGTGACCGGGTTTTTATCTTGTGGGAAAATCCAACTGGCCGATTTATTCCATAGCTGTTCCTCATACCTGTATCTCTATCACTGAGGAGGGTGGAAAGAGAGGCAAAGAAAACACAGGAAGTTTTTTTGTTTTTGTTTTTTTTGTGAAGAGTAGGGTTTTTTATGCAACAGCCAAAACCTCTTCACATCAGGTCACTTTTTTTCTCTCAAACAATTGATATACTGTGTGACACACAAGGCATGAGAGTCCTGCTCACATCGGTCGCATCTGTGTTTCTTTCCCAGTGGGCTAATGTTCTGTTTAACATACAAGACAGTGTCATTCTTGTTCACCACACTGACTCGTTTTTGTCTTTCTGTCCCAGCGGCCAACGTTCTACGTGACACGCAAGGCAACGTGAAGCTGGGTGACTTTGGGGCCTCCAAGCGGCTGCAGGTGATTGCTAGTGCCACTGGGCTGACCTCAATCGTCGGCACCCCACACTGGATGGCACCAGAGGTCATCAATGGAAATGGCTACGGGCGTAAAGCTGATGTCTGGTATGTTCGCTGATGTGCATCTGTCTTATCACAGTGAGTTAGCTGTGGTTGCTATAGTTACCTCAAAGTTGTGGCTGAAGTTCGGGAATCTTTCAATGAGGCTGGAGGCAAATGTGGTTTTGATACTTTTATGATATGAATGCTTGGTTTTTAGTTCTATCTTTCTTTGCTTATTTATGTATGGTTCATTTTCCAAATCTCTGTAAGAGTTCTTTATGTGTGTGTGTATATATATATATATATATATATATATATATAATTATATATATATATATATATATTTTTTTTTTTTATGATATCAATCCTTGTTAAAAAAAAAATTAAAAATTCTTTTATAGCAGTTCATTTTTTTTAAATCTCATTTCTCTGGTTTATTGGTAGTGAAAATTAGACTGACAAACAGGAAACATGAATGCTGTTATCTCTTCTACCTAAAGGTGTGACATAATTTTTTCAATGCCTAACAGATGTTTTATATGTTGTACTGACAGGAGTGTGGGCTGCACCCTGGTGGAGATGCTGACAGGCAAGCCTCCGTACAGCGACTACGAACCCATGGCAGCAATGTATCAGATTGTGTCCAACAAACACCCCAAGTACAGACTCCCTCCGCAATGCTCTGTGCATGTGGAGAACTTTCTCATGCTTACTTTCAAAATGGACGTGGCAGACAGACCTTCTGCCGAGGACTTGCTGAGAGACAAATTTCTACGAGATATCACATAGCCGTCGGTTAGGAAGCACGTCTGCCACCAACACCGTTGTGCCTACGACTCAGAGGTCTCGTAACGTCTACTTAATTTATATGATCAACAGCAGCGGGGAGTGTTGCAGGGGGAGAAGCGATGTTGGCCGGTGCTGGTTCTGAGAGGCTTTGAGGAATGTCTGATGACTGTTGTGGTGACCTGCTCACCTGCACTGTGACGGCCACAGAGACCTGTGCTGTGTTCATTGACAAAGAAATCATCACACGTCTTCCTGTCGCACGTCAAAAGATAAGCCAGTTGGAGAGGTCTTCAGTTGACACGCCAATCTTTTTGTTATTGTGGTGGTTTTTTTTGTCTGTGTTCTCCTTCAATATTGAATGGAGACCAGGATGACATGTGCCTGTGTTTGGAAATGTTGGGAGGGGGGGCTGTTAACTGAAGCTGATGTTGCGGTCCTGTGGCATGGCCGGCAGTGAGATGAAGCATTATGTGATCGTGTGCACTGTGGAAGGAAAACAGGCACGTGGTCCTGTTGATTGTTTTATATTGCCTCGGTGAGGTGTGATCCTGAAAAATATTGATATATTTATAGATACAAGATGTGATCGTTAATCTGTTTACATTTTACATGTAAAAACTCCCATGAATTTCCTGTGGTGTTCAGTTTAGAACTGTAGGATTAAAGTCCAACAACTGGGGTCGAATGAAAATAATCCTGCCACCCTGTTTTCTTAAAGCCAGATTATACATTATCCAGGATTGAAGAAGTTTGTATTTGGAGCAGGGGGATTTTAACACCCGTACAATTCTTTCCTTGTTTCTCCCATCTCCCTCCCTCCCTCTCTCTCTCTCTCTCTCTCTCTCTCTCTCTCTCTCTCTCTCTCTCTCTCTCTCTCATTCTGTCTCTCTTTGTCTCTCTCATTCTGTCTCTCCCCTCCTCTCTCCTCTCCAACCTTTCTTCCTTTCCTTGTGCATTGAAAGTGCTTACAGAGCAGAGCTTTCCCATGTTCACCAAAAAAGTATTGAAAGTACAAACGACGGCAATACCTGTTACCTGTGAAATGTTCAGAAAACTGCCCAGCGGCGGTTCTGCTGACCTGTCTAATGGACGTTGTACAGTGAGGAATCGCATATAAATGATGGTTTATTTTGTTGTTTAGTTACATAATGTACTTCTGCATGTGTGCATAATGTCTGGATGTGTTGCATTTTGTGTGGGGGTGCTTGCATTGTGTTTGGTATTTGAGACAGCAAGAACATCAAAGGGAGGTAAAATAAAGTCTGCAGACAGTATGATATCTGTCGTTAGGCAGTTGGAACTTAAGAGCAGTGACGAGATGGTGAACATTCAGTTTCATTTCTTTATGTTGGTGATACACTCACACAAAACATATTTGAAACGCTTAATTAATGTTTAACACCAGACTGTGCCGAATATATAACACCAGAAAGTGCCGAATAGTTGATACCAGACTGTGCCAAATACTTCACACCAGGCTGTGCCGAATATTAACACCAGACTGTGCTGAGTGGTCAGACTCTTCAAGGCACATATCTATGGGCATGAGTGCAGAACAACAAGTACTTTGTGTTGGGAAGCTCTAGCAAAACTTCACTGACAAAGAAAGGAGTGCATCCCAAGATATGGTGACAGTATTTTTACTGCTGTTTTTTTTTTTTACATTTAAAATTACCTCTATGCACTCAAAACGTAGCATTTTTATCAATAGCAAATATATTGTTGTTTCTGAAACTTGAGCATTGTAGCATTTTGTAAAGAAAGTTCAAAAGTCTATTTTGAAATGGACATTTATGACAGAAGAAAAATTGTGGAGCCAGCAAAGGCCTTGCAACTGAACGGCAGCAACTGGGATAACATATAATGTTGTGGTGTAATAGATTGGTCAGTTGTTCCATACGGATTGAGTACGGATTGAGTACGGATTGAGGACACTGGATAGGTAGGATCATGATTTTGACTGTGGCACAAAAGGTTAAAAAGGGCTCTTTAGGGCACTGAGCTCCTGTATATTTTCATAGCAGACTCTTCTCATTTAAAAAGCTTTTCGTTTCTCAGTTAAAACTAGTTTGACTGCGATAATCTTATGATTGTGATAGACTTTGTGATTGTTATGTCTAAGATTTATATAATGGTATCAAAACTTCACGCTGATGCTCTTTCCAGTTCTCTGTTATGTCTGTGGGCTTGTGTCTACGGAGTGTGTGTTAGAGCTGATACTTTGGGGAGAGGTGGTGTGATGTATCTCGGACTGCTTTTCTCTGCTTGCCACTATGGATATACTTAGCTGTGCGGAATACTACATCACTGCAGCCATGGCACATTGTGTCCATTGTCGTAACTGCCCACACATGACTCAAACACTAGCTGTTCTCTGTGAAATATCTGTAACTAAGGTGGCAAGACTTTTTCACAAGACTAAAGCTGCAGAAATACTGATCAGTTTCTGGCTATGTTGCAGCCAGGTTTCATATTTGCGGTATGGGTTTCTGTGTGTGTCTGTGATCCATTAGGGGGTTTGGGAATGTTGCCACATGACAGTGCCTTTCTGATTTGTTAAAAGAGTTTAGGAATGTTGCCTCTTAAAAGTACCGTTTCTTATTTGTGAAAGAGTTTAGGAATGTTGCCACTTAGCTGTACCTTTCTGATCTGTTAGGAATGTTGCCACTTAATATCTATATGAGATTGTTGTGTAGAAACTAAATCCTCTGCATGATTGTTTTAAGAAATTTGAAAATGTGCTTGTGAGGATAGGAACTTTTTGAGGCATTAAAATAAATAAAAACATGCTTTGTGGACTTACCGGTCACTTAAACAGAATTGAGACGACATAGACTGTAGACTTGGTGTATTAAAAAATGGCCAAGTTCAGTAAACAAAGGACGAGAAGTAAAAAATTAGACAGATCACGATCTTGTTGATTGATTTCAGTGTCAGCCATTGTGATTTTTTGTAGGACAGGTCAAAACACTTAACAACTAGCGTGAGATTTCTGTCCCTTAATCCATCATGTGTGTGAAATAAGTGCAGCTGAAAGTGCTGATGAGTCTGACCTGTTGCAGTGCATATGAGTACTACACTTTAGTTTGGAAAGCTACACAAGAAATGTCAAAATACTACGCTTTGGGCTTTTGAGACTTTGGCAGCTCTGATTAGATTTTTCTTGTACTTCTCAGATTTGAGCAAGGGAGCTCCCAATTGAAGGTCAGTAATTGAAATGTTGCACACTCTTCACTGAGCCCTTTGCGGTCGGCTGGGCTATAAGCAACATTATCTTATGTTATCTTACTCTTCACTGATCTTCAACTAATGTACACAACGTTTTTAGAAGTTGTTCATACTGGGTGATCTTCAGCTTCTTCTGTACACTGCCTGCTTGGAAATTGCTCTTGGTCAATGATCTATCACCTCTTCTATGCACGGTATGTTTAGAAGTTCCTCTTAAAGGATGATCTTGAGGCTCTTTGATATATGTTACATGCTTGAAGTTCCTCTCACTTGATCTTCAATACTCTTCTATACACTGCTTGTTTAGACATTTCCTCTTTCAGTTGTTTTCAGACTCTTCTGTTCACTGATCTCAGGCTGTTCTACACACTATATGCATAGTTCCTGATCTTCATGCACTTCCATGTTCTACATGTTCAGGTTTTTCTCTGTGATCATCACTCTCCTTAAAAACAATGTCTCTGTTTCCCTTGTTTCTGCGATCTTGCAGGGTTCGTAGGGTCCTTTGAAGTCCTTATAAATGGGATTTTTGTCAAAAGGCCTTTTAAGTCCTTTGATTCAGCAAGTTGGTCCTTTTAACTCACGAGGAGGTCCTTTTAATTTTTGAAAGGTACTGTTAAGTCCTGCTTTTTCAAGAGAAGGAGGCTTGAAAACGAAACCGATACATCTTCCACAACCCAAACCGTACTTTTGCAAGTTGCAAAGAGTTGACAGATGCCCACGCGATCGTCTGAAACGCGGTAGGCAGGCCTATAACGCTAGGCCTATCGGTGGGCTTTCTGTTTAGTAAGCTTAGCTAGCAGACGACGCAAGCTGTGTGCAGTGGCTTGTGTCTTCTGCTGGTGTGTTGCTGCAATCCAGCTTTTTTGACGTCACGGGTTCCACAGTGCAGACGCGGTGCTAATGTTCGCAGCATATAGCTGACTTAACATTTTCGCTCATGCTATCTATGTTAAAATGTTCCCTTTATAGAAATTCATTAAAAGAGTGGCGCAATAATGATGAAAATATTATTACCCAAATAAATATAGGTACATAACATGACAGATTGCGAACATGCGAACATAACAAACAGCTTGGGGAACAGCTATATGCTGAGTTCTTGAGTAACATTTACAGGATAGATTCCTTTTCCCGCCTTGTCTACCCCCCCCCTCCCCCCTCCCTCCATCCCTGACCTTTCTCTGCCCTAGCTATTTCTGCCAGAGGCCTAGTTTGGAAAGTTTTACAAAGTTTTTGTTGCAAGCTAAACGTTAAAAATGCCAGGAAGATGTTCCTTTCAGGATAACTGGTTATGAGAGGTAAGTGTCTGCTGTTCTGCATGCCAAAGGGTTTGGGGTGTACTGTAAAGTTATGTTGGCAAAGGTCCTTTTAAACTGATTTGAGGTCCTTCTAAAGTCCTTTAAAGGTCCTTTTTTGGCCTCATGCCCATCACCTGGGAACCCTGTCTTGGCTTTCCTATAACGAGAGTGTATGCTTAGTTCCAATCTTTTAGTGATCTTTGCCGTTGTGCACACGTTGTGGTTCAGACTTCATGATAAGGCTGTTCTGTGCACAATGTCTTAAGTTCACGTTTCTCCGTCATCTTCACTCTTCTGTGCTCTTCATGGTTATTTCCCCCTGGCTTAGTGAGAGTCTTCTTCTTCCTAAAATACTGGTTCACTCAAAAACAAGTAGGTCACCAGCGCGCATGTTAAAAAGTAAAATAAAATAACATAAAATAGTGTGACTCAGTCTGTTGGCCCCTGGAGCAAATTTGGCAACAAGGGGTCGCACTGGATATTCAAAAGTTAAAAGCAATGGCCAGATTCAGGCCCAGGCAACCATAAAATATCTGGGAAGTTAAAACAGAAAATCGTCAATATGCAGATCTCAAAACTGTCGTATCAATTAGTCCTTTCTGTAGACTGCATGTTTGGTTCCTGTCTGAACATCAGGCAGTTTTAATACAGTCTAAAGCCTTGCATCCTCTCACTCATTGACCCTAATTTTAAGGTGAACAGTGTACTTGGTTTTTCTCCTTCAGTGATCTTCTGTGGACGACAAGCTTAGTTGTCAGTGATGTTCACACCATACAGTACATGTTGATACCTCTCTTTCAGTGAGGTTCAGGCCCTTCGGTACTCAACAGGCTGAGTCTTTCTTTCAGTGATTTTCAGGCTCTTCTTGCTGTGTGCTTAGTTTCTTTCTTGCAGCGGTATTGGGCTCTTCTGTACACTATATGCCAAGTTTCTCTCTTTCAATGATCTTTGTGCACTTCTGTATTGTTTATATTTAGGTCAACTGTTCAGTGACCTCCACTCATATATGCTTGCATGGTTCCTCTTTCAGCTTCTGTGCTCTCTTAGCATAGTTTCTGTCTCAGTTTCAGTGATCTTCAGGCTATTGCATAAATATTCTGCACACTACAGGCTTAAATCCTCTGTTTCAGTTGCCTTCAGCTTCTACACTTCGTTATTTCTTATACTGCAATGAGTGTTTTGTATTTTTTTATCAGCAGTCTTCAGCTTCTGTACACTGCATGTCGAGTTCTACTCGTTCAGCAATCTCCTGAGTCCAAGCTGTGTACACACTCCATGTGTAGTTCCTCTTTCTCACCGAGTTTTGGGTTAAACACCGCTGTTGCTTAGATCCTCTTTGGTATTTTCAGGCTGTTTATACCTGAGGCTTGCTTAGTCTTCAGTAGGTTCTGTAGACAGTGTATTTGTTTAGTTCCTGTCTGTGATAGACCTGATACAGTGATAGTCTTTGAATCCCCTCTCCCCACCGCCTTTGATTATATGTCAGAACATAATAAGAAATGGAGGATGCTTGTGTTGTGAGAGATTTCATGGAAATGACTGTTTCTGCTGAAGTACGTATATACCTGTGTTCACAGCCATTTCCTTTCATGGAAACTTTGTATTCAGTCAAGCATGGCTTATGCATAATTGCCTAGTTTCCTTACCAGTTCTGTTGGTAATAGACTGCATGTGTTGATGTGTTATGTAACCTGGCCCAAATATGTAATCTAAATGTAAAAAGTACTATTGTACCATTATAAAGAGTCGTTATTGAGCAAAATTTTGGTTCTGTTTCACTGGTGAAACTGAAGATGATCATGTGATATGTACGAACTTTTGAAGTGACTTTTGTGCCTGATTTTTGTTTTTTAAACACCAACTCGATTGTCAGTGTACTTGGGACATACATAATATAGACACTGATTATAAACAGACTATAAACAGTGTAACGACAATATGGTGGGATGGATGGAAGAGATGTTTGGGTTTGTTGCGGGTGGGCGGGGTTGATTGTTTTGTTCTTTTAACATCATCTCCCTTCATTCTGACCTGCGAGAGGGTGATCCAGGGACGTTTCAGTATTGTGTCCGTGTCTTTTACTGTTCTGGACATTTGTGATTGCAATTTTCCTTTTCACGTTTCCTTAACTGCGTTTTCTTTTTTCTTTTTTTTCTTTTTTTCTTTTTGTTTGTTAAGTGTTTCTCTTCTGACATCGACTGCTTTTTCTGCCTCTGGCCCATTCATGCGTCTTTATTCTAGAAAAAAAAATTTTGTTTGTTTGAGTGGGGATAGGAGTGGCGTGTAGTTTGTCACTGGTATGATTTTATGCGGACTGCTGTTGATGTTGAATTGCCTTTGATGGGCTTGTGACTGACACAGGTAATTCCTGCTTTCACATATAGTGATAGGGCATAAGGGGATGTTTTGTACACATGATTTTCTAACAAAATACATTTGATACTCTGCCGAAACCAAAAATAGACTTAATGAAATGTGTTCATGATATTTTCCTTTTGTTAAGAGTTCCTGCTGTTGCTGAGAGAGATTATCGTTCCATCTGTGCAAGAGAATAAAAATAAGGTTGTGTGATTTTCCCCTTGAAAGTTTAAACCTGTCACATGTTGGAAAATTCTGATTGTGGTGCAGTGTAAATGATGATGTTCCTGCAGGAGAATACATCATTATAAGATGTATCTCCTTTGTCTGAAAATTCTGTGCTAATAATTTCTCATCTGTGACTGTCACTTTGTTGGGGGGTTTTGTGTGTGTGTGTGTGTGTGTGTTAATCTCTCTTTATTGTCGTTACCTTTTTTCCTGCCTTTTTTTTCATAATTTGTTCTAGAAAGTGTTTACTGGTTTATTGTTGTTGTTGTTTTTCTCTTGTTACAGATTATAACTTGACAGCTTTTTTGTTGTTACCCTTTTTAATGTGTTCTAACACTTGCGTAAACTGGGGCGGTGAAGGAAGAGAATGATTGGTGCCTTTAATATGGTCGTTTTATCAGCTTTAAGCGTGTCAGCAGGTTAGCTAGTGTGTTATGAATTGTGTAAATCCATGCCATTTGGGGTGTGGGTGTCGATGAAAGTTATAAAACAAAGGAACTTCATATTAGGTATGTATTTTCGTAATGAAATAGCCACTTGGTTTTTCTTCCAGGAGAGGCCTCCAGTATTTTCTGTTTACCTTCTGAGGACTTGAACGCAGTCCGACCACCCACCAACTTCCGTCACTTTTCCAGCCCACCCCCACCCCCCAGCCAGAGCTTTGCCCATGAATCCCACGGGAGCCCACACTGCCCTGGACCCCATCCTGAATGTTGGACACCCATCCCACCCCCAGCCAGAGCTTTGCCCATGAATCCCATGGGAGCCCACACTGCCCTGGACCCCATCCTGAATGGTGGACACCCATCCCACCCCCAGCCAGAGCTTTGCCCATGAATCCCACGGGAGCCCACACTGCCCTGGACCCCATCCTGAATGTTGGACACCCATCCCACCCCCAGCCAGAGCTTTGCCCATGAATCCCACGGGAGCCCACACTGCCCTGGACCCCATCCTGAATGGTGGACACCCATCCCACCCCCAGCCAGAGCTTTGCCATGAATCCCACGGGAGCCCACACTGCCCTGGACCCCATCCTGAATGGTGGACAGCCATCCCACCCCCAGCCAGAGCTTTGCCCATGAATCCCACGGGAGCCCACACTGCCTTGGACCCCATCCTGAATGGTGGACAGCCATCCCACCCCCAGCCAGAGCTTTGCCCATGAATCCCACGGGAGCCCACACTGCCTTGGACCCCATCCTGAATGGTGGACACCCATCCCACCCCCAGCCAGAGCTTTGCCCATGAATCCCACGGGAGCCCACACTGCCCTGGACCCCATCCTGAATGTCGGACACCCATCCCACCCTCCACTCTGACTTCATCTGTCTCTGTAAATAGTTGAGATGATTATCTTTGTTCCTTTTTTTTTTCTTTTTCTTTTCGGGATAGGACTTCTCTTTACTGTGTGGTGATGTCTTTGAAAAGGCTCTGTGTAGTCATCTGGATTATAGTGACACTGACAGCACATCATTTTCTTGCGATATTTCTTCTTCTGTAATTTGGTTTTGGGGGGGGGGGGGGGGGGGGGGGGGGGGGGGGGGGGGGGGGGGACGACTGGAGCGCCACACTGTAGAACAGTACACCAGCTTTCGCCATGTCTGTCGGTTGTATGCCAAGGCTTGGATATCGGTAAAAGCATTCCCAGTCCGTTCGGCTCTGTCAGTCAATCTTTTTTTTTTCTTTCTGTCCTGTCCTTGATTTCCCTTCCTGAACTGTACCCAGGAAGGTTGTTACAGGTGGGAGGGTAAGATCGTTTCAGGTAGTCTCAGAGATGTTGGAAACTAGCCTTAGCGACGCCGTTTTCTTTCAAACTGATGTCGGCAGATCTTGGTATTGTCCAGTGTGTGGCTTTATGATTTGACACGCTTGTTCATTGGTGACCAGCATCTGTTATTTAGTGTCTTGCAGTGACATCTCATTTCGGTGGCTGGGATTCTTTCTTTTGTGATGCAGCTTTCCACAAAGCTGAAAAGATCAGGGGAGTTTCTAACATAGACCATGTGTTTTTAGACAATACTGTCATTTAGGACAGGAATTCTCCTAACAAGAATTTTAGACGCCCAAGTCTTCCTGTGAGCCGTGTCGGCATGATTCATAGTTTCCATCTTTGAATATGAGAGAAAGGGTTAATCAGAGTGTTTTGCATGAAAAGTGTGACTTTTTGGGGAAAAAATCTTATACAGATGTCAAGGAAATTTGTTTACTATATTCTGTATAAAGTTTAAAAACAAAGCTTCAAGCAGTAGTTGGTTGATACCTGTTGCAGAGGAACAGATGTCCTTTGACACCTGGTTGATACCTGTTGCAGAGAAACAGATGTTGTCCTGTGAATCAAACGCCTGGTTAGAACCTGCACAATCAATCCACCACAAACTTGAAGAGCTAATCCATGTCATACTCTGATGTTGCACTTTGATGAGACGCCATAACAAAATCTTTTTTTGTTTGTTTCTTTGTTTTTGTATGTTTGTTTGTTAATCTGAAGCTTTGGGAAAAAAAAAGTAGACGCATGAAAAGCGGACCACCGCACAGAGAACTGTGATAATTAAGATGCGGTTTTGTTTCCTTTCTTCCTTCCGTCTTATTTTTCACTTTTAATAATCGGACTCAAAATTCACATTTCATTGCTGTTTAGGGTTTGAGAATGGCCATACTGGATTCTGTTAGTTCTTCTTCAAGTCCTTGTACCACAAAGTTGGTCAGTCGAGTGGATAAATATCTGTGGTGATAGCAGAAGCTGTGGTGGCTGACCCCAAAATGTCTGTGATGATAGTAGTGTTGTTTGACTGAACCCAGTTTTTTTCCATCAAATGACAACACATTCATATACTGTGAACTTGCCAGCCCATGGTGCAGGCAGTCAACAACAATAACATCAAGAAAAAGTTGACACCTCTTTTTTTGTTGTTGTTGTAGGTTGTTTTTGTGTGTGTGTTTTTGTTTGTTTGTTTTTGTTGTTTTTTTTGGGTGGGGGTGGGATGAAATCACATTACTGGCTTATTTTTAGGTCTTCCCTACGAGAGAAAGGTGTATGAGTGTGTGTGTTTTAGATGATAGAGATGGCATAGTTGATGCAAAGAGCTTACGACAAGATCATCAGATGTTTTTGTATTAAGCAAACAGCATACTGAGTGCAGAGTTCATATTTTATTCATTCTGTTAATACATAAAGTGCACTATTATATTCATATTTAGAAGCATGTAAAATGGTGGGGGTTTTGGGTTTTTTATTTTAACGCATATTCGTATTGGGAGAATAAAACCCCTTCACATCAAGCAAGGATCTACTGTTTCTTTTGGATCATCATTTTACTCATGCAAAGCTTAAAGGCTTCTTTCCCATATTTCTTTCAGCTGCCAAGAAACGGTTTCAGACTCGAAGTAGTTCAATAGTGTTTGTTTTAAAGGATATGGGGTGATGCAGAAAGAAAATGGTGAAAACTGGTACAAGTTTTCACTTTGTATTTCAAAACAGAATTTCTAATTCAGGTGATTCACATTCTCCTTGGCTTACCAGGGTGGGAAGGGGAAAGGAGGTAGACTTTATTTACAGCCAAGCCTCTTCATTTGTAGAGCAAGGTTGAAAAAATAAGAATAAAAACCGTGCAAGACACATTTAATGTGTTATCCTGTTGGGGATCAGTATTGATAAATGGAATTCATGGTCGTAATTTGCAAAGAAAAAGGCTAGTTGCACCATTAAAAGATAATTGATCAAATGTAGAATCGCTGGAGAAATCTTCTGTTAATTTGGACCCTTGATTGACGGTGAGCGGGAGAAAATCAGAGCCGCAGGTCCTGAATATATATATCTTTTTAGCATGGCTGCCAGGCAGCACAGCTCATTTGTCTATTCGGATAATCATCATAACCAGAACTGGTACTCCATTCAGTGAGTACCAGTCATTAAAAATAGGACTAGGTGCAAATGCCGTAAAGAATGTTGTCTTGATCTGTTTTGGTTTGGTATCACAGTTAGTCGTCATAAAAAAATGGGCTTTTCAGATGGACTACTAGTATTTACTTATTTCGTTGTTTCCAGAAGTAATTTTTCAGAATGTTGTTGTTCCCCTGTGTGACTGATGTTCGAAAACATTAAGGTCAACAGAACAGCTTGATCACATAATTTGGTGACGACAGAGTGCAGTTTAGTTTATCGTACTGAGAAAATTTAACGGATTTTCTAATTCGTCCTTTCGAAATGTATTTTGAAACCCGGCCGTGTTTTCATATTCATTTATTGAAGGTTGGATCTCAGGGTTCAACAGGTTGGAGCTTAAAGTTAATATGTAATCCGACTCCAGGGCCTGGATATGTACCCCATGACATTCTATCTATGCTTGCTGGAAACTGCACCATTCTTGGCACTTACGGATGCTTGCGGCCAGACGTTGCACCCAATTTCTGACCAAAATCATTTGAAATTTGATGAATTCTGGGCAGTTGGAAATGACAAGGCATCTGTTAAAGTGCACAAAATTGTGTTAAATTAGGGTCAAGTCATTTGTTGCCATGGGAAAGATTCAAGATTGCCAACAAAGTTTGTTTGTTTGTTTTTTCAATTTCTTGAAACTACAAATCTAGAAAAGGTTTTATTTTTATTTTTGCACTTATTTTTAACATTTTTAATTTGATATTTACGTTGGAAGAATATCAGGTAGATGATTTTTTTTTTTTTACTTTTAGCTTTCAATTACACATTAATTTTTTTGCCTTTGTTTAAACTGTTATGAATAAAATATTTTACCTTGATTGAAGTGCCCCAAAGTAAAAATGAATTGCACAGTATGAAAAAGCAGATTGCAAAGTTTCAGGGATATGGACTGTTCATGCCTGAGCCCTTTATTCAAATGAGGTCACTTTGAGGTCACGTTGCTACATTCAAACATCATTTTGTGACTAAATCAGCAAAACAAAGTCAGTTTCATGTTAGTTTGAGATCTGTTGTCACGAGTGTTTGTGCATGAATGGCCACATTTTGTGGAAGACTTGAGTTGTATTCACTGGAATTATAGAATTAGCACAAACAAAGAAATTCATGATTTTGGTCAAAATCGAGGTGCAAGGTCTGGGCTTAAATCTTCAAGCAGTACAGCGCCTCCCCATCCTGCAAATAGTTCACCTTAAAATTGTAATATTGGTGTGTATTCTGGTCAGCAGTGTTTTCTTCCTGTTTCACAGTTATTGACCTTGTCACAGAGACGGGAGCAAATGTAGTCACTTTAGTTTTTAATATCTTGAATTGATCATCTTTGGGTCACAAAAAAAGCTCTGATCTGTACGGTAGAACCACCCCAGCATCCCCTCCCCCCTTTTTTTCTTTTATGATTTCCCTTCGTTTTGATTGTTTGCAGATATAATGAACTAGTATTCATGAAAATAAGATCACGGCTGTGAATGATTGTGTTTTATGTATGCGTTAGGTTTAGAAACATGTGGGTCTTTTTTTCCCCCAATGAAGTTAATCTTAATTAGCACAATAGATGTTGTCAGATTTGAGGTGTAGAAATGGTGATTTTGTGGAGAAAGCAATGTGTCAGGGATATGCGGTGGGTGAAGGGATGGGTTATGTATGAGAGGAAGAGACGAAATATGTTACACTAATGTAAATAGTGCTTTAAATATGTTTGGTTTGTGCCGTATAATGTTCAGATGCAGATGTCTCAATTGGTGGTGCCAAGTTCTTGTTGTAGTCTAATGTTGTTGTTTTTTTGTTTGTTTTTTAACTGGTAAGCTGGTGATGACAAAGTTAAGGGGAAGGCTGCACTGCCTGTCATAATCAGCCTAAGGGATATCAGTAGATGGTAAGAATTCATGCAGATGTGGTACTTACTTGTTTGTTAGGGATTTTTGGAGCACATTTCTTTCCCTTGAACGATGACAGCCAGGAAAAGGTTCAGGTTTTTTGTTTTGTTTTAGCTGCCATATTGATAACTGCTGTAATTTGGTGATAGTCTGTTTCCTTTTTTTTTTTTTTCTTCTTTTCCCCAGACGACCTTTTTTCTATGTGTCGACAGACCTGGTGTATTCAGGCTGATTAACTGAGCTGAGCTAAAGTAAGGTGAACCTCTGGGAACATGGTGAATGGGTTGGTTTAACTATACTGCAGAGGTCATGTGATTAAGTTTTAAGAAATAATATTTTCAAAAGACAGCTATCTTTCAGCAGGAAGCCAAGAAAGTTTGCATTAACCATTTAGGTGTTTAGCTCCAGTCTGATAGCTGGATTTCACTGTGTATTCTTCTCCCTCTAAATCACCTACCCATCTTCACATTATGTGTTTGTTTGCATACTTCCCCCCACCCCCACCCCTTTTTTTCCTCTGCTGTCCCATCCTGGACAGTGATGAGCATTCTGTGGAGAACGGCTAGGGTTTGAAAAATTCAGGATCCAAGGGCAGGGTTGTCTTGGTTCACTCCCCTGTCTGAAGTGCACAAAGAGAGGAGTGTGCACTTTTACAGCAAGTATATGAGGGGGTTGGGTGGGTGGATTCCATTTTGGTCCTGAAATGAACTTCTGTATCAGGTTGTTTATAGGTAATTATTGTTGATGACCGTCATGGCTTCAGGCCATCACCTCACACCGTGCCTGTAGGGTTCTGTTTGTGATGTGTGGCTGGTTTATCTGTGCAATCGGTGATTGAAAGGATTACCATATTGGAATGAGTGCAGTATGCTGAAATATTCAGCGCTTTTTAATATGTTAAGGATACACATTTTTAATGAAACGGTGTAGATTCTTGTTCTCATTGCCAGGCATGGCAAGTTACTTTTGCGTATATCATTTATGTGGGGTAAAACTTTTTTTTTTAATTGACAGTAGACAAAGTGCCTTTCAGTGTATTGTATGCTTCTATCAATGTTTATGTAAATGAAAATGCAGTTATTTTTTTTCCGTTGGATCTTCAAAGAGCGTTTGCAGCCTGCTTTACTTTTGTTTCTTGTATGCTTTCATACTTTCATATTTATCTGAACTGCAGCGAGGTTACAAGTGCTGATATTACTGTAAGTGCCTTTTGGTATAGCCCAGCTGTTGTGGTGCAACAGCTTGGTTTTTTTGTGGTCAATGGCTGAGTCAGAGAGAAACCAGCTGACTAAGCCATCCATGGGGCAGTGGCAGTGACTTCTGGTGCTTGAAATGATTTGGGGGAAAGACTTTATGTGCGTGTGCGTAAGAGAGGTGTGTTCAAAAATTGTAAAGCAGTTTGTGAGGGTATGCATTCTGGGGGATTTGGACAAGAGTAGGATTGAGAAAGGGGGGGGGGGGGGGGGGGGGGGGATAACAGCCGAGAACGATAGTTGAATGTGCATGCAGTCACTCAGTGCACGTCTTTCTGACAACTTGGACCTCTGCCAACATTTTGTAGCAAATCTCTGTGGCACACTGAGTAGTGTCAGTGGGAAACAAGTCAGGATCGTCGACTTTCGGTCGTCGTGTATTCATCAGAAACTGAAGTTGTGACTTCAGGACCCTTGATGCGAAGAATAGTTTTGATATTGGGAGTCACTGCTACTTGATAAAGCTACTTGCATAGAAAATTAAGTTCTGGTCTGTTTGGATAAAAGTGTGTGGTATTATATACATTGAACAACAAACAGAAGTATTGCGTCCACAACTGTTAGGGATATTGGATCACCATTTGATGCTGGGACTTACGTGAACTCTTAACGAGTGATTGTAGGAATTGTGGAATTCGGCTTTAATTAGTTTTATTAACAACCATAAAAGTCGCCATAATGATGGGATTTTAGCAGCTACATAGCAACTACAAGGGAAGTAATGTTTATATTGATTTTAAGAATTGTGCTTGATGTCACTTTCCAGATATTCTTTGGACAAGAACTAGTGGAATTTAATGATTGGTCATTTTATAAATGAAGTGATGTCAAGAACTGTATAGAAGGTCATTTCGGTAAGTGATTTTAGGAATTACTTAAAAGGGTGATTTTAGAAACTACAAAGGAAGTTACTTGACATAATTTTAGAAACTACTTTGTAAGTCAGTAAATGATTGTAGAAAGCCATTTTAATAGATGATTTTAAGTCACTGTATTCTGTTTCACTTTCAAGACATTCTGTTGGCAGGCTCTTATGGAACTTAATACCTAGTAATTGGAAAAAAGTATTGCCAAGAAAAAGATTTAAAACTGTGTTCCAAAGAAAATTGTAAAAACGTTCCAATACTCGGTGTGTTTGTGCTCTCACTCTCTTCGGAGATGAGGTGAGATGGTGTGTGAGGTGAGCAGTGTGGACGCGGCTGTGATGATGGTACATTCATGATGTGCATGTCAAAATATCTTCTCTGTTCTCGAGTGCCTTGGCATGAAGTATATGCATGTTCTTGTACATAGCTAATTACCAGTCATGACAAGTGTGATGTGATTCATTATCCCATTTGTAGCTCCCATTGTGTTACTGTATATATGGGCCATTCCATGTGTCAGGCTTATCTTTTTTTTTTTAAAAAATACAAAAGAAAAAAAATGATGGAAGTAAAGAAACAAAGATAATAAAACAATAAAGGCTGTTATTGTGGTTTTAAGGATTGATGCTTTGCCTGTTTGCTTTCTGTTCGAGGCCTTTTCTCTGGAGCTTGCTTCAAAAAACAAAAAAAAACAGATGCACTTCCAAGAATTATCAGAAACAGCTTTCTTTTTTCCCTTAAAGAAGTGCTAAGGTATATAACCAAAGAATGTACAGTATGTTCTTTCCAGAACAGATAAGGTGTCAAGAACTAGCAGCAAAACAAACAAACGCATTCAGTGTAGAACTGCACCTGTTTGAAGCAAGGAAAAAGCTGTTTTGACAACGGTCTTCATCCTCCATTAAAGAAAACCATGCATGCCAAGTGAAGCTCAAAGACTGCACTACAGATTCAGCTTTAGTGATGGACTTTGCTATCAACAGAACAATACTTGGAACACCATGAACCCATTCACTACTCACATGCTTCAGACTTAAATCTATAAATAACCATGAGAACAAGTTGTTCTCCTTTATTTGTATCATTTCCAAATCACACAACATATTATGAACAGCACCACATAGTCAGTGACTTCATTCTCTCGTTTTTTTCTAAAGAAATCATTGACCACAACTTCGTAATTCACAGACCCCTTTGACATGTCTAAATAGAAAGAATTTCCACATGTTTTGCATCCAATGAACATGTTCATAGAGACGATTTCTCCAGATAAACATAAATTGAAAAAAAAAAAGACCGAGCACATACTCCATTCATTTTACATTTGTTAACAAAATACAAGAGAGAAAAGAGACACAGCGAGACATACACATGCTGTAATGGAATCCGAGCAGTAGCTGGAGATCATATTGTATAAATCATGTCTTCACAAGTGTTTTGCACTAAAGCACACTTCAAGTTGGTGTCAAAATTGATTGCACGCATCAACCCGTGCACAATTAACTGCACATGATCCTCGGTACCCAATACAGTTCAGACGTGAACTTTCTGTGGTGATTCATGTTGTTAGTACCTGAACCGACAACGAGAACCCAAATCGGGGCCGTCTTCTAGGTGTGAACACATTCCAAATTAGACAAACTTTCATTACTTGCTGCCTACCACTGGGCTTCCACAGACGACAGTTGCAGTCAGACTGGACTGTGCAGTTTTTTTGTACAGGCAGACCATTGACTTACCCACTCGCACTGTGTAGCATCATATTTGTCATCAGAATCAGTTACAGGAAACACAGTTGTTCCTCCCGGTAACGACCAACACACGCCATCTCGTATTTCATAGGAATGCACTTTTCTCTTCTAGTATTAACAATGTTTCATCCACCTATTACCAAATGGGCATTTTGGGGTGGGGGTGGGGGAGTGAATTCAATTCGTCAAAAGCAAATTTTCTTAGGAATAATCTTGAGTCTTCATCACTTGTCGATGCTGTATTTCCATGCAAGTCTCCTATCGCACACTTGTTTACATTATCACTGACATCTCCATTGTTACTTACACCAAATAAAAACTTAATAAAATCCTCAACATTATTTTGAGGATTGAACTTCAACACCATCTTGAGATCATAGTAGAATGCCAAAATAAAAAAGATCTAAAATCCCTAGCGAAAAAAAAAGCATGTTTCACTGGCCATCCTTTTCATACCAATAATGTTAACTTGAAAGATTTGTTTCCTGCATTCGCTCTAAATTCATGTTTGAGGGATCTACATGGTTTCCAAAACAACAAAATACACAAAATGACAAATTTGACTGTAAGGTATATGATATCCACCCGGTACCCATGCCCCACCCATAAAAATCCCAAAGCACAATAAAACTGCAGTCCAAACAACCAATGTGTTAACAACAACCAATGTGTTATAGGAGGAAAGACATTCGTTACATCTTGATTGAAGTAATGCACTTGCTTCCTTTCTTCCCCATCAACTTTCAGCTCTGTTGTACAGCAAAAGGTTCAGTTGGAATCCCAACAGTACTGGTCTGTAGTGATGCATCGGTATCAAACAAAAACAAAACAAAGCTCCCTCCCCTGACAATGTGGTCCAGTCCTGTGGTCATTTCAAACTTCCAACTGGAATTAATCACTAAACAATACAATCAATTACTGTCGATCACATTCTTAGATCAAATATACCAGTTTTTACATCTAAAATCCACTTTTCAATTTGGTCTCTCCAAAAAAAAACATCTGAGAAAAATCTATGGAAAAGTATTCTATTCCAGTGAAATGGTAACCAACATATCTTTATCTTGCCATAATCACTGTAATTTCATGTTATAATCTTTTTTATGTTCTGGTGTCAACACAACCACTTCATTGCTAATTTTCTTCTTTAGAAAATCAAATCAATGAATGTTGGTCCTAATGTAATGACATAGCAACACCATATTACAGAAACTGTCATTGCTTTATACTTCAGTGAACCTGACAAGTCAAATAAAGTACATGCGAAACCTACAGCCAAGTTCAATAATGTTCAGTGCTATCACGACCGTATTGGGACACGTGCTGACATGAAATTTAAAAGTCTGTACACATGAAGTGTTGAGCCTCGACCTATGGCGACCACTTACCAGGGAGCACATGCAATGTAATTCATGCCTACCATCTGCTCCATGCACTCCCTTGATGCGATTTGTCTGGTGTGGAACTATAGGAAAACGTCGCAGGATGTTCGATAGCATATCACTTTTCATGTATGTTGCAAAACCTTGATGGCTTTGCTGTTGTTCTTCATTTCAATCATGTGAAAATAATTTTTCTAATAGGATAATTAACTTCAAAATATATTTGGATTTTTTTCTCTCTGTTCCACATTTAGTTTCTATGTAATGTTAGCACAGATCAACAATTGCTGGCAACATCTCCTCTCAGCACAAACATTCTCATGACTTGCATGCTGTACATGCAGCCTGCAACACAGGAATTTAATGACTTTTAGTCTCCTTTTTTTGTTTCACTCCTTGCTGTAAAAACAAAACTAGTTCCTGTGATCTTAGCACTGAAGAACAGGGAAATGACTACGGTGTTTCCGTCTAGGTCCATCTACAACGTAGATTAGCAGAGTAACAATGAATTCTGGAGAGATTAAACATTTGGCACGAAAGGAACTGGTCACTGAATCTGACAGCAAACGTGATCTTGAGGAATCTATGAAGGCAGAGAAGCCAGGAGGTGATGATTCCAAGCTTGGTTTGGACCTAAGACACTATGATCGATGACAGTCCTTTAAGATCAGTTGCCAGACAGAACACTGGTGATGAACACTATCATGGTGCTCATGCGAAGGGGCATAGTCTAGGATTGATGCGGAGAGTTGTTCAGTGTACAATCTCTACAAGGCCATGCTGGGAAGACACTGAGGTTTTGGGGATTGATGCTAGTGATATAAATCAATTGACCAACTCTTACTCATTTCAAGGTTAAATAACTAGGCATGTTACTGGAATGTTTCAGTAGTAACTGTGCTGACTCGCATTACTGTTCTGATATACTTTGGCAAGATGATGTAATATTAATACTAGTTAAGTAATGATGTATTTGGGATCATAGGGTTAACAAACAACTGCCATTGCAAACAATAAATGAGAGAAAAAAGGAAGCAGAACTGCTTTCCAACTATATATCACAAACAATCCTTTCAGTTTAAGAATTCTGTTTCAGCTCTCACAAGGAGTTTGCTTCAATGATAAATATAACTTTCATTATTATTATTATCTTAATTCACTTTCTTTCTTCCTCAACCCCAAATGGGATAATTCTTCAGAATTTGGTATCTTTTATGTCTGATCAGTAGAGTCATCATCTCGAAGTTGCAAAACAAGTCACACATGTTAAAGAAACAACATCACTCCCAATAACTTCTTTGGATATACAGCAAGTTGTATCATGCACATCGATATCCATGAGCGAAAAGCATGTGTGCTGTGCACATCATCTCACATGTGACAGTTTGAAGTCCTGTGCACAGTATTCACATCATCCACTATGTGACAGTTTGAAGTCCTGTGGACAGTATTCACATCATCCCACTATGTGAGAGTTTGAGTCCAGTGCACAGTATTCACATCATCCACTATGTGACAGTTTGAAGTCCTGTGCACAGTATTCACATCATCTCACAATGTGACAGTTTGAAGTCCTGTGCACAGTATTCACTCATCTCACAATGTGACAGTTTGAAGTCCTGTGTACGCACAGTATTCACATCATCCCACTATGTGACAGTTTCAAGTCCTGTGTGCACACGTATTCACATCTCACAATGTGACAGTTTGAAGTCCTGTGCACAGTATTCACATCATCTCACAATGTGACAGTTTGAAGTCCTGTGCACAGTATTGACATCATCTCACAATGTGACAGTTTGAAGTCCTCTGCACAGTATTCACACCATCCCACTATGTGAGAGTTTGAAGTCTGCACACAGTATTCACATCATCCCACTATGTGACAGTTTGAATTCATGTGCACACTTTATTACTCACCAAATCTGACGTTTAAAGTCCTGTCCCACACTTTATTCCATCATCTCACAATGTGACGTTTGAATTCATCTGTGCACACGTGTTCAATTATTCACAATTGCGTTTGAAGTCCTGTGAAACCTTTATTACTTCATCTACAATGTGACAGTTGAATTTTGTCACCGTGTTACTTTTTCCCCAAAATTTTGACTTTTGAAGCCCCTGTGTACACCGTATGCACACATCTTACAATGTGACATTTAAATTCAGTGTGCACACAGTATTCACTCATTCATAATGTGACAGTTGAAGCCCCGTGTGCACACGTTTTCACATCATTCACAATGTGCATTTGAAGTCCTGTGTGCACACGTATTCACATCATCTCACAATGTGATATTTTTAAAGTGTGTGTGCACACAGTATTAAATCATCTCACTTTTGTGACTTTTTGAATTTGTGTGTGCCACAGTATTCAATCATCTCACAATGGACATTTTAAATTTGTGTGTGCCACTTTTTCCCCCTTTTCACAATGTGACGTTCGAAGCCCGTGTGCACACAGTAGTCACATCATTCAAAATTTGACAGTTTAAAGTCCTGTGCACACAATTTTCACATCATCTCAAATGTGACAGTTGAATTTGTGTGTGCCCACGTTTAATCATTCAAAATGTGACAGTTTGAAGTTGTGTGTGCACACGTATTAAATCATCTCACAATGTGACGTTCAAAGCCCGTGGCACACAGTAGTCACATATCTCAAAATATGAATTTTTAAAGTTTCTCCAGTGTTCACATCATCCACATGTGACATTTTCAAGCCCTTGCAACAGTATTCCATCATCTCACAAGTGACAGTTTGAGTCCTTTTTCACAAGTTTTACTCATACACAATGTGACAGTTTGAAGTCTGTGTGCACAGAGTGATGATGAGTCTGAAATTGTCTGGTTGTCAGTTATTAATACTGCTTGCTCAAAGTTTCAATTACCGGGTGAAACTCAACCTTTAACAATCTGAAAGATTTTTGCTAAAAATGTTTTTAAAAACTCGTGTTCGTTGCAAAGCTTGTGCAATGCTAGTTCCTCTCATTTCTTCGCCTAGAAACTGTGGGAAAACCCCCCTCCCCCCCCCCCCCCCCCCCCCCCCCCCCCCCCCCCCCCCCCCCCCCCCCCCCCCCCCCCCTTTGGAAGGGAACTAAAAGAGTTTATTGTTATCACCCTTTTTGTCAAACATGTCCATATAACAGTGAATTTTGTTAGTTTTACATCTATAAACCTTTGATTTTAAAGAGAAAACATAATATTAACACTTTAAAAAGTTTTTTTAGCAAAACAACAAATTCAAACAGATATAAATATGAGGGCGTGAAACAAGCTAAAACCCGCCACCCCCATTACACAAGGCAGGCGTCGAATATATCAGTAGGAAGCAAATCGACAATCTGAAAATCAAAAAAAGTTCTTTGGTTCTCCAACAAAAAAATAAAAGGAGTAAAAACCAGTGATCCCGTCATTCCGTTATTATTTTAGATGATTAGGGCATGAGGTAGGGAAACCATTGTCTCCAATTTTCCCATTTTTGAAGATCAGTTTCAAGCATTTCAGACACAAAAAAGGGAAAATCGGGACCCTTTGATCAGCTGGGCTACTACAAAAATATATTAAAATTTGTTTCATCTTCTGTGTCTTTATACCTATCAATGTTTATCTACCTTCCGTTTGTGTGCTCTGTGTTGTCATTTCTGCCAGGCGTTCGATGTTAAGCGCATTCGTTTGGGTATGAGTATGAATTTATATCATCATGGGGAACAAAAGTTACCCCCACTTGTTTGTTATCTACCTTGATGATCAAAAAATGCCTATGCTATGTAAGAAGATGAGGAAACTGCAGCCTTACATTAAACAATCCAAAACACAAACACAGAGAGCGCAGGTAACATACATTAATACACTATATACAAAGCAGACAAGTCAACATTCAATAAACATCATTTTCCGCATCACAAATGACAAGTATTACCAATGCACAAGACATTAGTCCTCAGATGGCTGTGGTAGCAGAGAGGCTATGTAAAAGGCATACTGCGGTTCTCCTCATGACAACTGCCACACGATGCATCAGCCATTAACACACACTATTATGTCATAATTACTTTGTACTTTTCATTTCTTGTGCTTGTCTTTTGGCTGTTGGCTATCTGTATAATTTCATAATTTTTAGCTGTAGACTGTGTCACAATCCGTAAAAATTCTTCCATTCAAGAGCATTTATACAAGTATAGTATAATAATCAATACAATAATTGTATATTCATGCTTTACGCAGCAAAAGTAGGCATGATTGGGTATCCAGCTTCCACTATTCCCATTTCCACTTCTTTTCAAGTGTAAGCTCAGTTATTTCCTGGTAGGTATTTCCCCCGCCATTTGATATGAGAAGCAAACTTCTCCTCTTTCAAATGTGCTACTTTCTGATTTCTTTTTTTATACAGTATAAAGCTTCATTGTGTATCCGTGCACAGCATATTTTTTACTTTTCCTGTGGAAGAAGCGGAGGGGAAAAAAATGCGGACAGTGTTGAATATTGTGAGTTTAATATGTCAGGGATTGAAAGAGACCAGTTGTCAAGTCAGCTACAGAAGCAACCGCAGGAAGAATCAACAAGGCAACAATCAAGGCTTTTGAGAAGTTCTGCTGTCTGGCTGTCCAAGAGGGGATGGGGGGAAGGGGGTGAATAGTGGTTTGGGCGACTCGCTGCCTGTGAGAAGTTCTGCTATCTAGCTGCCTGAGAATAGCTGTTTTGACAACTGCTGCTTGTGACTGCGTGTTGTTACAGGCTGGCATCTCAAGACAGGACAAGCCATGTACCCACAGACACCTTCAGGGGAGGAGCTGTGGTGTTTCCTCAGCTACCATTCTTGTGGTTCTTACATTTTGTAGAAAATGAATGAGTGTTATGCCTTTCGTTCTGGCGCTGTTCCATGGCTGTCATCAGACTATCTGAAACTTTCACGTCATTACCTGGATGATGTATTTTCCTTTTCATCAAGGTTGTGGCTTAGTGCTATCTCGTTTCTCCTTCACTGGGGTTCTTCCTCTGTTCATTGTTCTCAAGATGCCATCTAATCTGCCCCTCTTTATTGCTACAAAGTTGGTGCCATCACTTCTTTGTTGCAATCCACCTTCATTATCTTAACTCTCTTCCAGCCCTCAGGTGGACAACACACCATTTCTTTAATGACATGACACCTTCCCCCTCAACGGTCATGATCTTCCTCTTTTCTTCTCTTGATACTTCCCCTTAAGTGTCTTACTATTCCCCCTTTGCTCTCCGGCGACCTATATGTGACAAATAACAGACCCAGTGGTTTGTGTGTTGTCTGTTCCTGTCAACAAGAAGCTTATGTAAACCTTCAATCAAAATGATGATGGTTAATCATCATTTTCGTGTGTTTTTGAAATAAAAATTAAAGGTTTTATTCAACGCCATCTCAACAGTCTAAAAAAGGCAAAAGTGAATGGTAGTATGTGTGGTGAAGGCCTGTGTTTGTGACAGTATGTTTTTGACCTTTTATATTTGATCAAGAATGTGAACGATCAACTGTTAACCAATTCAAATGTACAGTGCTGAATTTTGTATCACCCACTGTACATATTGTAATTGATCACATTATCAATTTGACTATTCTGCCCTGTTTAAATGCATGGAATATTGCACAATTCTATGAGATTTATGACCATTCATTTTCACTGTAGGTATGCATCAGAAACCGACTTCAGAACACATCACTAATCAATATGGCTACACAAGTATATCAAAACATTTGATTTCACCCTATCTACAGTAAATGTATGACACACTGCATGATAAATCACATCACTGCATAAAATTCCCCTATCAGACATCATATTGCATAGTTAACTTGTACTGGGAAAGTACTTATCCTCAGAGTTTACCCACAAAAATAAAATCAGCCTGTAAATGTAATGACAATCAAACATAGTAATTCCATGCATTGCTTTCAGTCCTTATTCAGGCATGGTACTGGAGGAAAATAATTTTTCCCTGAAAATTTTTGGGGGTCCAGCTGAAGCTGAAGGTTTTTCAGCAATTCTAGCCTGTAAAAAAGCCTCTCCTTGAACTAATTTCAGTTCTTCATACTAAGCAATTTCTGCCATAAAATAAGCTCTCCTAGAATCACTTTATCAGTCATTCCTTCAACCCAAAGAAGGTTTTAAACCCACGGAAGAGCCTGGACAAACCCGATTGACTCGTATGATTTCAGGCTGTTGGCTGATTGCTTCCGATGAACCCTTTCTCTGACTTGCCACAGGGGTATTTGGACCAGGGGCAGTTTTGTCTGCTAGAGAACCCTGCGGACCACCAGAAATGCCAGGTGCTATCTTGGCCTGCTTAGGCCTTTGGGCAGCCGAATCTTGGAAGTCCGTCGATTCGGCTGGGCAAGGTAAGGGATGACACGCCCTTGGAGTGGTGGCCCTCCAGCCAACACTTTCTAGGGATTCCAACTTCGGAAAATTCTGGCCCTTGTGTATTTCTGGCTCAAAGGATCGGCCACCATCCCCAAGCCTTAGGCATTTAAAGCCCCCTTTTTAGTAGTGCCATTTGTTGCCCTCCTTTGCAGCCAGTCCCGATAACGCTGGCAGTCCTTTTTCAGGTGGCCCTTCTGCTGACAAAAGAAGCACTTCACCCGGGAGTCCTGGGTGGCGGTAGTTTTTGGATTCAGGGAAGAAGTGGTGGTCCCCGCTTCCCTCCAGGAACAAGCAATACAGTGGCACCATGACCTTCCATCAGCACCACACCAAGGCGTGGCGAGGACTAAAGCCAGACTGAAGGAGAAATTCTTTTGGTTTGCTTTAGCTCGCGATGTCGAGGCCTATGTGTTGTCCTGCGACGTTTGCAGCAAAAACAAGAAAAACAAACGTTATGGGAAAGTCCCATTGACTGAGTACCACGCAGGGGCGCCGATGGAACGTGTCCATATTGATTTCATTGGCCCTCTGCCCAGGACAACTCATTTCCATGGGTTGTCCTGGGCAGAGGGCCAATGAAATCAATATGGACACGTTCCATCGGCGCCCCTGCGTGGTACTCAGTCAATGGGACTTTCCCATAACGTTTGTTTTTCTTGTTTTTGCTGCAAACGTCGCAGGACAACACATAGGCCTCGACATCGCGAGCTAAAGCAAACCAAAAGAATTTCTCCTTCAGTCTGGCTTTAGTCCTCGCCACGCCTTGGTGTGCTGCTGATGGAAGGTCATGGTGCCACTGTATTGCTTGTTCCTGGAGGGAAGCGGGGACCACCAGTTCCAAGTCCTTGGAGTCTAGCTTGCGCCTGAATAGCAAGCCTTCCTTAAGCAGGAACAACCCTTGTTCAACCAATAGTATTTTGCACTTGGCGAAGCCGAGAAGAGTTCCCCTTCATCGGGTTCTGTCCCGTCCTGAAGGTATTGGAGGAGCAGGTGCAGATCCTTATCCCTGTGCTGTCCGGAGTTCCTGAACTGTAAACCCCCAGCACGAGGGGATTTGGGAGGTAGCCTCTTGTGCAAGACGCACATTACAGGTCCTCAGCTGCACCTGTCCATTCCGAGTCTCTATCTCAAAGCTTACGCCATCAGTGCCGCCAGTTTCAAAGTCTGTTAGACCAGCAAGACTTTCCTGCACTGCCTTTTCAGGCAGTGAGGCACTCTGGTTGCCCCGAGGACAAAAACTTAATGTACTCGTGCTGGTCAACCGCTCGTTGTAACCTTGAGACACCTGGGTGTTTCCACCCAAGGTGAAACCAACGATTGGCCGGCCAGACGAAGTACTTCGGCGCTCAGGATGTGTCAGAAAACTGGCAGGTGCAACCTTCGAGTGTGCCAGAAAACTGTCAGGCCCCTTTCGGGCCAGAAAACTGTCAGGTTCACCCTGCGGGTGAACCAGAGAACTGGCAGGCACACTCTGCACCAGAAAACTGGCAGGGATGTCCGGACATCCCAGAAAACTGGCAGACACAGAGCCCGAACGCCCTTCAGGTGCAACCCCCGTCTGCACCCGGACACTGGCATGCGCTCCCCCGGTTGGGACCGCACGAGATTGGGCAACCGTCATGCTTGTTGGCGCACGGGCAAGCAAGACTTTCGGAATGTGCAAGGAATTTTGCCCACTGTCATGCACATTCCATCCGTCAGAAGTAGGCACACGGCCATCATGACTGGCAAACCCCATGGTACCCCTCCCAGCAGGAGAAAGTACACGGCCATGATGGCTGGCAAACCCCATGGTACCCCTCCTGCGGGAGAAGGCACACGGCCATCATGACTGGCAAACCCCATGGTACCCCTCACTGCGGGAGAAAGTACACGGCCATGATGACTGGCAAACCCCATGGCACCTCTTCCGCGACTCCTCGAGAGAGACCCCCCCCTACAGAAGCCACTGTAAGTCCATCCGGCTGGGGCCCGGAAGTAGGCACACGGCCATCATGACTGGCAAACCCAGCTGTTAAGGCCAGGGTGGATTCTGGTGGCATACATTAAATCAAACTGTAAAATATTTACTTACTCTGCTGATAAGTGAGGCAGAGAAAGTCAGAAACAGAATGAGAGAAAGAGAGAGAGAGAGAGAGAGAATGAGAGAGGAAGGGAGAGGGGGGGGGGGGAATGGGGGGGGAGGAGGGGGGGAGAAAGAAAGAGAGAATGAGAGAGAGTGAGAGCTCTAGAAGAGAGGAAGAGAGAGGGGGGAGGAAGGGAGAGGGGGAGGAAGGGGGGGGGGAGAAAGAGAGAGAGAGAGAGAGAATCTTACCTGGCAGAACGGGATTACTTGCAGCAGTTTTCACTCTCTCTTTGTTTCGTTTCCCTTTGATGTGATCGCTGAGGCTTCTCGCACCGCCAGACCCGTAACAGATTTCAACTTGACACACCACACAGTATGCTTTGCCGCGGATTCTCAACTTTTCCAAGCACGACGAAAACGTTTCATTTTCGTGGCTCCTGTTCAGCCAATCCCATCGCCATTTGTTTGCCACACCAGCATCAATATCTTCTGTCGGAGAATTCCGCGGAACTATGTCTGTACGCTTTGGCATTTTTATTTTTTCCTTCTTTTTCTTCAACCTTGTTCAAATTCGATCACGTCGACCCAGAGCGGAAAGCAGTGGCGAATGTCACGAAAGCGCATGCGCGGAAGTGGTCCTGCTCAATGCTACTTCTCGCGAGACGAAGGCTTGAAGCGAACGACCTCAAACGAACTAAAAGGGCCGGTCTCGTCGGGCGCGGCTCGGTTGGTTTTTTTTTTTGTTTGTTTTTTTTTTTTCTTTTCGCGGATTTCCGCGAATTCGCGGACATGTACCATGCCTGTTATTTAAGCATGTATTAATGTGAAACTATCAAATGCATTTTTGGGGGGTTCCAAGTTCAAACCTACAATAACTTGAAAAGGCAGCTGATGAAAAGCACTGTACATTGTCCCTACATGTAATCAGATGAGAAAAGAAAAAAAAAACCTCAGCACAACAATGTCTAACCATTCAGCTGTATAAAACTTCTCAGCACTTTGTGAAATAACAACAGATGGTTGAGTCACACACAAACACCATAAAAATACATACAGTATAAATGAGTGTGTCATTGGTTTAATGATATCACTGACCTCCGGGTAAAAAACCCCCGAGTCATGCGCAATATCGTCTGTACCCCTATCTCTTCATCAAACAGTAAAACGGTGGAGTGGAGCATTTAAACTTTGTGATAACTGACAGTTCACACACTGCAATATATAGGCAATTCACTGACCTTCATCCTATCTCATCCACACACACCACCTCCGTATGTTCAATCACACATCCACATGAAGATTAAACTTGTTCTGATCTCCTCCACTAATTCATCGTTCTCAATGCCATCCGACCCAAGAGCGTTGAGAAGCTGGCTGATCTTGCTGTCATGCACATCCCCGTGCCCTGAGGACTGGGAGAGAGGCCAGTCGGCTCAGTGCCTCAGCGTTTCCAAGATCTGCATGTAGACGTTGTGGGGGAAGGTCATCTGTATCTGCTCCACCTTCTCCTGCCTCACACCCCAGCTGAAGCACAAGGTTGATCCACTGGAAGCCAAGGGAGTGGCCACAAAGGGCCAGCCCCATGTCTGACAGCAAACCTGCAACAGCAGATGACAACTAAACTCTGTAAGTCATCCGGTGTCAAAGACACAGCACACTCCATGTCACCAATATTCAGGGCAAAACTGTCAACCTGGGAAGACACTGGCCGGTGCCTCACATCTACCAACATGGGAAACATTGTCATTCAGGGTATACTGCCCCTCGTACAGCTGTGCGCATCACTCCATCTTTTGTCTTTTTGTACTCCCAGTTCTTAAAGAACAGGGAGTACTTTAGAATGGGAACGAAGAAATGCTGTCTGTGTGTCTGTCTGTCTGTCTGTGTGTGTGTCTGTGTGTCCGTGGTCAAAATGTGTTCACTAGCTCCAGACAGAACTACTGGGTCGATCTTTCTGAAATTTGTAGGTATGTTCATTTATGGGTCAAGGATGATGCCTGACATTTTAGTTTACCGTTACAGCCGTTGTAACGGCTGTAACGGCCTGTAACGCTTTTTCTTCTTTATGGAATATCTCAGAAAGTACTTGGCCGATCTTTCTGAAAATTTGTAGGTATGTTCCTTATGGGTCAGAATAATGCCCGATGTTTTAGTTTACCGTTATAACCGTTACTAACGGCTGTAACGCCTGTAACGGTTTTTCTTCTTTATGGAATATCTCAGGAAGTACTTGGCCGACCTTTATGAAAATTAGCAGGTATGTTCATTATGGGTCACGGATGATGCCTGATGTTTTAGTTTGCCCCGTTATAGCCGATACTAACGGTTGTAACGGCCTGTAACGGTTTTTCTTCTTTATGGAATATCTCAGAAAGTACTTGGCCAATTTATAAGCGGTTTGGATGACTTGTGACAAATCGGATCCTCTGTCCATATGTAAGTGATGTAATGCTGAAAATGGATTAAACAGTTAAAACCGTTATTCTGCCGTATTTCTTATATATAGGCGATTTTAATGAAATTTGGTATATAGAAAGGTCATCACACACAAATGGCACTTCTATATAGTGTTCCAAAATTTGACAGTTAAAAAACCGTTATTCTTGACATATTGTCCGATTTGGATGAAATTTGGTATGTACACAGGCTTTAGCCCCAGTGAGGACTAAAATACTGGTTTCAAAACGCATATCGGTTATATAACCGTTATAACCGTTATTTTGCCGTTATTTTTTTTATATATTGGTGGGTTTTAATGAAATTTTGTATATAGAAAGGTTATCACACACAAATGGCACTTCCATGCAGTGTTGCAAAATCTGACCGTTAAAAACCGTTATTCTTGACATATTGTCCGATTTGGATGAAATTTGGTATGTACACAGGCTTTAGCCCAGTGAGGACTAAAATACCGGTTTCAAAAGTGTATATCGCTTATATAACCGATAAACCGTTATTTTGCCATTATTTTTTTATATATTGGTGGATTTTAATGCAATTTTGTATATAGAAAGGTCATCACACACAAATGGCACTTCCATGCAGTGTTTCAAAATCTGACCGTTAAAAACCGTTATTCTTGACATATTGTCCGATTTGGATTAAATTTGGAATGTACACAGGCTTTAGCCCAGTGAGGACTAAAATACCAGTTTCAAAAGTGTACATCGGTTAAATAACCGTTAAAACCATTATTTTGCCTTTATTTCTTATCTCATAAAGCACTTGGCTGATTTATAAGCGGTTTGGAAAACTGGAGTACGTTTATATGCTTTTTTTTTTCTTCCTTTTTTTTTAACCTGTGATCTTCCATCGCTCCCTATAGGCACTCTCCTTATTATGGCTCCCCATACACAGCTGCATCAAAGTGTGTCCTGATGGTCTCCACAGGCTGCCCCCCATAGGAGGAGACACTGCACTGCTACTTACTCACGTCTATGGTGTTCAGTGTATTAAGTCTGATCCAACATGTTACACAAGCTACTGCAGCCCCTATGAATGACAATAATGCACACAGCCAGCATAAGTCAAGAGTCCCCTCCAGAGTCCACCAGATTCAAACCATCTACATTCCCATGAACTTGCCAATACTGACGACTTTGACACAATTTCTGAACCTGAAGGGCCAATCTGACGACTTCGACACAATTTCTGAACCTGAAGAAGTCAAAATGAGGTTACCATGAAGCTGGGTATGAAGCGACACAGCATCTGAGACCTTTTTTAAATAATGATCATCAAGGATGAGGCTTAAAAATACCATGGGTTGCCCCTCTGTACTGGTCAGACACTGCATGACACGGCTGTACTCTACATTTCCTTTCATCATATATATAGGTGTCAACCAAGCCAGAGAGATACAGACACCTGCAGTGTTGGCAGTGATAATTCCTATGCACAAATGTGCATCTCTGATGCATAAAATTCCCATCTGATGCACTGGAATCAGGGGAGGGCGTCACCAAAAAGCACCAAAAAATTTACCCTGACGCAATGATTTTCTCCTGCATGCGTCACACCCCAAGCAGTGCGCCACATAAAAGCACTTTCGTCTGATCCGCCACAATCTAAGTCAATACAAATGTAACTTTCCTCAACCTTTTAAAACATTCTGAATTAATGAACAGCTTCTGCTGACCCCCTAATTTTTAAATGATTATCACTGGTTAATCGTAAATTGAGCAACATCTTCTGGAACACATCCATTAGGAGTGTGCCAGGGGTCAAATAGGAAGACTGGAACTACAAAGACAAAATACTGATGCAAGACTTTAATAAATTAGTGGGCAACCTTTATTCAGGCCCCTGGCCAGTTCTGTTGGCACGACTTCAACCACATCCTCAGATCTACATTTCCATCAAAGGGGTGTAACCCTGGACATGTAAAAGAACAGAAAAAAACATGTTTTGCATGACAGCTTTCTTTTCTCTTTCACATGAACCTGTCCCGAAACTACTGTTCTTCCACTTCCCTGCTTTGTGTTGTCACTGTTAGGTTATGGGTCATTCTCTCGAAACGTATACCACGCGGGGTGGCCGATGTCAAAGCCTCGTACAAATTTAATTAAACAATGTTTAAATTGCACCTAATGCATTCCAATTAGCAACTGCATTGTATAACCTGCATGAGCAGTGTTGGTTTTCTTATCTGTCCTCGTTTATTTTTCCCGATCATTTTGTGTCAAATTTGGGGGTTCGTAAGCAGCCATTTTGTGACATCGAAAAACCCGATCTCACAAACAACATAATATCAATCTGGCCAGCGAAAGTAAGACGTATAAACTATGTTAATGGATAAAAGCATAGTATATTTTGCATTTGAAAAGATATCGGCCTCATCACCTTTGTACTTAGGAGAAAACGACAAAAATGTGAACCGGTCTCGAGCGTATCGCAGGGTGTCCGATTCCATTCAGGCAAAACAAACTGGCGGAGCGATATATGCAAATGTCTTTAGCTACCAAACCAAAATGGTTTAGAGAGTTTAATTCTTTTGCAGCGAATATTCTCTTGTTTGTGTATCGCCATTTATCTGATAATTACACAAAAACGTATTATTTACCGATCGGTGACATGGTGTCCACTTTCGCGATACGTATGAGATCCCGCAAATACTTGTATGGGGACTACTTTCACGCAGAAACCGTTTTAGGAGAGAAAACTATGATAGCGGAGGGTTAAATGCGTACTGTGTTCCCACTCGTGACCCCATTCGGACGAGCACGGCGCGAGAACCGAAAAAGTGTGTGTGGTGTCCGACGAGTCGTCATTTTTACGTTCGTGATCGACAGTGCCATTCCAAAGATCTGAAGGTAAGTTTCTTTATTTTGCACTCGATTACCATAGTTTTAATCAGTGGGTATTGTTTTGCATATATTAATAGATCTGAATTGTGTGGATTTGTCGCAAATTTTGCTGCTTTGTCCAGCTAAATGTGCCTGACACATGCGAACATGGAACGCTTTCACACACGGCATTACGTTTTTGTTCGGCATTCTTACCATATTATGTTCGATTTAATTGATGTTTACCATACAATAACTGTTTGTAGCACTAATATAGTAATGTCTTTGATAAAGTCATTCAATGTTGCCCGAATGTTGTTTTGATTATGATAGATTGAAAGAAACCTGTGAATGGGCACTGCGCGATTGCAGACACCATTTTGGGCGACGTCATCGATACGTTCGTGAAAAGTTGATGATCAGTGTCTTACTTTGAAAACAAAAAAACTCTAAATAACTTATTTATATAAAGCGTCTAGCGGTGTTTACGTAAAAAAATGACGTAAAATGTTTATTTCATTCTGTGTGATTGTTCAGAAATGATGTGAAAGTGTTTCTACATCCCACACGAAACCGAGACACCATGTGAGATGGCGTCTCCGTTACACATGAGATTGTCTACATAGTTTCAAAGACTTGGATGAAATGAATTATTTATATAGTGCGGTACATAAGTAATGTTAAATTTTCTGTTATGTGCTTAAAAATATAAAAGTGACGGTTCAGTGGTAATTAGTGCTTTGAAATTTTGCGCTTTCTTTTGACATTGCACGTTATTGTTATGACAGATGTAACCATGATAAGTTCTATGTAGGCAAATTTTTGTAGTGCAGCAATCAGTTGTGACTGTATTAGCTAAAATACCAGCTTTTCAAAGAGAAAGTTCTATCCAGTTTTGTATAGCATATAAAAATGAAATACATGCTTTGTAGATAATACATGACAGTATTGATGACTTTAACACACAAAAAAAAGAAAGAAAAGAACTCCAATTGCTCAGCAAGTCTAAGTTTTTCCTCTCTCCTCAGGTGTGGTCACAAGCACAGATCCACTGACTGTCAATTTCTTGTGGCCTCGTCCTGGAAGACAAAAGATCTTCTACTATCCGGATCCAGCTGATGTTCAAACAGTGACTACAAACATGATCATCAAGACAGGAATTGAACTTGTTCCATGTTTTGAATTCTTTCAGAGACTGGAAAGTCAGTGAATTCTGAAAACTGCTGAAACATGGAGGGAAAAAAAACATTGTTGGAAACTGTATTGCTGTGGTGCTTTTTTCTTGAAGTATTGCTTGAATGAGTGGTGGTGTCCTTGTTACATGCGGGATGGTGTCCCTGTTACACGCGAGACCACGATTTAGTAACTGTAATATTTAAACACAATATCAGTTGGAATGAATAAATATCCCTTCATTTCAAACCTTGCAATAAAAGCAACTGATCACATACAACCAGTATTTTACAAGCTCTGCCATCCTGTGTGAAAACAAATAAATTAAGAACAGATTCCAGTCATCTCCAAACGTCCAAAATGAAGAATACAGTAACAATGCATAAAAATGAAAACATAACACTGATTCCTGTATATTGGTTGTATCAGTACATCTTTAGCTCAAAAATACTAAAAAATAATGCAAAAATCTTTAAATAATGACTTAATAATTACACCATATGGTGTCCTTGATACACGCGGGACGGTGCTGACCCATGTTACTTTATCATCAATTTCACACAAACGAGAGTTTTGACTGTTTTTATTTTTATGATAATGTATACAGGAAATGTATGCCTTTATAGCAGAATGCTTTTTTCATCAGAAAAATCATTTTCATTTTTTGACTTGATAAGTCACAGAAATGGTATACGTTTCGAGAGAATGACCTTATACAGCATGCTGACACACGTTCCCAGGACAGAACACAAACAAACCCACTGACCAGAAGGGCCATCCACATGGTCCTGAGAAGACTGCAAGAAGTCTGTGGCTTCCTGCATATGCCTCTGGATGTCATCTGGTAATCTGCACACACACACACATACACACACACACACAACACACACACACACACTGATAAATTCCTTGGACCTTTGAGATGACAATACAAGATGCATTGCAAATTCAACCAGGCATTTCCATTCCAACAAAAACAGAATATCCATAATCTCGACTTTTTTTTTCTCCTAAATACAATAATTTTCTGACAAGGATACTTTCAGCCAAAATATTATCAAGATTTTTGTTCAATTCAGTGTTTGTTTACTCTATCTTAACAGATTTACACAAAAAAAGTGAAACCACAACCCACACCACCACCACCACCACTGCCACCAACCAATTCCTACCTCTATCCAAAGGATACACAAAGCAAACAGGCACGTTTTCCTCCTCATGTCTGCGACACCAGTGAGCGACATAGGTTCCACGAGGAATCGCTATGTTCATGACCTCTCCCGGGTAGCGGAAGGGGTCGGTATAGTGACGCAGCAAGCAGTGGCTGCAGACAAGGGAGAAGACAGGCTGAATGAAGGGCCAATCCTGCAGCAGCTGCAGCATCTCCGATCTGGTTTCCTTCAGCAGGAACCACAACTCCTGCACATTGTGAACACCTGTTGATTAGAATCTTACTGGACGGAAACAGTGTCTTTAGAAAAGCCAAAACAAAAAAACAAAGGTTGGGATTTTCAAAGCATTCAAATAGAATTTGGAGCACCGTGATACCATCAACTAAAAAAATTACTAGTACAGGGCATTCGAGGAGTTCTTGTCAATTTTAAGTGTTTTTAGTTTGATGAAAAAAACTACTGAATTGTGATGGCCGCCTCCCCAATGATGTTCAAGCAACCTGACTCCATCACTAAGTAAATGTTGACAGTACAGACCTTTGTAGTGATTCTATGAATGTCACTGTCAGATCATAACACTTAACAGGAAACACTAAAATCACTGAAGTGGTCAGCAGCAGTGCAATGCCTCCTCTGGTTAGGGTCCATACAGCAACCTGACGTTCATATTGATAGTGTCCTGTGAATAACTTGCAATACTGCTATCTAGCAACCCTGAGTGCAGCTGCGTGACACTCAACAGCAGCCTTTAATTAGTTTAAAGCAACTTGTGTGTAAACTGTAATGCCATAAGACGGTACTGAAGATAGGACAGAACAAAATTTTAGGCAAAGAAAGCAAACAAAAAATGTATCCACACAAGTTGGCATTTTTCAAAATTGTGTCACTTTTCTTTTTCATTTTAAAGTGATTTACGGAATTTCATCTGAAAACACCTTTCTAATGCACTGTTGTAACCTGTCTCTTATGCCACAAGTCTAAATCACATTGTTTTTCATGGCTGACACCTAATAATGGTGATATTTCACATCGAAGATGTTTTTGATTACTGAAAGTGAAACAGTCATGATTGAAAAATTCCAGGGGGAGGTGGGGCCATCAAATGTAGACATTTGATATTGAAGGAACGAACATGTAAGAGTTAAAAATAAGATTAAAATACATAAATCTTTTCATTATCATGCCTAAGTTACAAATGTCTCATCCACACTGATTTAGGCTTTCCTTATGCTTGATTTCTGTATCATGTGACACGCTTCCACTGAATGGATACATGGAACTCTAGGAATGTTCAACCCACTTGTTCTCTGTGTCCACACCATATTACAGTTCAATGTTCACTACTAATACTATGTCCATCTGAAAGCTACTTCAAGGTCTGTTTGTAACATTACCCCAATGCTGCGCTTCCGCTCTGACTCTTCCTTACACAGCAACAGCCATGTTTATCTTATCAAAAGACCTAGTATGGTTTAATGAGTGTAGAATGATGTACAGTTGACACAGCAAAAGTTCTGTAAAGCCCCACGCAATCAGAGTCATCTACAATCACCACAACAAAAGTTTTGAAAAGCCCAAATCAAATCAGAATTATGTACAGTTACCTCACCAAAAGTTTTGAAAGGCCCTATACAATCAAATCAAAATTATGTATAGTTACCTCAGCAAAAGTTTTGAAAGGCCCTAGATACAATCAAATCAGAATTTAATGTACAGTTACCACAGGAAAACTTTCTAAAAACCCTATACAATCAATTCAGAATTATGTAAATCATAACAGCAATTCTCAGAATTATGCACAGTTAAAACAGCAAAAGTTTTGAAAAGCCCTATCACTGCAGAATTATGTACAGTAACCACATCGAAAGTTTTGAAAAGTCCTATACAATCAATTCAGAATTATACATACCACAGCAAAGTTTTACAAAACCCCACATGATCAATCAGCAGAGCTGGCACTTTAGAGGGTAGCTGAATGTGGTCCTTTATATTCAATGCTCTTCAAAAATCTCAAATTCAAACATTTCCATTCCCTGCCTTTTTTGTCTTTTTTTTCTATTGAGCAAAATCATAGAAACCCAATTTGTCACAAGTGCAGCAAATGCAGAGCATGTTGTTGTTTTTGTCTGTAACATTACCCATCATGTTTTCTTAGCAACATTACTCCCATGCCACTCCATGAGGCTCCAGTCAAACACATCCACACCCATTATTAATAATGTTATGTTACAACTTAAGTACTAGCAATCCACATGCAGCAATCCAAATCAAATCGTCATGGATCAAAAAACAAAAAACAAAGGAGAGGGGGGCATCTTTAATTTTGGACACTGAGGTAGTCAGTCTCAGTTTGAAAAGTGATGGGTGTAGTGCTGGGACTGTGTGAGGGTTATTTTCCTGCACATCACTGATTTTCCTATTTTTCTGAATGATAAAGTATTCCAACAGAAAAGAATGTATTCCATGATGCCTGAATGTAAGACTGGAGTGTCTGAGTCCATTCCTGTTCAACGCACAAATTATACAAGTTATTTACTGTTGCAAACATGTAAAGCTACTGCAATGCTCTGAGAGAAAAAGAGACAGACAGACAAAGAAAGACAGTCAGAGAGGGAGACAGAGAGACAGCGAGTGAGTGAGTGAGTAAGTGAGTGAGTGAGTGTGTGTGTGTGTGTGTGTGTGTGTGTGTGTGTGTGTGTGTGCATGTGCGCGTGCGTGTGTGTGTGTGCGCGCGCACAGGTGTATGTGACGAGTGGGCTGGGCTGGTGGATGGATGTGCACACGCATACACGCATGCCTTTTGTTCTTTCCCTGAAAGAAACTAATTTGCAGTGTCTGAATTGTCCTTTTCTCACAGCAACTGACATCAGTAAGACTCAAGAGTCTTCACAATCAGTGAAGTCAAGGAATGAATACAAACATCTGAAGGAAAGGGAAATAACTGCATGACAACTGACATCTCAAATCCACCAGACTGGAATCCAGTAGGAAAACCCAGGGAAGGAGGCAAACATAATGGCTCCTAAAGTGTGCACACTGAAATCTTTCAGCGTTCTCCATAGGGGCATCTAATGTATGGAAGCACATTACCTCCATTGTGACTTGTGGTGCATTCATTAGGCTTCCTTCACCTGACTGTAGACCTACATCCTGACAATGACAGCATAGAGAAAACCTTAATTTTTTTCCCCCACAGACAGGCTATGTTTGCCTCCTTCCCTGGGTTTTCCAACTGGATTTCTGTTTCTTCTTGGTGGGAATGCTCAAATGTAGTGCATCTGGACTCTTCTGCAGGCACACTCACTGCTGACTCAGTGTCCTGCTGCATTCCCATCACTTTTTTAAGTTGTGCCTGTTCTAATCATTAAACAGTCAGACTCAGAGGCACATGTAAACCAAATGGAAAGCACATGTTTCACTCTTTAAAGACATCTTTGTCCCTATTATTTTCACACCATGATTTATGGTGGTTGAAATGACTCTGCAAAAAGTGTAGTGGGATGGCTGACAAGAAATAGTGCAACAGCGCTGAAAATAATTCTCTTTACATTCTCTTTATAGTTGCTGTCGCTCCGTTCGTAAAGTTTTTTTTTAGAAGTTTTAATTATCCTTCACCACAAACACAATCGACGGAAAAAAAGAAATCACCAGCTTAATAAAATACTGCTACTCTTCAAATCAAACAGTGTACGGTCTTGCCATTGCTTCACTTATCCAACCCCCCCCCCCCCCCTCCCCCCCTCCAAACTCTGTGTATGAGCAACGTCTGTTCAGTCATACAAAACCTTACGAAGCATACAACCTGTAAATCTGATGATCCTCTTGCAGCAACAGTGATGATGGTGCAGTTCTCTGCATCAAGACGCCTTCGTGTTACTAGCAGTGTGGAATGGTTCAGTCGAGCCAGGACACCATGTTTCCAGTTGTGACGTTCTGATACATGCTGCTGCAGACGTACTGACAATTTCTCAAAGAAGTAGGGTGGTCCCGTTCTGGGGAACTCCACTTCAAAGCAAAGCTCAAAGGTGTTGGGAGGGACTTTTTGTTGCCATGTCCTTGCTAGAGCTGGAGGGCTGTCTTCCGGGAAGAACCAAGGAAACTGCAAAATGCGGGCAGATCCTACCCGGGAAGGATCATTGTCTCTTGTCACCTCGTAACACAGATCAAACTTCAGCATCAGAGAAATAAATGTGTCTAGCGCATCCGACGACAAACTGAAATGGAGCAATATGAAGTGAAGCATTTCATAGGTCATGACACCCAGTCGGACAAAGTCATCTTTCAAAATCTGAAATCTGGGTGCGGACAGTCCTACTTTACGACCAACCTCTTGGTCATACTGAACAACTTTTTCAAAGTCATGACGAAAGACTGCACGCAGCATCTCAATCAAGATTTTGGGGTGATGGAAAATAATCTTGTCCAAACGTGGGTTGTCATGAAACCAGACAATTTCGCCAGTCGAGTGCAGATATTTGAGAACCATGGAGAGACTGCGGTCAGCCGATCCTGCCATGCTCATCAGGGACTGGTTCACTGATGCCATGACAGATTTAAAAATGTTCATAGCCTCTTCCATGCTTAGGATACGAGCTGGCTCAGCCTGTATGTCTAGTAAAAACTTGAACCAGGACTCAGGCAATACACGTGCCTCTGACATCTTGATGATGTTGAGAATCTTCTCCTTCAGATCTTCCACCCCTGTCAGCCCCTCTGCACAACTCACCACGTGCACCTCATCTGGCACTTTGCAGCGGGTGTTCTGCATGCGTTCCAGGTAGCTCAACTTTTCCTGCAAACGCTCAACGCCAAGATCCCCAAATGTACCACCACCACCTTCTCTCTTCTCAGGCTGTTCCAGCAGTGCTCGGCAGCGATCAATCTCATCTTGCAGCTCTCTTAGCTTTGCCAACTCTTCCCTCTGTATACGATCAACAACCTCACTACATCTGTCAGCCACTTCTTCTTCACTGCAGAGGTCAGCGTGAGTGCCCACAAGTACGATGGTAGCTCCTGGAGCTCGATCCATGATGGCATCAAGCCAGTGGCTGACTAACTCATCAAACAGGTCAGCAGTATAGCGGCTAAGATCAAACACAAGCAGGTGAAGAGCCTCAGGGGTGAGAAACATGTGATGAGCAGCCTGGTAAATATGGTGTCCACCAAAGTCCAGAATCTGTACACGTAGCTTGGACTCTGGCTCCCACAGGTGATGCTCTAAAACCCATGTGCGCTCATGGTCTGCCGTCAGCTTGGAGCGACTAAGCATCAGGGCATTTTGCAGGCTGGTCTTGCCTGCCTTGACTGCTCCGATCAAGATCATTTTGCGACGGTGTGTAGCTTCGCTAACTCTCAGCTCTTTCAGAAAGTGAAAGAGAGGGACGATGCCCTGATCACAAATTGCTTGGGGTGGTGTGCGGAGATAGTTCCCATGCAGGGAAAGCCCATCTGTTTCCAATAGTCCCTCCAAACGATCCAGCAAAAGTGGAAGCTCCTTCAACTTGTTGTTATGCAGTGAAAGAAACTGTAACTGGGACAACTGGTGAATCTTCTCTGGAATGCTATGTAACTGGTTGAAACTCGCTGTAAGTGTCACAAGAGAATTCAATTTGCACAGTTCATCAGGGATTGTTGTCAGACGGTTTCTGTCAAGCCCCAGGTGAGTTAAAGTGTTGAGACTGCCAATGACAGCAGGCAATGTTTCCAGGTAATTCTCACTTAATTCCAAGTGGTTCAAATGCGGCAGCTGAAACAGATTGTCAGGCAATCTCAGCAAAGCATTGCGCTGCATAATCAATGTAGTCAGATGACACAAACCCAAGACTTCCTCAGGGATTTCAGTGAAAAAGTTGTCACTGAGATTTAAAGACTGCAGGTCTTCCAAACAAAAGAGAGCAGTAGGAATTTGTGAACGCAGCCTCAAAGCTCCAGCCAAGTTTACATCTTGCAGTTCAGCACACTTTCTCATTTCTGAGGAGACATGTACAAGACAGTTTCCCTTCAAATTGAGTTTCTGTAGACTGATCAGATTCCCAAACTCATCTGGTATCCTCTCTATCTGCTGCCAACTCAGGTCCAAGTCTGTCAGATTCACAAGTGAACACACACCCAGTGGAAAACTTTTCATTTTACCTCTGGGATAGAATTTACCTGAAAGATCCAACTTCTGAATCTCGTGACAACCAGCAATATTTTCTGGCAAACTGTCCAGCGTATTACCACTGAGATTCAGGGACCGCAAGTGAACCAGCTGTCCAATATCCTGACCAACATACTTGATGTCATTGTGGGCAAAACTCAAGTGTTGCAGGCTGACAAGATGGAAGACCGGGTCAGGGATTTCACTGAAATGATTAAAGGATAAGTCCAGGCTGACAATAAATCTGCACTCCATGAAACAGGATGGCATGCGACACAGGTAATTCCCAACAGCATGAAAGGTTCTCATGCCAGTCAGGTTTCCCAGAGCTGTGCCACCAATAGGGAAACTAAAAAGTTGCAGAAAAGGCAAGTCAAGGGTATCCAGGGGATAACTATAAATAACACGAGGCAGCCAGCTCTTGAAGGTCCCCTCTGGGACACGCAGTGCTTTCCCTTTCCCATCCTCATCTCTTTCCAAGTACTGCTCCAGCTCCAATGCTGCCCGACTCCGCACTGCCATGATGCTGACAAAAACCACCCGTTGTCCACATGCAATCCTCTGATCAACCTGAAATCAGCAACGATTATACTTTTTATGTAGCAATGCTGACATATGGGTAATGTACACAGAGAATGTGCCGTGAGCATGTGTGCACATTTTACATGCTTCTATGCATAGTGATGTGTGTGCGAGTGTGAGTGGGTGGTGCCGGTGCTAATGTGATTTTTTTTTTTATTATTATTAAAACATAACATGCTATCATTTACCAAGGCACAGCTGTCAACTGACATACTGAAAACAAGGGAGTTCATGGCTTTCAAACCCTATCAGGGCCATAAATCAGTGGTAAGTGTCTGTTCATCCATTGTTTTCTTGCAATCATCCCACTTTCAAACCTTTCCAGCTGCCAGCTTCTGATTACAGGTAAGATGGTGCATTTGTCAGGATGGAATATCATGTCTAAGCTGTAATCTACCCAGCAATCTGATGGAGGTCTGTTGCTGCTGTTCATGGTGCTGGGGCTCTTTAACTATTGTGTACATGTCAGTGTTGTGTCAAAAAGCTGATATGGGAAAGGCAATTTGTGAAACAGTCTGAAAATTAGGCTGGAGTCTAGAAGTCGCCTATTCATGCATTTTATTAAAATTACCCCCAGAGCCGAATGTGGAATACCTTTCTGATTATAGTCATAAAATGATCTTATCTGAAAAGGCAAGCTGGTGATATAAACTTTCCAAATTGGTCATTGACTTAAACCAAGTTGACGCAAGTTCCATGGACTGACCCTTATATGGCAGTGATGACAGTGTGAATGTCTGTGAAGGTGGAATTGGATCCATTAACAACCACTGCTTCAGTGCTGTCTTCTATTGCTGAGAAAGACCTCTACCATCTGTTGATCTTGCCACAAAAATGCTGCAGCTTGTGCAGAAGTAAGCAGCAGTTTCCTCCTTAACAACACCCAGTAAGTAGCACAGCGACCACCTTCATGATCTTGTGGCCATCTAATAATGACTCAAACCTCACAGATACACTGGGATGAATTATCATGCCATTAGATGCTTAAGTTTAACTGGCAACAAAACTGAATAAACAAATAAATAACTAAATAAACAATACATATAAACAAATGAATGCTGTAAAACTGTACCATTACTTGGGCAAACCTGATAAATCAACGTAATGTGACAAAATTGGCTTGGAACTTGTGTCAGGCTTCTTCTTCTTCTTCCTTTGTACGACCAACATCATTTTGCTGATGGTTTTGTCGTATTTGGGGAGATTGCCAAAGATTGCGCTGTTGTGAGGAAAAAAAAAAAAAAAAAAAAGGGGGGGGGGGGGAGGATTTAGGGAACAGTGGTCAGGAGGAGGGCAGGGGGGGGGGGGGGGGGGGGGGGGGATTTGGGGTGGTGGGAAAGGGGAGGGGGTGAGGGGTGGTTGTTTCAGGTTCTAAAGATGGGAGGCCAGCCTGGACTTGAAGCAGTCCAGTGACTCAGCTGTCACAACCTCCTGAGGCAACTTGTTCCATTCTGGTATGGTCCTTGGAAAGAATGTCATCTGCCTGTACCGCGTCGTGCATGTTGGAATGTCGTAGCTCTGGTCATTGTTGATCCTCGAGCTCAGCCTGCTGTCAGATGGTTTGGGCAGGTACATGGAGTTGATGGAGATGAGTCCGTGATGGAATTTATAAAACATCTCCAAGCGGGCTTTCTTACGACGCTGTTGTAGGGAAGGCCAATTTAGAGAATCAAGGATGGAGTCGACGCATGATGTTTGGCGGTGGCGATTTGACACCCATCTTGCTGCTCTTCGTTGGATCTTCTCAAGGGCCTCAATGTCGTTTGCAGTGTAGGGATCCCAGACGGTGGCTGCGTACTCAAGAAGCGGGCGAACAAGGGCTTTATATGCAGTTTCCTTTGTTTTCTTGTTGCCGATCTTGAGGTTTCGCCGGACAAAGCCTAGGGTCTTGCTGGCTTTCTTCGTGATGGAGTCAATGTGAGATTCCCACTGCATATTGTCCTGGATGTTGACACCAAGATATTTAGTGGTGTTGACATTTTCGATATTCTGGCCATGTAGCTCATACACAGGGGCAATCTTGTTCCGCTTCCGAGAAACTCGTAGCGTTGAGCACTTCTGTGGGTGGAACTCCATAGACCCCTTCTCCTCCCAGGTGGTAAGGGAGTGTAGGTCTTCTTGCAGCACTCTCTCATCTTTTTTCTTCGCGATGGTCTTGCTGCACATGGTATCGTTGGCAAATAGGCGGACTTTCGACTTGATGCCATCAGGAAGGTCGTTTATGTAGAGAAGAAAAAGACTCGGCCCTAGGACCGAGCCTTCTAGGGACACCGGATTCTACAGGTAGAAAGTCAGATCTTGTTCCCTCCACCACCACAGCCTGCTGTCTGTCCGCAAGGAAGTCCTTAATCCAGGCGTTGGTGCGGCCTACGATGCCGTAACGACGTAGTTTGTGGCTTGTAACTTGTGTCAATCATTATGATGAATCTTAATACTGATATTTTTATAACAATTATATCCCCGATCCTGTTCTTATGCGTTTGACACACACTGACACAGCACACGTGTAACAATTAAACTAGCTTATCAACACCTGATTTTATTCTTTGGTTTGCGTCATATACGTACAAAGCTACTCGAACTCAATTCACTAACAACAATTACAAAATAATGTCGGCTTAAAACGTCAATCAATGTCATGATCATCAAGACATTGATTTATCAAGATTTAGTTACTTAGCTTATTTTGTTTGCCGAAATTTTTGTCCGCTAGCGACTCAGCTGTAAGTACTGACTGAGTCATCCACTCAGCTGATCAAATAAACACGATTATTTGAATCAATCGTTTTGAAACTCTGAGAATCAGAAGAATTACGTACAATGACCCATTGTTTCAAATGTCACCGCATCAACACCTTGGCGTAGATATCACATGGGCTGAAGAATAACTGGCCGACGCTTTTCTCCTTTCTGCTTGACTCTCACGTCAGCTTCGTACTTCCGCCCTTTGTTTCCTATTATGAGTAGTGGTTTCCCCTTGTGCACTTTCGAAAATAGAGCTTGTCACAACTGAGCTTCCCTCCCTCTCCCTCCCCCCATCCGCTATTTATAGCACTGATGCATTTAGGTTTACTGTCAAGCCAATTGTCAATTTTCTTCATTAAAAAGATTTTTTTTAATACTTCTTTAGCGCACGCGTGAATATTGTCACTGCCATTAAAGTCATGAAAGCTGATTTCACACACACACACACACACACACACACACTGTAACTTTAACTAATGTACACAGTGGTGTGTGTGTGTGTGTGTGTGTGTTGTTGTTGTTGTTGTTGTTATTGTTGTTTTTGTTTTACGTCTTTCCACATTATGTGATATTAGACCAAAAAAAATATTCTAAAAAAATATTAAAAAATCGGGGCCGGGGGAAAAAAGGTGAACACAACGAGTCAATAAAAAAAAAAAGATTAACTTATCTACAACTATAACACAAAAATAGAAAATCCACTTCATCAAAGATGGAAAAATAAACATATAACTCTTCTGTCTCATCTCACCACTGACTTCTATCTATTATAAGTATTTGCCAATTGGACTTTTAGCTAAGTGTAAAAAGAAAAGATATGTTTCACCTGCTGACAGGAAAACATTTTGAATAGGCTGTACAGACGTATTTGGAATGAATTTTTTCATTAAGTTACATTAAAAAAAATGTGATCAGCTGATGTGCTATGACAACATATACAATGTATATTTTTGACAAACTTTGTTTTAAAACAATCCAGTTTCCATCTACAGATCAAGGAACTTATCTGTCGTCTACGATAAATGTTTTGATCGACATTACTTAACTTTTCATGAATATTTTTCATTTCATCGTGTAAACCAAAGCACCCAGTTTCTCTTTCTATCAAATGAAAATTAGAAAATTGTACTTTTTCCGCCAAAGTATAGCACTCTTGCACTGACATAGAGAAGTTAAAAAAATGTGAATCTGAAGATCGTTTTGCTCCTCTCTTTGCTAGAACATCAACCTTTTCATTAAAATATAACCCACAGTGGGAAGGCACCCAAAGAAATGTTATTTCAGTGTCTCTAACTGAGAGGAAATGGACTAAGTTATTTATTTCAGTGATCGTCTCAGGTCGAACTTTTAATTTAAAATTCTTCATTGCAGTAAGAACTGACTTAGAATCTACACATAAAACAACTTTAAATAAATTTTGCGGGTAATCAACAACAAACTTTAAGGCCATATAGTTATAGCAGTTAACTCGGCAGTGAAAATAGATTCGTTTTTTTTCCTAGATAATATGACTTTTCCTTGTTAAGGCCTGGGATAATATATGCTGCACCTGCATGTTCATTGATTAATGATCCATGAGTGTATATCTTAAAATGGTTGGAGTAGTGATTATGCAAATGCATTTTCATATTGGATAATAACAAATTAATATTTTCAGCCTTTGTTAAATCTGCATGCTCAATATCAAAATGTGCTCGTACTAGTTTCCAGGGAGGGATGGGAGATACAATAGATCTTTTTGCAATAGATGTTAGTTTGATATCTGAGGATTCTAAAATCGAGGAAGTATATGTTCTTAGTCATTTGAGATGATATGTTTTTAGCCCTTTTGGGAAAATCAGTGTCCGATTTGATATTTATTTCAGGGCCTATATTGTTGTCTATAGTAGAACTTCGTATAACAATTTGGTGCATGCAAGATTCCTATATTCTTCCAGTGGTAATATCCCAGCAGCACTGTATGCTTTTGTACAAGAGGCATGGACTGGTAGTCCCATGGCTATCTTATATGCTTTGGAATCAATACTTTGAAGTTTTTTCAGTAAGTATTTGGGTGCACTGAAGAACACCTCTTGTGCATACGTTAATTTTGATCTAACCAGTGCAGTAGAAAGGTACAAAAGAGTAACCGTGTCCTGAGCCCAAGCATGCTTGCTTATAATCTTTAATAGATTTAAAGTTTTTCGAGCTTTTGTTAGAACATGCTCTATATGGAAATTCCATGACAACTTTGATGTTAAATTTACTCCAAGGAATTTAACTATTTTTGTATATTTAATGGGTATGCCGTTGACTTGAAATAAAGGCATACTACCTGGATCAGATCCAGTATTAAATAACATCATGTGTGTTTTTTCAGTTGATATTTGCAAACCATTTTCAGTCATATAATCAGAAAAGGTATTTAGTTCTTTTTGATATAACTTTTTAATATAGTTTTGTGATCTGACATGTGTGTGTGTGTGTGTGTGTGTGTGTGTGTGTGTGTGTGTGTGTGTGCGTGTGCGTGCGTGCGTGCGTGCGTGCGTGCGTGCGTGCGTGCGCGCGCGCGTGCGTGCGTGCGTGCGTCCGTGTGTGTGTGTGTGTGTGTGTGTGTGTGCGTGCGTGCGTGCGTGCGTGCGTGCGTGCGTGCGTGCGTGCGTGCGTGCCTGCGTGCGTGCGTGCGTGCGTGCGTGCGTGCGTGCGTGCGTGCGTGCGTGTGTGCACTTAAATTGGTGTGAAATTTCATACAACTAAATTTTGATTGATGAGAGTAAACGTGTGTAATTGGAAATGAATGGGTAATTGGTGTAAATAGTATAGTTCTTAATCTAATACCATTGATTATTACATTCAATGAAAATACAAGAAAACTATTTCAAAGTTTTTGGAAAATTGATGTCCACACGATGACTGGTCCAGCACACAGTCCAGATAATGTTGCCAGTACAAGTGTGTGTGTGTGTGTGTGTGTGTGTGTGTGTGTGTGTGTGTGTGTGTGTGTGCGTGCGTGCGTGCGTGCGTGCGTGCGTGCGTGCGTGCGTGCGTGCGTGCGTGTGTGTGTCTACGTGCGTGCGTGCGTGCGTGCGTGCGTGTGTGTGTGTGTGTGTGTGTGTGTGTAAAGACGAGGGCGGCGACTAATGTCCATGCGACAGACGAAGTAGCCTGCGATAAAAAGCGATGAGGATAGAACAAAATCTTTTTCTGACTTCCTTCCATAAAATGGATGAAATCTGGTGTCCCTTGTTCCGTCGCTGTGTGTCCCAGTCTCAATGAGTAGGCCTACGTGCCAGTCTCTGTGTTTTCCTACAACAAGTTGATCTCATTACTGTGTCTTCGGTCAGTAGATACGTCCCGGCGTTGTGTGTACCGGCCTGCTCCTGTGCCGGAGTTCGAATCTCTTACGCGTTTCGGTTTCTATAGGTTCCCGCGCCGGCCCGCTTCTGATGTGTTTCTTCTTCTTCTTCTTCTTCTTCTTCTTCTTCTGCACGGGCAGCACATTGAAGACCAGTTCACCAGGTTCCCCCAGTTTTGTCGGTCACTTTTGTGTGCCAAGGTCCGGGTTTCTTCGAGTGTTTTCTTTGTCCACTCTGCAGTGTTGCCCGTCCTTCCTTTTTCTGTCTTCCCTGTTGGCTCCCGCCTTCAATAGTTTCACAGCTTTAGCAAGGCAATTGGATCTTGTTCCATGGCCATACTAAAGCAGTTTTCTGTTCCTGACTGATGTCAGTAGATCTTTGTATGGTCCAGTGCCCTGCCTGACGATTTGACGCACTTGTTGATTGGTGATATGATTAGTATATCTGTTTCGTATGTTGTAGTAACATCTCATTTCCATGGTTTGGATTCTTCTTTCCAGGTCTGCTGTGAGGGTCCATGTGTCGTATACCTATGGGAAGATGGAAGAAACAAGTGCACACAGGAGCCTGATTTCGTGTTTGCTGGAGATGTTCTTGTCATTCCATACAGGTTTTATTTGGAGAGTGTTGTGGTTTACTCTGCTGTCCGTGAGAGGATTTCTGGTTTGGATTCCGCACTGCTGGTGATGAATCCTAGGTAAGTGAACTGTTGAACAGATTACACTGTCTGAACGTGGAATTATATTAGTAGTGATCGTTGTGTTGTGGGTGCTAGCCATCAACTTGGTCTTCTCGACACAGATTTCCACCATGACATATCCTGTTGATGTTTCGTCCAGTTTTTTCGACAAGCTCGGCCGAGTTCTTGTTCACTGTCTGCAAGGCCATCTATGTCTGTGTCTTAGGGTTCATCTTCAATATGTCCCACACTTGGGATTCCCTGTCTCTGAAGGTCGCATCTTCTCTATAACCCACATCTGTAGTTCCCTGTTTCTGTAGGTTCCATCTACATTATGTGTCCCACATGGGATCTATGTGTTTGTAGGATCCATCATAAACTGGTCCAACATCTCAGCTTCCCAGTCTCCATAGGTTCCAATTTTCAATTTATTGTGGACCGGGCCACACCTGAGATTCCCCGTCCCTGTAGAATCCATCATCAATGTATCTCACATCTGGGATTCTCTGTCACCGTATGTTCCATCAACAATGTGTCTCACATCTGGGTTTCTCTGTCACCGTATGTTCTATCAACAATGTGTCTTACATCTGGGATTCTCTGTCACCATATGTTCGTTCCATCATCAATGTGTCTCATATCTGGGTTTCTCTGTCACCGTATGTTCGTTCCATCAACAATGTGTCTCACATCTGGGATTCCATGTCACCGTATGTTCTATCAACAATGTGTCTCACATCTGGGATTCTCTGTCACCGTACGTTCCATCAACAATGTGTCTCACAACTGGGTCTCTCTGTCACCGTACATTCCACCAACAATGTGTCTCACAATTGGGTTTCTCTGTCACCGTATGTTCCATCATTGGTTTCTTTCTGTCAGTGTATGTTCCATCAACAATTCGTTTCACATCTGGGTTTCTCTGTCACCGTATGTTCGTTCCATATTAATGGGTCTCACGTCTGGGTTTTTCTGTCACCGTATGTTCGTTCCACCAACAATGTATCTCACATCTAGGTTTCTTTGTCAGCGTATGTTCCATCAGCAATGTGTCTCACATCTGGGATTCTCTGTCACCGTATGTTCGTTCCATCAGCAATGTGTCTCACATCTGGGATTCTCTGTCACCGTATGTTCGTTCCATCAACAATGTATCTCACATCTGGGATTCTCTGTCACCATATGTTCTATCATCAATGTGTCTCACATCTGGGATTCTCTGTCACCGTATGTTCTATCATCAATGTGTCTCACATCTGGGATTCTCTGTCACCGTATGCTCCATCAGCAATGTGTCTCACATCTGGGATTCTCTGTCACCGTATGTTCTATCATCAATGTGTCTCACATCTGGGATTCTCTGTCACCGTATGTTCTATCTTCAATGTGTCTCACATCTGGGATTCTCTGTCACTGTCTGTTCGTCCATCAACAATGTGTCTCACATCTGAGTTTCTCTGTCACCGTATGTTCCATCAACAATGTGGCTCACATCTGGGATTCTCTGTCACCGTATGTTCCATCAACAATGTGGCTCACATCTGGGATTCTCTGTCACCGTGTATTCCATCGACAATGTGTCTTACATCTGGTTTCCTCTGTCACCGTATGTTCCATCAATAAAGTGTCTCACATCTGGGTTTCTCTGTCACCGTATGTTCCATCGACAATGTGTCTCACGTCTCTGTCACCGTATGTTCCATCGACAATGTGTCTCACGTCTACTCTGTCACCGTATGTTCCATCAACAATGTGTCTCACATCTGAGTTTCTCTGTCACATTATGTTCCATCGACAATGTGTCTCACATCTTCTCTGTCACCGTATGTTCCATCAACAATGTGTCTCACATCTGAGTTTCTCTGTCACATTATGTTCCATCGACAATGTGTCTCACATCTTCTCTGTCACCGTATGTTCCATCAACAATGTGTCTCACATCTGAGTTTCTCTGTCACATTATGTTCCATTGACAATGTGTCTCACATCTTCTTTGTCACCGTACGTTCCATCGACAATGTGTCTCACATCTGGGATTCTCTGTCACATTATGTTCCATTGACAATGAGTCTCACATCTTCTTTGTCACCGTACGTTCCATCGACAATGTGTCTCACATCTGGGATTCTCTGTCACCGTTTGTTCTATCAACAACGTGTCTCACATCTTTTCTGTCACTGTATGTTCCATCGACAATGTGTCTCACATCTGGGTTTCTCTGTCACCGTATGTTCTATCATCAATGTGTACCAACTGATATTCTCTGTTCTTTGTAGGTCCCATCTTTACTATGTCCTACATCTGGGTTTCCATGTTTCTGTGAATCCCATATTTAATATGCCCAACATCTGGAATTCTCTGCCTATGTAAGTTCCATCTTCATTATGTCCCACGTCCCTGTTTCTGTGAATTCCATCTTCAATATGCCTAACATCTGGGATTCCCTGTCTCTGTTGGTTCCATCTTCAATATGTCCCACATGTAGGTTTCCCTGTATCTTTTGTTTCATCTTCAACATGTCCTTCATCTGGGATTCTCAATTTTCGGAGGTCCATCTTCCGATATCTGTGATTCCCTGTATCCGTAAATTCCATCTTCATTATCATGTCCCACGTCTACGTTTCCCTG
>CM031596.1:87696587-87704087 GCA_018398815.1 Conus ventricosus | reverse complement strand
CGGAGTGCCACGGGTAGAAGGAATGGAAGCGGATCATATAGAGAGCCTCCTCAGGCAGGCTGTGGGCGTTTCCCATCAGCACCCGGTACATGTACTCATCGTGCCCCCAGGACATATACACTTTGTCCAGGCCGCAGTTCTCCGCGTAGATGCCCAGGCGGGTGTTCAGCTTGGGGTTCTTCATGTCCACGTTGGAGGAGAAGCTCTCCAGTCTGAAGACGATGCTGGGATCAGGGCAGCATCCCACCGGGAAGGTGTCGCCCACCACGCTCCACTGGGGCTCCCCCCACAGGGCCAGCACCTTGCCCAGGTCATGGATCAGCCCGGTCACCTGCATCCAACCCTTGTCCGGATGCTTGGAGCGGATCCCCTCCGCCGTCTGAAAGGCGTGGAAGGAGTTGGGCAGATCCACATCAGGGTCACTCTCATCCACCAAGTCGTTCAGCTTCTCCAAAGCTTCCATGATGGTGAGGCAGTCATGGTCCAGGCGTCCCCAGTACGCCATGCGGTCCTTGACGAAGTCCAGAGTCTGGTGAGTGTGCATCAGCTGGTAGGTCTGCACCACACGATCAGGGACATTGTGTACCCGGAAGTCGCGGAAACTGTTCACGTCCTTGACCTCTGGGCGGAATTCAGAGGTGTCAGAGAGAGGGATTCTTGGGCTGACTTCTGTTGCTGCCATGGTTGCGGAATCAGGGACTGTGCAGGCCGAAGACTGAATTCATCCACTACCGTGATGCTCACCTAACTGCGCCTGTAAGAACAAAACAAAATGAAATTGATAATAACGTTACTCATCTTGTCCACACTCAGCAACCCACTGTGTTCATTAATCGTAATGATGGCGATGCTGCTGCTGATCTACCAAGAAGCTTATGGTCTTGTTTGTCTCAAGTCACATTGATCTTATTGAGTTCATATTAATGCTGTACATCATTTGACCTTTTTTCAAAATCACAAATAAAGACCATCCAAGCAAGTAGTATATATGCGTGCTGATCGAACAAAGCTGATGGCCCTGTTTGTCACAAGTCACACTAATTTCGTTAAGTTAATATTAATGCTGCCGAACAATACATCATTTGATTTCAGAAACCACAAAAAAGACCACAGATGCATGTCATATATGTGCTTGCGCGCGCGCGCGCGGGCGCGTGTGTGTGTGTTATGTGTGTGTGTGTGTGTGTGCGTGAGAGAGAGAGAGAGAGAGAGAGAGAGAGAGAGAGAGAGGAGAGAGAGAGAGAGAGAGAGCGTTCTTTTTCACTTGATTTCCCCTTCGTCAAAACACACTACCATACTTGTGCCATGGCCAGTCGTCCATCACAAATAGCCAACATTGCGTCGAGGTCATATTTCGGTCAACATGGTAGAGTCCGTCGGTCTGTCAGTGGCACGAGACTTGGCCACGTGACAGGAGCTCAGTGAAAAGCTTTACGTAAAGAATGCTTTGCGTTAAAAAAAAAAAAAAAAAAAAAGGGGGGGGGGGGGGGAGGAAGAAAGAAAGAAAGACAAACCGGCCGCTGTTTAGTAGCTATCACGATCAGCAGGCACACGGACGACAGACAAACACGCTTAATGATGTTTTGTGATCCACTATAATTTGTCTAGGAAATGGCCAGAGCCAACCGCCAAGCCGAGCGTCGGTCTCGTCGCGCATGCGTATCTTTCAACCGCATTCTATCACATCTCCCCCCTTTTAATGGACAAACAGGTGCACCGAGTTGCACAGAAACTTATGAATTTAGAGTCTGTTTGGGATAACCGAGGGAGAGACGAGTCTTTGACAAACTTCAACACAATTCGAAAAACCCAGGCCGGTACGGTAGACCACAGGGTGAAGAGGATGGTGTTAGTCCCTGTATCGTGCTGGAATGACAACAGCTCGTCCACAGCGGGTTGTCTGAACGGAAACAGGTGATGCTGTAGATGGACCGGTCTGGATGGGCTGCTGTAGAAGGCAGGGCGCTGGTGTCCCGGGAGGGTTTGGCTGGTGGCATTGGATACCAGCCTGAGGTGTTCCTGGTGACTGGGGATCAGCCAAAGGATATACTTTTGGCTGAGGGTCAGGACAGGGGACCCTGGGTTCAGTTGGGAGTTGTGGGCAGGCGGCACTCTGAGCAAAGGCACCCTGAGGGATGGAGTGGGATAGGCGAGGTGTCTGCGGTTTCCGCCTGTACCGCATACCTTGGGAGTTCTCCACCAGGTAAGATCTGGGCGCGATCTGGTCGAGGACTCTGGCAGGTTTGGACCATTGGGGATCATGATCCAGTTTCTGCAGGACATAGTCTCCTGGGAGGAGCTCAGGAAGGGATCGAACTCCATGATGCCTATCGTAGTATTTCTTGTTGTTCTCTTTGGCTTTAGCATCCCTTTGAGCTATGGTCTCTCTGTCATATTCCTGCGGTTTCAAGTTGACAGGAAGTGTTGGAACTGTAGTCCTTAATCTTCTTCCCATGGCGAGTTCAGCTGGACTCACTCCTGTAGACGCCGTGGGAGTTGCTCTGTATGCGAGAAGAGCAAGAAAAGGGTCCTTCTGTTGCAAGATTCGCTTGGCGATCTGCACTCCTCTCTCTGCTTCTCCGTTGCTCTGCGGGAAGTAAGGACTACTGGTAGCATGCGTGAAATGCCAAGTGTCAGAGAAGGTCTTGAATTCCGATGAGGAAAACTGTCGTCCGTTGTCTGTGACTACAACATTCGGGATCCCATGATGGGCAAAAATGTTCTTCAGTTTTCGATCACACAGGCGGATGTTATGGTTGGCAGTGAGCAATTTCCAAATATCTGGAGAAGTAGTCGATGACGACAAGGTACTGAGAACCTTTGACTTCACACAGGTCGGCACCAATCATTTGAAAAGGCCCTTCAGGTAGAGGTGTAGGTCTGAGAGGCTCTGATCTCTGCAATGGCTTCTTTTCATCACAGAGGGCACAAGAGCGTACCTTTTGGGCAATTTCTTTGGAGATTCTGGGCCACCAAACAGCATTGTTGGCGCGCTCGCGACACTTGGTGATGCCTTGGTGTCCGGCATGGATGGCTTCCAAGATTTCCTCTTGCATAGAGACTGGGATGACAATGCGATTTCCTTTGATGAGTAGCCTTCGTGAACACTGAGCTCGTTTCGGACTGCATAGAGCTCCTGGAGTTCAAGGTTGACATCACTCTTGTAGACGGGCCATCCTTTTGCTGTTACTCGAGCGCTGCTCTGAGGGTGGTGTCACTCTTTGTTTCTTCTGCAATTCTTTGGAGCTGCTTGTCTGACACTGGCCAGGTTGACCGGACAAGGTCGATATGAGTCACAACGTCATCCAACAACTGGCGTTCTTGTGGGCTTTCCGGCTCTGTCTGGGGCTTCTTGACAGTGTGTCGGCGATGATGAGGTTCTTGCCAGGAGTGAAAACAGCTATCGGTTGAACCGCATCATGCGCATAAGGAGCCGCTGGCAGCGAAGGGGCGTGTCCTGAAGATCCTTGGTGTTGATAAGTGGTATGAGAGGCTTGTGATCTGTCTCCAGTTTGAAGTCTTCTAGTCCCACAAGGTATCTGGAGAATTTTTCGCAGGACCACACTGCTGCTAGGCATTCCTTTTCTATCTGAGCATAGGCGCGCTCAGCAGGTGTGAGGGTGCGTGAACAGTACGCAACAGGTTTCTTGACCCCATTATGTTCTTGGAGAAGGACGCCACCAAGTCCATAGCTGCTGGCATCACTGCTCACTGTTGTGGGTTTGGCAAGGTCAAAGAAGGCTAGAGTCGGAGCCGCTGACAACATGGTTTTGACGGCACTAAGACTCGCTTGCTGAGGATTTCCCCACATCCACTCCTTGTCCTTTTCCAGTAGCTCTGTGATGGGACGCAGGGTGCTGGACAGATGTGGAATGAAGCGTCCAAGAAAGTTGACCATTCCCAGGATCCTTTTCAGGTCAGTGATGTTCTGTGGCTCTGGCATGTTGATCATTGCTTCGACTTTTTCGTTGCTTGGACGAATACCTTCTCCGCTGATACAATGACCCAGGAAATCAATGCTGCTTTTCCAGAATTCTGACTTCTCCTGGTTGAGTTTGAGACCAACCTCTGCGAGTCTCTGCATAACTGCCTCAAGGTGTCTCTCATGCTCTTGTGCGTTCTGGCTGTGGATCAAAATGTCATCAAAGTAGCAGATGACATTGCTGACTCCGTGGAGAATCTCTTCCATCTTCCTTTGAAAGATCTCTGGGGCTGAGCTAATGCCAAATGGTAGTCTTTTGTAGTAGAATCTTCCAAAGGGTGTCATAAAAGCTGTCAACTTTGCTGTCTGTAAGTCCAGAGGAATCTGCCAAAATCCTGACGTGGCATCTAGTTTTGTAAACACTGTTGACCCCTTCAGCTTGTGAAGAACGTCATCGATCGTTGGTATCATATACCTTTCTCTCTTCACAGCTAAATTCAGCTTCTTGAGGTCCGTGCAGATCCTGACTGCTCCAGATTTTTTCATAACAGCAACCATTGGTGCGCACCAATCTGTTGGTTCGGTAATGGCCTCGATGACATTGGCTGCTGACATTCTCTCTAGTTCTGCTTTCACCTTCTCATACAGTGGAATTGGTATCCTCCTTGCCGTCGAGATGCTGTAGGGTTGAGCGTCGTCTTTGAGTTGAATTTTCACGGGAGTGCAGTTGACAGGCTTATCATCAAGCTCCCAAAGATATGAGAGGAAACCTCGTTAATGCGCTGGACAAGGAGAAGTTGGCACGCTGCTGTTCGTCCCAAAAGATTGTCAGTAGTGGTTGAGTCAACAACGAAAAACTGCAAACAGTGAGGTCCATTTTCCGTTTTGACAGTTGCAGTGAACTGTCCTCTGCAGGGTAAGGGACCAGATGGGCTACAGAGTGCTACCTTTGTTTGCTGTAAGGGAGGAGGGCAGGGGAATTGGTTGTATTGGGATGAAGAGATGATAGACACATCAGCTCCCGTGTCTATCTTGAAGCGGACTGGGGTGTTGCAGATGTCCAAATACGTGAACCATGGTGGCTCACTGGCTGGAGTGGAGATGGAGCCCAGGTAGTATGTCTCACCTCGTTGACCTCTGGCCGCCGGTTCTGTCTGCAGACATTGATAAAATGTCCGTATTTCCCGCACTTGCGACAAATTTTGCCGCGAGCAGGACACTCGTTTCTGCTGTAGTGTGGTTCCCGACCACAGTTGCCGCACGTTCCACCTCCTCGATGATGGTCCGTACCGTCCCGCTGTCCTCTGGCGTGTTGACCTCTAATGTATTGACCTCTGGCGTGTTGACCTCTGGGTTGATGGCCTCTGGCGTGTTGACCTCTGTTACCCCTCTGCGGTGAGTTGAAGTGGGCGAAAGAATGCCCTCCGTGGCCACCACCACGGTGCAGTCCCCGTTGTGCACCTCGAAAACTATGGGAGTGCACTGCATCAAGGCTGGCGCTCATGTCACGTTGTTCCCTCATCTGCTGCTTGACAAGTTCGTGCTGCCTTGCTATCTGGATAGCATCTTTGAGAGTCAGGTTTGGTTGAAGCTGTAGTTTCTCTGAGAGGTCCCTGTCACAGAGACCTACCACCAGTCGATCCCTAATGGCGGTGTCCTTACAACCGAAGTCTGCACTCTCAGCCAGTTCATACAGTGCACGAATGTAGGTCTCGACATTTTCACCCTGTGCCTGGTTGCGCAGGTTAAATTTTGCACGCTCATGAATTATGTTTTTCTTTGGAGTGAAATGTGCATTAAACATCTTAATGACATCATCAAAATTTGTATCTGGTGGATCTTCATCTGCCTGGTGACCAGTGGTGATGGTGAAAGTAGAATATATCCTTTCAGCATCAGGCCCCATGCTGTAAATCAGACTGGACACTTGAACTTCAAAGTCCTTCTTAGAGAGTTCACTACAAGTGCGATAGCGAAGAAATCTTTGACGCCATGAGGGCCACTGTTCTGGTTGTGAGAAGTCAAAGGCATCTGGTGGTTTAAATGCCATGACTCGTAAGAACCCGACCAAATATTAAAACTAATTTGCTTGGAAAAGAAATGCTAAAATTCACAAGTCCCAAACAACAAAAAACGTAATATGAAACACACCTGAGCGTCAATCATTAAATTTTGAGGGAATTCACACTTATCTGACCAATTCTGCACGCTGTCCGTTGACTTCGTACTCGTAACCTGTTCGGTCGAAACGGCACAGAGAGTCGTTTCGAGGAAAAAAAAGGTAAAACGTCACTGAGAGGCACTGTCACTTATGGGAGACGTGGCACTTGAGGACCGCTGCCACCATATCACGATCAGCAGGCACACGGACGACAGACAAACACGCTTAATGATGTTTTGTGATCCACTATAATTTGTCTAGGAAATGGCCAGAGCCAACCGCCAAGCCGAGCGTCGGTCTCGTCGCGCATGCGTATCTTTCAACCGCATTCTATCACAGTAGCAAAACTCGAGGTTTGAACTCACTTTGACGACTCCCATCAACAATTCTGTTTCTTCCCCGCCCCCTCCTCCAACCCACCTGGCTCTTTCTACCTCCCTCCTCCCTGCCCCCTCCCTCGCATGTCCAGGGACGTGATTATAACCGACGTTTTATAACAAACTCATCCGTGACCGAATGCTCTGTGGCTGCTGATATAATAATCAACAGTTCAAAGAAACAGACACTGACTGAAAGTCGCTCTTGCACCAATACATTGCCAAACCAATCCCCAGGCAACAACAACCGAATTTACAACATAGTGCAAAATCAACATCAACATAAGTTGAAACTTCAACGCAGGTTACACATGTACTCAATACTGCAGGGCCAGTCTGTTTATAAGAAGATAAGATAAGATAATGTTGCTTATAGCCCAGCCGACCGCAAAGGGCCACATCAGGGCTGTCACCACGTTAAAATCAACTCACAAGTCATTCATTCACACAATTCTCTGTTTATAAGAAAGAACAGCTGCAAAAGTATCGGTCTACCAACAAGGCACTAAATAATTCCAGCATGCGAGGTAACTTAAGTGACAGGCCCTTAAACGGAATCAATAAATGGTCATCGGTCAACACACAGCTGGTCGGTAGTCAGTGCAGACAGCTTTGGATGGCATTTTATTTCAGTGAGAGAGGAGGATAAAACATACGACCGAATTCTCACTGCGAGAAGGTATGAGTTGAGACTGTGGGGTCACGCGCGCGAGGACACACACACACACACACACACACACACACACACACACACACACACACACACACACGCACGCACGTACAGAGAGAGAGAGAGAGAGAGAGAGAGAGAGAGAGAGAGACAGAGACAGACAGACAGACAGAGAGAGAGAGAGAGAGAGAGAGAGAGAGAGAGAGAGAGAGAGAGAGAGAGAGAGAGAAGTGAATTATCTGTGTGTCAGTGGTGCCAGTGTGTCAGGTTACCTGCACTTGATCTTCACTTATCGTTGTCAACATGTTGTCTTATACACGTCCTCGATCTCGATCTATCCTGCCTAGGTGGACAACGTGCACTTCTCACT
>CM031596.1:87669087-87691587 GCA_018398815.1 Conus ventricosus | reverse complement strand
TTTTTTTTTTTTTTTTGCGGTCCCAACTTCTGTGCCATCTCAGTGGCAGTGCACCCACGCCGCTCATCATTCCGACACCCCGTCCACAGCCACAGCCTGGCCAGTCCCGCCGCAGCCCCGGCACCGGCAATCCACAGGGAGCAGTCAATGTCAAGTCGTCAAGAGGCAACCCACCGGAGGAGACACTGCACTGCTGCCGAGTCACTTCGGTGGTGTTCAGTGGCGCCTGTTCTGATCCAACATACGCAGGGCACCACCTACTAAGCCCCCTACTGACGACAATAATTACTTAGTCGCGGAGCCGGCGTGAGTGAGCTCTCCTTCCGGAGGGCGCCACCACGTCCGTCCATCGACAGACCCCATGGACTCGTTGATACCGGGGACCCCGACGGAACCAAACCAAGACCACAGACGTGGAGAGGACATCGAAACTGGGGTCACCATGACAGCAAGGCATGAAGGGACACAGAATTTGAGACTTTTTTTTATGCTGGTTGATGAGAATGAGGATGATGAAGATGATGGTACGGATTTCCATTTGAAAATTGGTTGTGTACTAATATAAGGAGCCTCAGTTACTGTGGCTGATAACTTGTGAATTATCGTGTGTGTTTTTTTTTCAACACGTGGAAGGGCTCAATGTATACATTCCGGTGGATTTTTGGTTGTGTCTAGAGAAAGATAGTGTTGCTTAAAGCCTAGCCAACCCCAAAGGGCAATATCAGGGCTGTTTGGTTGTGTCCGTACAATTCTACTTTAATGTGAAAAAAGACGGTTCTGAAATGTGTCTGCACAATTCCACTTAAATATAAAGGAAACAACAACAACAAACAAAAAGCCAAAAAAAAAAAAAAAAAAAAAAGCAAAACAAAACACACACACAAGTTCAGGAATACATTCTAGACTGCTATAGTCAGACAAGTTTGTGATATACATCAATAACGCTCTTAGGCACTGTGCGGTTTTCAGTTTTCGGCCTAGGATGGCAAGAGGGTTCCAGACAGTGCCGCATCTAGCCAGCCCATACCTGGTCTGGTGAGTCTTGCAACCTCTTGTCCTGATGTCTGCTATTGCTACACCTACCACGCAGGAAGTTCAGTTCAGTTCAGTGGTTTATTTAATGTCTTTTCATCGCCAGATGATATTAGACATCATTTATAAATAAAATAAAATAAACACACACACACACACACACACACACACACACACACACACACACACACACACACACACACACACACACACACGCACACCTCCACGTTCAACTTATCATCAACACTTTCAAACCCACATCTGATGTATGCATATGTACATAAGTGAAATACCCTAGTGGTACACAAAATTCTTGTTCTTTATCAAAATTTTGCAACCTGTGACTGCGAAATAACCATGGCAATTTCAGCAACATATGAACCATATAAGACAGTATTGACATTATCAAAGTTATTCATCTCAATACCTTTCTCCTGATAGAGCGAGGTCAACACTGACCATTCAAATAAAAGATGATGCACATAAACGTTTTCTCTGCAGACACAAGTAATACCATGAATATATTTAGGAAGCCAAACATGGTGTTTGCTGTATTATGCGATCATTACATTGCCTCCGTTGGCTGAGTCCTTCATCCACAGTGTTGGTGATGCATCGCAGAAGTAATCAAGCAGAAATGAATATATATTGTTATTATATGCAATACTTTCCTGTTCTTTTTTTTCTTTTCTTTTGCCAGCGCCATGCCTGGATGTGAACACTCTTAGACAACCTAATGATGCATATTCGCGCGGTCTTCGCTTTTTCGCTTTCTTAAGTGGTTACCTCAAGCAGAAAGGAATAAGAGGTTTCAACGTTTACGTTTTCTGTTGTTTCTGGAACGCCCCCTTTGTGAGTCCCCTCAGTTCAGAAAGCATCTGTGAGGGGGTATGCGTCCTGCAAACAAGTAGACAAAAACCCCCGTTGTCAAATGTTTTTTTAAAAGGTGGGAAAAACAGCATTTTCCCCAATTTAACTATTTGTCCTCCCCCAAAGTTTTTGGGCAAAAGGGGCCAAAAAACCCCGTTTTTTTCCCCCTGTTCTCTGACAAGTAAGACTTAAAATAACCAAAAAAAAACGATTATCTACAAAAAAAATTACTGTTTTGGGGTTTTCCTTTTAAATCCCAAATTTTTACTAAATTTTTCGATTTCTTTTTTTTTGTTTAAACCCTGTGTTTTTCCTGGTCTTTTTTAAATTAAATTTTTCGCGAAAACTTTCTTAAAAAATGAGTCTCTGTCTTTCTTTGTAAAATTTAACACTACGGTTTTTTAACTGTTCTTAAAGTTTTTAAAAAAACCCAAATTATATTTCTGGCATAAAACCCACCCATTACCCCATAAATGTTTTCCCGCTGAACCCCAGTTTTGGGACAAGTTTTTCCCTTTTTTTTAACTATTCTTTTTTCTGCCGAAAGTCATCTACAAAAAAGAGTGTTTGGGGTTCCTTAAAACACTTTAAAAAAGTATTCTAAACACTCATTTAGTTTATGCTAGGGTTATAAATTTTTCGTCTTTGTCGGGCCCATAAAAACCTTTTTTCTTTGTTTTTTTGTTTGTTCCTTTTAATTTTTTTGGACAAAAAAATCAAAAATTGAAAAAAAATTATAGCGATAAACTTTTTGTAAAAAGGTTTTAGGACAAATTTTTTTTTCCACAACCAGTCTGCCCACAAATCATTGAACAATGAGGGGTTTTTACATAAAGTTTAATGCTCCATAGTTTTTAACAAAATTTTAAATTTTAACCCCATTTATTTTTTTACATGCTCTCTGCCCCAAAAACTTGTTCAGTATAAAAAAAACCTACAAGACCTAAATGTGAAAAGTTTAAATCCAATTCAGTTCTGAAATTTTTTGTTTTTTTTAAAGTCAACTTTGGATTTTGTTGCTTGTTGTTATGTTCAAATTCCTCACCTTGTAAAGAACGCGATGGAAAATTTGGGGGCTTTTTAACGTCTAAGTTTTGCCAGTTAAATATTTTTTTCCTTTTATAAGGTCATCCAAAGGGCCCAAAACCCCCTTCCCTTTCCCATTTTTTAAAGACAGAAATTTCAAATATAAATTGGGGAAACGTGTCTCCTAATTTTTGTTTGGGAAAAGGAACTTTTAATTTTTTTGAAGCTTTTTTTAAACGGGTTTTTTTCGGTGGGGGGATGTATTTTTTTTCCCCCCATACGGCTTTTATTTAAATTTTTCTTTCCGACTATTGTGGGTCCGGCATAAGATTTTAAATGTAAAGGGCCAGGTTAAATTTTTTTTCCCCTGAAACTTTTTTGGGGCCCAAAAAATTATGTAAATGGGCTTATGAATTAAAATTTTTTATTTCCCTTTCAAAAAATTTGGTTCAAAGTCCCATTTGGGTCGGTTTTCGAAACTATTTTATATTCATACTGGCCAACATTTTTTTTTTTCCTCTAGATTGCGCAGTTGTTTCTAGTTTAGGAAATTTTTGCTGTCGCCAACTCTTTGCTTTTTTAAAAATCCCCGTCTTTAGTGTACTCAAAAACCCATAAAAAGCGCCTTTTTCCCCACCTTTCGGTTCAAAGTCCGAAACCCATTTTTGCAAGGTCTTTTAATTCTAAATTTTTTCCCCTTTTCGGCGCTAATGAAAAACCCCCCGATTTTTCGGGCCCCCCGCGACATTTTTTTTTTAGTAACGTATTATTTTTTTCCCCCCCAAAAACAATGGGGAGGATCACTTTTCAAAAATTTTTTCCTGCTTTGTCTTTGATTTTTATATTAAAGATCCAACCCCCAAAAAACTAATTTTTTAAAATTTTAAATTTGGGGAAATTTGAAAATTTTAAAAATCGAAATAGGCAGTTTTTCCCTACGGAAAAAAAGGTTTTCTTAAACGTTGGGGGCCTTCCATCATTTAAGTTTTCATCAGTGCTCGCCCCACCCAAAAAATGAAATGTAATGAAGTAATGCAAGTTTGAGCGGACTTTCCCCCTCAAAGGGTATTTTTGGTCGGTGTAACTCAAAATTTTAAAATTTGTTGCGTTTTAAAGCCTTTTTTTTGTAGTTCTTTATAAAATATGTAACCTCCTTCTTCTTCGGGTTTGAATGTTAACTTTGTTTTCAGTTTTGGGCTTTTTAAATTTTGGGAGAGAAAAGGCAAATTTTACTCATTGCTTCTTTTAGGGGAAAAAAACCCCGTAAAAAACCATCAGGTATTGAAAAATGGCAAAAACTTTGTTCCCTGTTTTGTCAACTTTTAGAACCGAAATTATTCCCTTGGTTTGCTTATTTTAAAACCTTTCGACTTTTTTAAAATTTTTCCCATGGAGCGCGACCGTTTGGTTCCGCATTCGTTATTAATAGCTTGTTCAAAAACGAAGGGCGGTCTTGATTTTGTTATTGTTCCCAAACTTTTTTTTAAAAACAAAAAAAAAATGAGTGCTTTTAAAATATACTGTTGAAAAATATTCTTTTGGGGCCGCCCCCACCATTTAAAAAATTTTGAAAATGTTACTTTTGACTTGCTGTGACCCGACTGCCTCTTTTCAAAAAAAGGTGAGTACTCCTTTGAAGGGCTATCAAAAACCCCCCTTTTTAAAAAGGGCCCAAAAATCCGGGAAAGCGTGGGTTTAGTCACCCGATGCAGTTTTTTCAGAACCTTTTTAACTTTGCTGTGTTTGTGCATCAAGGGGTGTGGAGGTTCTTTTGCTGATCTTTTAAAAATTCCATGATCCTTTGGTGGGTCAGTGTAAAGTTTTCATTTTTTTTTACACCTTCGGACGTTTTTTTGACTGAACGGGCAAGGCCATTCCAAATGAAAAAACCCATTTAACCATTCAGAACAAAAAGGGGACTGAAGGCTTTTGAAAGGATTGAAAGGGAATTCAAATTAACATCAAGACAGCTTTAGAAAAAGTTGGATTTTTAAACCCATGGCCTAGGCGTCATTTTTTTCGGGGGCACGAAAAAAAGTAAACTAGGGCCCTGGCGTTCTTTTTTCAAAATTTTTTGGGCCCCGGGTTTCCTAGGCAAAGCTTTAAAACGCATGGAAAAACTTTTATCTTAGACACTTCTAAGGGCCAAACTGGGGCGGGGGGAAATTAGAAAAATTTAATCGACCTATTTTACTTACGTTTGGTTTTTGCTAGGTGCAACCACAGGAAAAGATCGGCATAACTGATCCTTCTATGGCTTTGAGCAAAAAAAAACAATATTTTGAAAAATTTAGAGGACCCCCTTTAATTTACTTTGATTTACCTTCAAGTATTCAAAGGTACCAAATGTTTTACAATACGCATGGTTTAAAGTAGACTTTGTGTTGGCCGGGTTTTTAACATGCTGCCTTCTGACCTCGGGACTCCAGATAGGTAAATAATAAACTATTAAAAATAAAATTCTTATAGCAGGAAAATTGGAACAGAAGGTTGGGAAAAACGAAATAATTCTGACCCATTAATATTAAAAACAATAAAAAGAACACCCAAGTTTAAGTAATCAACCCCCGAAGCCCAAAACCCCCAAAGCATTAAAGGGTTCAGAAAAGCTCGCGGCCCTTGTTCGCGATGACCAGAATATAAAAAAGGGCCACGCTTGTTCTTGGTTTTAACGGGCCCTTTGGATTATTTGGTTTTTTTCTTACTAAATAGAAACCCCAAAAATTTTCCCAAGAACTAATGTCCATAAGTGCTCGGCCAAAACCCCAACTATTTTGGCTTGCAGAAAGACAAAACCCGGGGGGGAAAAATACCCCCCCCCAATTATTCCTGGTAAAGCGCCCTATAGCTTTACCAGCTAATTTTTTTAAAAAATTCGCAAGATGATCAAGCTTTTTTTTTTCCCCTTGATTTTTCGGTGGAGGGGGGGAGGGCGGCGGGGGCCCACTGATTTTGGGCCCCCGGGCCGTTTTTAATAGCCAAAAACCAAATGTACTTATTGCAAATTTTAAGGCATTTTTAAAAACGTTTGGGCTAATGGGGAACCCTTGCTCTCAAAACAGTGTTGTATTCGTTCTGCTTTTGTGCCCGTTGTCTTTTTAAAAAATTTTTTTCGATATTTTTCCCCTTTTTCTATTCATTTGGTTCGTAATTGGTCTCGGTTATTTGTCAGCGCCTTCTGGTTTTGGTTTTTTCTTGTTCAAGTTTTTTTTTTTTTGGGTTTTTCTTTTTTTTAATATCGGGCCCCTACGTTGCGGTCTTTCGGGCCTCAACGATTTTTTTCTTTTTCTCTTTTTATATCCCTCACTATTTCCCTGTTTTGCAAAAATTGTTTTTTAAATTTCGCCTTTTTTTTGCTTCCCCAAAGCATGATAAAGGGCCGCTTTTTTCCCTCGCAGGGGTTTTCCGGGGTGGTCGTGTTTAGTCTTTAATCTGTTTCTTCTAAAAAAATGGTTTCTGTTTCTATTGAATTTTTTTTCTTTTATCTCCCGATTAAATTTAAATTTCTTCAAGTTCCTTTTTTTTGTATTTGGTTAGCTTTTGGGATTTCCCTTTGCGTTTTGTTTTGAATTTTGGGAAACTCCCTCCCCCCCTTTAAATTTTTGGGCCAAACAAGCCAAGGCGTTTTTGTTTTTCCCCGGGAGTCTTTGTATAATTTTTTATCTTGGCTAAAAATTTTGATGGGTCTGGCTTAGTTGTAAGCCAAACAAGTTCCCCTTGGGTCGTTTTTCACGAAAAAAATGCCCATCTTTAATTAAAAATCATTTGGGTCTTTAAAGTCGGGACGTTCGGGGCCCTTTAACTTTGTTAAAATGTTTCCCCGCCCGTACTTTCTTTTAAATTTCCAACCCCGCTTTTGAGGGGTTGGCGATGTTTGTGGCAAAGGGTTTCATTTCACTATGTCTTTCCCCAGGATCAAAACATCAAAATTCTTTTCCCCCTTAAAATTCCGGGAAATGTTTTTAAAAAAATTTAATTTTTTATTTTGCTTTTTAAAAAAAGGGCGCAGAAAGAAATGGCTCGATTTTTTAAACCCCGAAATAAAAAACTAAAAGGAACCCAATGGCGGTTGAAGGGAATAAGGGGAAATTTTAAAATTTTCCCAAAATAATCCATTTATATTGATGCAACCCAAATTTTTTCTGGAAATTTCAGACCTAGGAGCGGATAAAATGATTGTTCCCAAGGCTTGCACGTCTTACTTTCAAAAATAAAAATCGCTTCCCCAACAGCCCAAACGGACAGTTGTAAAGTTTTGGGGCGGGAAAACGTTAAAAAAAAAATTTCTAAAAAAAACCTTGAGGGGCAAAATATTTTTTTTTTACAAAATTGCAGACATTTTTTTAAACCCTATTTTTGATTTTATGGCAAACCCGGGAAAGGGAAAGGGGTGATCTTGCGTTTCAAGGAATAAAAAATAAAAGAAGCCCCAAAAAACCTAAAATTTGGCGCTGAAGTATAAAGACGGAAAAAAAAGTATTTTGCCGTAAAAGTTTGCGAGGGAAAATTTCGTTTTTCCATTCCTTAGATTTTGGTTGTTAAAAGCGCGGGACCATACTTTCAAGGGTTTTAAAAGACGAATTGTCTTAAAACAAATTTTTTAATAAATTCCCCGGTTTTAAATTCAAAATCATCAAAACCCGAAAAAAGGTACGGGTTTTTCTGACATTTTCGTTAGAGTTTGACGTTGTTGGGAAAACCCTCACTTAGCAAGGCTGTTTGGGCAAATATCAGTAAAAATTTAGAAATATTTTTACGAAAGAGTGATTCATCATACAAATACCCCAGAAGCAGGGCAGACACTATATGGAATTTTTGTTTTTGCCCTCGCTCAAGGTCGCTTTTTTGGGATTTTTTTTGCTGTGTGAAGATGAAAAACCCTTTCAAAAAGAGCAAGGTGAAAAGTTTTTTTTAAACCTAAAATAACGAAAGTTTAATGTACAATTGACGGGGGGGCCCAACCCAAAACCCACGCTTGCGGGCTTAGGGCCTTTTCAAACATTTTGGGCGAAAAAAAAAAAATTGTTTGGGGGTGGGAGGGGTAGAAATTTTTCCCGCAGACCCGTGTCTAAAGATTTTTCATCTTTTACAATGGGTTGGCTGATGATTTTTTTAACAAAAAAAAAATTCGGGTTTTTTGGGTTTTTACCCAAGGTCAACGGAGGAAAAATCAGTTGTTTGGAGCGGGGGAGAGCTGTGAGAGAAGTAAAAAAACATTCAATTTATAAAAAAGAAGAAGCCGATTAAACCCCCCTTTAAAGTGCTTTTTTTTTTAATATATGTTTCGAGCCCGAATATTAAGATAACAGTTAAAAGATGTACTATACAAATTATTTTTTAAATTTTTTAAAAAGGGTGTCTGTTCAGGTTTATCCCAAAAGTGCCTAACCGCCCCAAAAGAAAAAGAAGTAGAAACCCCTTTAAAAAAACTTTGGGTTAACCAAAAATTACACAAAAAACAGCAAGTTTTAAAAGCAAAAACCCTTTTAAAATACAAGGGAAAAAACCAAAAGAAGGTATTCGGGTGCCCTTTTTTGCTTTTACATATGTTTAAAAACTGGAACATCGGGGGATTAAACGCCTATCAGGGGGACGAGTGTAGGCCTCTTTGCAACAGGCCTTTTTGGGGCACCCGCCCGCTTTACCCCCTTTGGCGGGTTGTCTTTAGCCCCTCGGGCGGGGTTCATTAGCTGAAAATGCTGCTGGAAAAAAAAAATTTTTAAAATTTAAAATCAAAGCACATTTCTAGGGGTTTAACTTTTTAAAAGGTAAACTTGGGGCGTTTTAAAAATGACAAAAAAATAAAACGCTTGTTGATTTAAAATTTACGGGGTGAAGAAAATTTAAAAGTTTTCAAAGGGCGATTTTGATGACTCAAAAGACAAAAGGGTTTTATCTTCAAAGAAAGGCGAGGGGCAAGTTTTCTCAACAGGCCCGAGCCCCAGCAGAAAAAAAGGAATGCTTAAAAAAAGTAAAAAGGGGACATTAAACTCTGTTTTTTAAAAAAAGCTCACGTAAAAACACGAAAGGGGGTTTATACTTTAGTTTATGAGTCCAAGCACAAAAAAACCGTTTAATTGATTTTGATTATTTTTTTTTTTAATTTAAATTTTAAATTTTTTTGAGTTTGAAAAGAAGCTCAAAAATTTGGGTAAGTTATGAAGGGCAAGACGAATTGTTTGAAGGACTGCTTGGGAGAAAAGGGTTTTTTAAAAGCACCCGAATGATAATTTATTTAGTAGTCTTTTATTTCCGCAAAGTGGGGGGCAAGGGGTTGTACATTGGGTATTTTTCCAAATTCCAAGTAAAAATAACAAAGAAACCCCCCAAAAAAAAATTAAAGTAATGTTAGCTGTTTTTTAAACGGGCTATGTAACAATAAAGGGAAAAAAATCTAGAAGTTTTGGGTCCGCTTAAAAAAACGGGGCTATTCTTTCTCGTAATGACCCTTTAAAACCTGGTTTGGGGGAGACGAACTTCTTGCACAGGGTTTTACGCTGCGGCTGAAAAAGCCAAAAAAGGAGGCTTGGGTTTGGGAAAAGGGCGAAATTTTTTGATTTGATTTTAAAACCGGTAAAATATGCACGATTGTTGGCAAAATCTTACATTTTCCCCTGCCTCGGGGGGTTGGAAAAAAGAGCAGTTCTAAAATTAAAAAATTCAGACAACAAATTTTTTTTATGGGTTTTGTTCTGCCCAAAGGGCATTTTATTTCCGGGAAAAAAACAGGAGAAGTGTTTTAACTTCGTCCCTTTTTTCCAAAAGATCTTTAAATTTTTGTGGGGTGTCCTTTTCCCGTTAGTGTAGACCAAATTTATCGGTTTTTAAGAACAAAACCAAAAAACCCAAAAATGTTAAAGTATACACATGGGATGAGGAAACAAATTACTGCCCATTAAAGTGTCTAAGGAAAAAGCCCAAAGGGTTGGGGGAAAACCCCGACAAAAAATGTTGACTTATTCTGTGTTTTCACCCGCGGGGCTACCGCATTTAAAAATTAATTCGAAAAAATGAGTAAATAATGCAGGGTTACTCAAAAATGGGCACAAACAAGAATTCTGTAGAAAATTTTTTAACAAGAATGCCATTGTTCAAGCCGCGAAAAACGAACAAAAGGGAAAAAACCCGTTTGGTCCAGTTGGGCTGTTTAAATTTTGAATTAAATTCGCCCCCCCTGGATTTTAAGTTAAATTTTAAAAACTGGAAACGGATGCAAAAAATTTTCCCCTATGTTGTTTTATGCCGACTTTTTTAAACACTCATTGTTCCTTTTGAAGGGCCCGCGCCACAAAAACTTCGAAAAAAAAAAGTTTTTAATGGAAATTTAAACATCAAAAATTTTTTCATTTGCTTTCACGTTGGTTTTAGGGCGGATGGCGTTCATTCAGAGCCAGAATTTTATAGAGGGCCCTAATGCTGCCCAAAATACTTCTTGAACGCATGCAGAAAATGGAAATTTACTTTCTAATTTAAATTTAATTTTCTGAAATCATTTAAAGACGCCAGAAGACCAAAAAACATTATGGCGCAGCCACTCACTGTTGGATTTTTGGTTTTGGCCTTCATCAGACGCAAAAATCCCAAAGTAAGGGCCAGGGTCAATTAGCGGAAAATTCAGAGGAGCAGCGCACAGTAAATGCAAATTTTTCAAATAAAGTTTGAAACCCAAAACATTTGGGAAAATGCCCGTTTTTTTTCAAACTTGCGAGGTTGCTCTCTCTTATAATGAAAGCAGTGGACCGGGTGCCTTTAGGGTGTCATGCATTGCACAGTCATCAGGAAAAATACATGTTTCTTTTTCTAAAAAAACATGTTTTTTATGACTTATGCAAACATGATGGGTTTTTTTAGAAATCCTTTGGGTTATGTCCCCTTTAAAAACCTGCCCAAAAAAAGAAAAAAATTTTGAAATCAAAATCTTGTTTGAAAGGGCGTTTAACCCCTTTTGAGTAATGAAAAGTTGGGGGAAAAGGGTTTTATTTAAGATACACTTCCCCCTAAAAGGGGCGTTCTTTTTTTTGTCTTAGAGGAAAGGACATCAGTTGATTTGTTTCCCCGCATGCTCAAGATGCGTGGCAGAAGGTTTAAATGTAAAACGATGGGGGGACTATCATGATTCTACTTGATGGTGATGTAGTTTGTTTGGCCCGGGTCTTTGAAAACTATAGAAAGCCTGCCCCTGAAACATTATAAACCTGGGGGTCCTGCGCATTTCATTTTTGCGCCCCGGGGTGAGTTGGGCGCTTTTTTAAAGTTTACAGGTATACAGATTGATTTTTTGTCTGACCTTTCCCAAGGTCCCGATGATTGAAAAAGGATTGCGTGGGGGGAATTAGTATGGCGTCGCATCATTACGGGGGAAACAAACAACAAATACTTGGGGCGGCTATGATCCCAGTAAAAAGTCTAACTTTTTTTTGTATTTGATTTCAACAAACTGTAGGGTTTGGGGAAATGGCCGGGGAAACACTTCCAAATTTTTCAACTTTAAAAAGTTTTCCAAGGGGGGTGTTCCCAAAAAAATCCCCCCAAAAAAAATTAAAGTGGGTTTTTGGGGTTTAAAGCCCGATTTAAAAAGGGGTGGTTTTTATTCTAGAAATTGAATTTTGAAAATTTTCTGAACTCCATGACCTGCATAAATGGCTATCCATTTGCAGCCGAAGTCTAAAGATGGATCCAAAAGGGGCCGCCTAAACTTTTGCCCAACCTTTGGGGCCAAAAAAAAATTTTTTCTGCCTTTACCCGGCTTCTACAATTTTTTTTTAAGACCTGGTTTGAAGTTGGGCAGCCCGTTTAAAGTTATAATTGCTTTTGTTTAAGAAAAAGTTCATTTAAAACCCTACATCAAGAAGAACACTGTTTTTAGAAAATAAATCCACGATGCTTTCAGAAAAAAACCCTTTTTTAAGTTGGGTGAACAACAAATGTTTTGGACTATGGAGAATCCGCACAAGCGCAAAGATGTCAGATTAGTCACCAGAGAGAACGAAGCAATTAAGCTGGACTTCAAAACCTAATTATCAGGGCTTCAGAAGATTTCATGATCACCTTTTTGGCATATGATGAAAAAAAAGAAGTCAAATTAGACAAACCTGTTTTTATTGGGTTTACTGTTTTAGAATTATCAAAGCTTTTGATGTTAGAGTTTCTTTATGACTACTTTAAGCCCTCGTATCCTGAGTCCAGAGTGCTTTACACAGATACAGATAGTTTTGTTATAGATATCCCTACTGAAGACATCTATAAAGACATGGAATTAGAAGTAGCTAAAGGAGCGAGTGGATGGTACGACACATCGATTATCCTAAAGATTCGCCTTTACATTCAATTACTAACAAGAAGGTTTTAGGAAAGATGAAGGATGAATTATCTGGAAAGGTGATCAAGGAGTATGTGGGGTTAAGGTCAAAATGTACAGTATTTCGAGCCAGGAGAAAATCATTAAGAAAGCAAGGGAATATCTCGCAGTGTTGTGCAGTCAAACATATCGCATGACAACTACAAAGAAGCATTGTTTGGTAATAAGACTTTTCATCATGACAACGTAAAACTGCGATCTAATCTCCATGAGATCAACACAACGGTTGTAACAAGAAGTCGTTAGATAGAACAAACACAAAACGGGTGTTTGTTAATCCAGGGTTTTCATATGCAATCGGGCACTGGGGACCGCAAAAACAGGGGGGTTTATATTTTTCATCAACTTTTATTATAAGATCAATCATAGCTTCATCCAATTCATTTAAATCTTTTCTCATGTTTGCTTGATGCGTTCGAATTTTTTTTATTATTTCAAGATATTCTTTTTCCCAATTTGGGGGTTTGAGTTGTAGGCGATCTGGATGATTTAGCATGCATTGATTAATCCTCGAAAATGTTTCCTTAATAGCATTACACGCATGAAATGATTCCCGTATCATTTTCAAGGTCTCTTCCTTGCCATTCTTGTTTCATTCTGCGCTTCCTTCTGAGCTTCCATTTTAAACTCAAATATATTTACGTAAATTAATTAAAGCGGAACAGTGTCTGTGGGATATCTGCAGTTCTTCCTTCGCAAAGATCTTTGAGGAGCTGGTTGTTTTGTTGTGTCAGTTTCTCGTAAATAATACACGGGCGGATTCATTTTTACAATTCTTTTTATTTCATATGGATCAACACTCCAAACTGGATCGGTTGCCTGATGCGAGTGTCCCCTTCTGCTTCCCCGGTAAATAAAGGTACCTTACTTTTAAACCAAACGGTAATAGTTTGCCGGATGAAGACTCTCCTTCAACAACATCTATTGTTTTTCTTTTGATTGCTTGTACTGGTTTTAGCCCTTTAAATTCTTCATTATTCATTGCGCGCAAAACTGAGGGCAGTCTTCTAACCCATTCTGTGTTGCGAGAATTGTCAATCAGCTCTCTGTGATACTGGTAGGAGAAAAGTCTTTCGGCTAACTGTTTGTTAAAGTTTTCAACTAAAGCCTGTGATCTGTGAACTCCGGAATGCCTCTTTTAATGGTAACTCTATGTTTCAACAATAATTGATTCACTTGGCCTTTAAATTCTTTCCCATCATCGACTTGAATCATGCGAGGATAAGTTAAAGGGCCTCGTTGGTATATCAGTTGTATGGCAACAGCAACAGCAGAAGCACTCTTTTGTGTTAATGGTTCTGCATCTTTATATCTTGAAGCTATGTCAATGACTGTGAGTGCGTACTTAAATCTTTTTCGTCTAATCCTATCGGAGGGTAAATATAGAAGATCCATTTGATGGGTGTCGTTTGGAGTTGTATTGACAAAGTGTGGTCTCTGTATTCGTCTAGGCGCCGGTAAATAAATTTGCCAATCGCTTGTTTAGATAACCATTCTTTGCTGTTTGTTCACTGACTCCAGCTGCTTGGCTTAGCTTTTGTATTGCTGTGATACCCTTCCAATATCCTTTTGGCGAATAATAGATTTTGTTCATTTTTTACTCAGCCAATATTATGTGCAACAAAATACACAACGGTCATACCAACGACAATAAACCCGATTTCTTGCATCTTTTGTTTTTCTGATGGTTGATAAAGTCACTGAATTTTGGTGGGGGCAATGTCTCGATTGGAGTTTGCCTGTTACAAGATAATATTGTTTTATTGCTTGATCAACATTTTTAAATGTGTAAGCTGCATGCCCCTGTTTTTTCAGTGTGTCATTAATAAAATCTAACTGCTCAAGTCTCTGCTTTTCATAGGCGTCTTGTGCAGCTGCTAGTTGTCTCCATAGCTTTGTTATGTCTTTTTCTCTCGCCGTCATCCCGCAGTTTTACTAAATGCGAAATTACTTCCGCTAAAAGCAAGCGCATTCACCACAGCGCCGCCTATCATTATTGCGAGTGAAGCCATTTTTATAAATGTATTTTTTTTCTTACATATTTATATTGTCTGGAATTATTCCTTGCTGACTAGAAAATCTTTCGTAGCAAACGAAGCTGCAATGATAGCAATCAGCTTTGCGAATCCTCAAAGTCTAGTTTGCCAAGATCTGCTGGTTTAATTCTTAACAGGCTTTTACCAAGCATTGAGTATCCTACCACTTAGTCCTCCAATAACAGCAGAATAGTATACAAGGTTGGTAACAGTTTTTTCGGTGCTCATTTTTTTAAAATAAAATAATTATAATTAATAAAAAAACATGAACAGTGATGATCTACTACAGCTACAAGGTGGCCTAAACCTTCCTGAACTAGAGTTGTTTCCCTTCGCCTGACAGGCTGAGTTTTTCTCGCTCCAAGTATTTTTCTAAATTTTCTACGGATTTATTGTGTTGTTCAAAGCGAAAGTGATATGGATGTGTTTATGACAGTGTGGACTTCCTTTTGGATGATGTTTTGTGCTTCTTTGCCAACGGATCTTCGCATTATGTGGTTTCTTTTTCTTTTGAGACTATCAGGTATTGTACAGCCATCAAACTTTGCTTGCTCGCCATCGTTTGTGTTCGCACCGTGACGCACGTGCAGTTTGGGCCAACAGCTCACACTTTACCTTTCCCTCTGCTCTCTGTTGCTGTGCCCCCTCTCTACCACATCCACCCGTCCCCATCACCGACATTCCTGTTGCGTGTCAGCAATCACGCCCTCCTCCTTCGCCATTCCCACCTCTCTTCAGCTGTCACTATGCTGTCATGCCCACCCCTCCCCTTTCACTCCCCTCTCCCATTCTCGTGACGAACTTTTTGGCTGTGAAACCTGCGCCCCTCGACCCTGCCTTGAACTTGAAATTGCGAAAGTTTTGCATTGGAGTCGACCTTCCGCGTGTTCGTGGTGTAGGGGAGGGAGAAGAAAGCAGAGGAAGATCGCCCACATTAGCCGTGCCCGTTTCTCTCCTTTGGAAAATCATCTCGCTCGTTTGATGCTACCAACCTGATCACTGTCCCCCTCCTCAAGCCTCCCACTGTCTCCAGTCAAAACAGCAAACTGACTCTGGGGTTATTCAACGCCCAATCTGTTGGTGCCAAGGAGAAAAGGACTGCAATCAACGATTTCATCGTGACAATAACGTCAACCTTATGTGCATCACAGAAACAATGGTTGCTACCAAGTGGTGACGAGGCCAAGTGTTGCGACCTTTCCCCTCCTGGCTATACGACCTTCAGTTTCCCTCGGCCAACCCGTGGCGGAGGCATCGCTTTTGTTGTGTCTGATGCTGTGTCCCCCTCCGTCTCCTACCTCCAGCTTCTCCATTTGCTCACTCTTCTTACGAACTGGTCCAGCTTACTGTGTCCTTACCCAAGTCCTCCCTTCATGTGTTCTGCCTTTACCGCCCCCCTCCCAGCAAGAAGAATCAGCTGAGAGACTCTCTCTTTCTGGAGGAGTTCCCGGATCTGCTGGACTTCATGAACTCTGTGAAAGGCCACTCAGTTTTGGTCGGGGATTTCAACTTCCACTGGGACAATCCCTCCAACAACTTCACTGCACGACTGAAGGATCTCCTAGAGTCCTTTGGTCTGCGTCAGTCTGTCTCTTCCTCCACTCACAGATCGGGCCACATCCTGGACTGGGTCATTCATCCTGATGGTGACCTGGTTGACTCAGCCACCACCAGTTTGACCCTGACCTCTGACCACCATGCCATCTTAGCCAAGCTCAACATTTCTGTTCTGTCAAATCTCCCAGGTTCGTTGAAACCAGGGACTTTTGCATCTGTGGACCTTGATGCGTTCCGGACTGACCTGCTGCTTTGTCTTCAGTCATCACCTGCTCTTTCTGCTGAACTGTTCCATACCCTCATCCAGGACGTTCTTGATCGTCATGCTCCTGTTCTTCGACGGAGGATCTCCAGCCGCCCACCTTCGCCTTGGTTTCCAGCAGTTGCCCCGCAAGTTCTGGACGCTAAACGTGCTAGGCGTGGTGCAGAGAGACAATGGATTAAGAGCGGTCTTGAGGTCCATAAACAGATCTTACGTGTTGCAAAACAATGTTGTCAACGAAATTGTGCAGCAAGCCAAATCAGCATTCTACAATGCCAAAATACTTGCATGCACTTCGAGCAAGCAATTGTTCAACCTCACAAACACACTCATAGGGAGAATTAAATCCTCTCCTCTTCCATCTTCTGTCTGTCCCTCTGATCTGCCACATAAATTTTTGTGATTTCTTTGTCGGCAAAATCGAGTCGATCCGGGAGAATATAGACTCTCAGACAGCAACTGTTCCTGATATCCATTTTGACATTTTCTCTGGCACTCCACTCTTTTCTTTTGAACCTGTCACTCAGTCATTAGTTAGAGATGTGATTAAGAATACTACCATTAAGACTTGTGTGCTTGACCCCCTCCCATCCTCCCTGCTATGTGGTGTAATTGATGATTTGATGCCTTTCATCACTGCCATTGTCAATGATTCACTCACCTCTGGTTGTTTCCCCTCTGAACTAAAACATTCTGTTATTCGACCCCTGCTAAAGAAACCCTCCCTTGATCCTGAGATTTTGAAAAACTATCGTCCTGTTTCCAACTATCCTTTCTGTCGAAGATAATTGAAAAGATTGCTCTTCTCCAACTTCATGAACATCTTGAGCATAACAATCTTCTCTATCCTTTGCAATCTGCCTATCGGGCTGGCCATAGCACAGAAACTGCTCTCCTCAAAATTGTCAACGACCTCTCTCTGCTCTTGACGATGGTAAAGTCTCTCTGCTGTCCTTGTTAGACCTGTCTGCCGCTTTTGACACCATAGATCACAGTACCCTTCTGTCTAGGCTTGAGCATACATTTGGCATCTCTGGCACAGCTCTTTCCTGGTTTAGATCCTATCTTTGTGGTCGCACTCAGACTGTCTCTGTGAATGGTTTCTCTTCTCAGTCAGCTGACTTGGGTATGGAGTCCCCCAGGGCTCAGTCTTGGGCCCATTCTCTTCGTTCTTTATACACAGCCTATCTCTGACATGTCACTCATCACGGCATCTCCCACCACTGTTTCTCTGATGACAACCAATCTACACCTCTGACGATATTTCTCAGCTCCCCTCTATCATTGAACGAACTCAGGCATGTTTTTCTGATATCAAAGCTTGGATGATTGACAACAAACTTCACTGAACAACAACAAGACCGAACTGATTTTCATAGCATCTAAAAGATTATTGTCTACAAACTGCCTTCCCTCATCTGTCCAACTAGATAATTCGTCATTCGGACTTCTTCAACTGTCCCGTAATCTTGGGGTCACACTGGACCCAAACTCTATCCTTTCAAAGTCAAATTTCCTCTGTCTGTCGTGCTTGCTATCTGGAACTTCGCCGTATTTCTTCTGTTCGTCATCTTCTTTCGGATGATGCCACCAAAACTCTCATTTCTGCTTTTGTTCTTTCTCGTTTGGATTACTGTAATTCTCTTCTTGCTGGTTGCCCACAGAATCTTCTTGGCAAATTGCAAGAAAATTCAAAACAGTGCTGCCCGACTAGTTTGAAACGCTCCAAATTTCTCACTTGGCTCCCTTGCTCGATTTTCTCCACTGGCTCCCAGTAGGCAAAAGAATTGAATACAAGCTTTCTTTGCTCTGCCACAAATCTCTCAGTGGTTTTAGCCCCATCCTATCTTGCTGATCTCTGAATACCTACAAACCTCTTAGACAGCTACGTTCTTCCTCTGACACTCTCTTCTCCAAATTCCTCGCTTCCGCACTAGGACCCTCGTGTGAACGTTCGTTCTCTTTCCAGGCCCCCTGTTGTTGGAATAACCTTCCTTTATCTCTCCGCTCTGCGACTTCCCTCTCTTCCTTTAAGTCTTCTCTTAAGACTACCCTCTTCCAGTCATGACCTTCCCTCCTTCTGTCGAAAGCAGATGTACCTACACCTGGCGTGTGTGCGTGTGTGTGTGTGTGTGTGTTTGTGTGTTGCCTGCGTGTGTGTGTGTGTGTGTGTGGTGTGTGTGTGTGTGTGTGTGTGTGTGTGTTTGTGTGCTCAGCTTAAGCATGTAGAAATGTTGTGTGTGTGTGTGTGTGTGTTTGGAAGATTGCCTTTTGTTGTTTATCATATTGGTTGCTTCTTTTGATTTATTTATTCTTTATTCTTTATTGTAAGCGCTTAGGGCTTTTTAAGATTAGGCGCAAGAAATGCACATTATTATTATTATTATGAATGACCAAGTTGATGACCAAGCTATTATGCCCAAAAAGGAGAGGCTGTATTCTTTGGCAGCATGTGGAAAAACAACAACAGTTCCTCGAACTGAATTCAGCATTGAACAGATTCAACAGATGTCGCCGCAAGACATTTTAAAGTATCATAACAGGTATGAAGCGCAGCTAGGGTCTAGAATGGTGAAAAGTGTGGGGCAAACGGTTCTTAGTTTGTACACTAAACTAGTCAGTAGATTTGCTCCCATTGATTCTGAACAAGATCTTACGTATGATTTAACGCAAGATCCAGTTTTAACAAAGTCATTAGAGTCTCTAGGGTGTGATTTATACTATAGATTTGGAACATTGTTATCGCCATTAATCATGGGATTAATAACTTTTAATCATATAGATTTTATTTCCCTTCAAAATGACCGAGCCAGAAAATCAGCAGAATCAGAAAACACTGAATCAGGTGGAGAAAGTAACCAAGCCAGAAAATCAGCAGAAAACGCTGAATCAGGTGGAGACCATTAAAAATCCTGGGCGTGTTGAAGCAGGAAGAAAATTAGCAGAGTGGAACAGACAAAAAAAATTAATGTTACAGAATATAACTCATAATGAAAACATAACACCGCCAACGCCAGAACAAGTTGATTCAATGCCAGCTATAAAAACTCCATATGATTCAGGGCCTACAGCGCCAAAGTCTTCATGGTATATTGAACTTAAAACTGTTGCCATTTTTGGCGCCATTGCTGCTGCTGGGGGCGGTTATTACGGTTATAAAATATATAAAGAATGGCAGCCAAAACAAAAGCAATCAAAAAATCTGAACCACTAATACAGAAAACAACAGCACGCCAGAACCGTCAACAACAAAAGATCATTTGATCCATTTATAATGCAATAAATTTTAAGAACTTAATTTTAAATTTTTTTTAATAAAAATAGATCATGGCGTATTATAAAATGATGAAGTCAATAAATAAAGACATGGAGTCTATAAAAGGCATTTCCATAGACCAGAATTGTAATCAATGCGGTTGCTTCGGATGTAAAAACTTCATTAAGATCTATGCAGAGAACGCTGAGCAAGACATTCTCAACGATGACACGTTTTTTTGAGGCGGTGTGTACTATATTAGGCATTTACTATTTAAGATAAAAACATAGATTGTATTTTTTTGATAATTATAAGATAACTTAAATAAAGAACTTGGTTGTACTTAGAGGATGACTTAATCAAGAACTTATCAAGAACTTGATCAAGAACTTAGAAGTTACTTGATCAAGAACTTATTAGGAACTTGAAGTAACTTAATTAAAAACTTAATTAAGAACTTGGGGTGACTTAATTAAAAACTTAATTAAGAACTTGGGCGACTTGGGGGTAGGAGTGTGTGTGGTGTACACAGGGGGGTGGGGTGGAAGGACGTGCGTGCGTGGGGTGGGGGTGGGGGTGGGGGGACGTGCGTGCGTGGGTGGGGGGGTGGGGGGACGTGCGTGCGTGGGTGGGGGTGGGGGGACGTGCGTGCGTGGGGTGGGGGTGGGGGGACGTGCGTGCGTGGGGTAGGACAAAACACACACACACACACACAAACAAACAACAAACAAACAACAAACAAACACACAATAGACAGGACAGTGCTTGTAGGAAAAGTGAAGTGCAGGGCGTTGAAGCAGGTTTTCAGAAGAAATGTTTGCCAGGGTAGGTTGGCAAGATGGCTACCGATCATGCATGATCGTTACTATATTTAGAACCACGTCAGAGCAGCAAGATGGCTGCCGATCATGCGGCTGTGACGTGTGCAGGTGGAGTAGAGGGGCTTTGTGGGTCAATCGGCAAACTCTGCCGATTGGCCTAGTTTTGTTATATTTAGAACCACGTCAGAGCAGCAAGATGGCTACCGATCATGCATGATCGTTACTATATTTAGAACCACGTCAGAGCAGCAAGATGGCTGCCGTATACAGCCTAACAGCGTGCGGGGTTTGGACTACTTAGTAATTAGCGAACAGCGCTATCAACGGAGGCCAATCGTCGAGGAGCAAGAAGTGCTCAGCCAGGCCTGGGAGGGAGGGAGGGTGGGGAGAGCGATGAGGGGGAGGCTTGGGAATCGCCAGTAGTTAGTACACCCGTCATTGTATTTTTGAAGCATTTTATATGAAGATAGTGCTGGCTACACACTACTCCTCTCCATACTGGTAGATGTACTAAGGTCTGCCTAGCCCTATCTAGTTTTGCCAGAACATTCGAAAATCGCCATTCAGTTGCATAAGGGCACACTTGAAGGCAGATGAACTGGTTAGAATTAGAAAAGTAGAAAAGTATACACATCTTAATACACAGATCAGCTTGCTACATGAACACTGAATCTGTAGTTAACAATCAATCAAGTCTGATACAAACTGGGAACATTTTTACTTGGGAGGAACAGCAAAAATGTTTCAAATATAAGTTTTTAGCATACGAATCAGCCGTGTTTACCTCCGCCTTAAGAAATGAACGCCATGTTTTTAAACATGGCTTTAGCTGTCTCAAGCCAGCTCCCAACAATCAACGCGTGATGGTTTGTTTTGCTTTGGCCGACTTTCAACAATGCAGCGCCATTATTAGATAAGGAACCATCTCATCAATAGTCAAACACGTATTAAAACTGGCTACATCTTGTTTCATTTCCTTGAACCAACAAACCTTTAAGATAGTCGTTCATTTCTAAAGCAGTTAGTTCACTTTTTTCGTTTTCTAGAAAAACAATCTCCCCCGGTTTCACAACATGCTTCGCCTAATTCTTTCAACAAATACTCTAACATGCAGTTAAAGTAAAACTTATGGTCTCAAATATCACAAACCTGTTCTTCAGTAACGTTTTAGCCATTTTAAAATAACACAATTAAACACAGTGGTCACACCAGAGCGCAGTCAAAACTTAACACAACCTTCTTTCCCGAGAGTCCGACAAGCAATGGCAAACCCAGTCGTGTCGCGTGACAGCCTCGATGCGGTGTGTCGACGTGGCAATCTAGAATTTTCCAAATCATTTTCTGACGTAATGTGGTTGCAACCCAGCCGAGTGTGCTTCGTTTACACAGCGCAGGCTAGGCGCTCTGGTTGCAAACTGCCGCGAGCCGTAAATTAAGTGATCAGGTTTCAGCCCCGTGTCTGCCTGTCTGTGTACAAAGTTTGTAGGTAAAAATTAGACAGAAGAAGTGTGCGGATTTTATGTCATTTAATTGAGAGAGAGAGAGAAAGAGAAAGTGTGTGTGGTGTGTGTGTGTGTGTCTGTCTGTCCTCCTTCCCTTCCCTTCCTTCTCTCTCTCTCTCTCTTCCGCCACAGGAAAAGGCGGCTTTTAGGCCACTTTCGCCCAAAAACTCGGTGGTAGAGCAAGTGAGTTAGAATTGGTAAAATGCTGTTCTCTAAGGTCAATCTACCTTAGTATGGAATAAGCCTGACACTGATTCAGCACATTCCGTTGAAGCTGGCTCAAAACGTCATGCATTTCACAACCGTCCACTGGTCACAACGCGGCTAGAGGAGTACAGGTCAGTGCCTTCTCGGTCACAGTTTGTTTTTACTTTTTCACGCCTGACCAGGTCGAGGTGACTTCTTCCATTTTTCTCTCCCCCCCCCCCCCCCCCCCCCCCCCCCCCCCCCCCCCCCCCCCCCCCCCCCCCTCCCCAGCTAACAGTCGTCCTGCCATGATTAGAAAAACCGCCAGGTCCACAACCTCAAGCCTGCAGAAAATGTGCGGTTGTCTTGATTCTGGCACTGGCTTGTCACGCAGGATCTAACATAACGCACGCGCATACGCGATAAGTATGCATTGTATCCTAACGTGACGTCAGCCCGGTTTAACACACATCTATATCGGGTTCTGATTTATGTCTCTGAATACTCCATTATGATTACACACACATGCCGGCACAGCCTGAAAAGGCGACAAAAGAGTGTGCCAGACAAGTGTGTGTGGTGTGTGTGTGTGTG
>CM031596.1:87641587-87666587 GCA_018398815.1 Conus ventricosus | reverse complement strand
AAAAAGTTACGACAAAAGGGATTAAAAGTCAGAACGTGAGATTAAGTTTTTAACGTCCCTCACCATTGTACCTCATAGCCCGAGACAAGGAGGTGGAGAAAGTTGCTAAAAACAGGGCTATTGAGTTCCTTAATCATATAATTGGAGAGATGTACATGAGGGTGGTTTGGATGTGAACAAGTGCAGCGGAAAAAAATACATTAATAAGTCTACTTGATGGAAGATAAAGATTTATACTTTTTTGACACATTGTGCTTAGAAATGGCGGGTCCGTGTACAATGCTGGATCAGATCAGAGCTAAATGCAGAGTTCAGAATTAAACTACAACACATAGGATTTGGTGAGGCAGAGAATTTACCTATAGGCCTAGGACTTATCTGCATTTAGCTTGGAAAGAAAAAACAAACATGTAAGATATGGAAATAGGATCTTGCAAAATTAGATACGAAGATGAATATATATGTCAAAGTATAAGGGGTTAAAAATCAAAGTGGTCAGCCCATTTGTGAATTGATCTCCACTTGGTATCTGACGGGCCATAATTCAGAATTCAATTAGGTCAGACATTGATAAAAACAACTGCAGAGATGTAAGTTTCTTTTTTCACACATCTGTGCTATGATCTTGATCTGGCAAGGCAATTCATCGGAATTTGATGACATTAATGTTTATCACTGTGTAAACTTCGCGTGTTTTAGCAATTCAAAAACAAAAAATTACCAAATTTAGGTACAAAGTTGACCAGTCTAACGCTTACGCCTTCTTCAATCAGAGAAATCGTTGTTGATTAGTAATTTGACAATAGAATCAATGAGGCTTTGTCACAACCTGCGAAAGTCAGGATATAGCAAAATCACAATTTTAAGTTTTTCAGCTAGATGAAATTGGTGTTGTCAGTCTTGACCTCTGAACATTTTGATGCTAACTAAATTCGTTCTGGTACCAAAGTCATAATGAAATGGATCAGTGTCTTCCTCTCTATATTTTTAAACAATGATTTGTGGTTTGTTTGAAAATGAAATTCATGCCAACACTGCTCATTTTGCCACTCAACAAAACTTTGGCATTCATCATTGAAACTGATGGATCAGTACAGTTTTGCATTGAGGCGATTGCAATGATGTAGACATAAAAGATGTGTGACATACACACAGCCTTCACTAGACACAGAAATGACTTCAGAATGATCAGTTGTGGATTTGAAAAATAGTTCATGGTTAGCTGGGTTACTGTTTAAGTTTGGAACTTGTTATGTGATTCATTCTGGACCATTCTAATCCAGATAATCTGTTTGTTGTTTATTTCAGTGGTAGCAGCTCGAGCACCAGGAAAAGTGTGGGGAGTGGCAGTTCTGCAGCAGGGTGCAGCAGCAGTAATGGACCTGGAGCATCGCCTTCAGGTAGTCAGCAGTATAAATAAACTTTCGGAATGAATTTGCAACAACATATGACATATATATATATATTATATATATACAGGGGGGAAAGTTACCGCTCGGAAATCGGGAAAATCCTTATTTTGGAAATTTACAAATCGGAATTTCCTTAATTTCGAAAAAAAATTTTTATTCCGTTCCGTTTTCCGACCAGCAACTCCACTACCGAATCAAAGTTTCGACTTCGCGCCGTTCCGTATTATCCGATCGACCGACCGGAAGTTGGTTTCCGTTTTTGTTTCGCCAGTGCCTGTGACCACCACACGTGTTCCTTCGCCTGTTTTTCTGTGTGTTGGATGCTTTCGCGGAAAAAATCGCGATGCCTTACATAAATGAAGGCGACAGCAAGCCAGTGAAGTGGATAGCGGCGTTAAAAACAAATGGGGTGGAATTGGCTGGACGAGAGAGGCCAAACAAAGACGGCGAAATCGGCAAAGGGGAGGAACATGTGTGTGGTGTCGGAAAACGGAAAGGCCGGAGAGTGTTTTTGCGTCGCGTGCGGGAAGGTTATCAAATACAGCAGCACTGGAAAAAGGCTGCTTTTGGACCATTCCAAGCATCCCCATCTCAATTCCCATGTATATCCTCGGGATGTTGCACTTGAAAAAGACAAAGTCTCTGAAACCCTGGCATAATGTGGTCCAATATTCATGGGAAGTGTCTCCCTCGTGTCCCTGAGACAGGATGGGGACCAAACCACTTTGTGGTTTGTCTGCCGAAGCAGGTACTAAGGTCAACCTTGAGAGAAAAGGAATCTGTAAAAGAAAATCAGTCACAAAAGAGTCTGATATAAGAAGTTTCTTTTCCAAAAAACGTAGCAAAACTGAATAATGTTGTGCAGATGCTTTATTATTCATGATGATTGTTTGTCAGCTAAGCCACAAAGCATCTTTATTGATTGATGCATTTCTTGATTAATTATTCTGTATTTTGACTTTCATTTAAGTTAAAGTTCTAGCTCTGAGACTTTTTTTTTAATTATGACTTTTCATTCAAGTTAAAGTTCAAGCTCTGAGTCTGAGATTGGAATGAATGGACAAGTAGCCAAACCTTCACAGGTCACAATGCTGTATCTGCTCAGGTACAAGTTATAATTATAATTTGTTACTGTATGTGAACCTGTATTAAAAATCAAGCTACTTTTGTTACTGATCATTGATGTATGCTTTTAGTTAAAAACTGTACTCTAAAGAGTTGGATCTTGGTGTGTTCTATAATCATAATATACTGTAGATGTCTAGTTTTATGTGGAGATATATCTCAAGTGATCATTTGTGCATGAACTCATAGCATGTAAATCATTAATTTTTATTTTTTTTAAATTTTTTTTTAATATTAATTTTGTCATATTTTTATGAATAAATGATTTGGTAATACTGATAGAAAGGTTATTTGTATATTGCTGAAGTTTTGTATGAGCATGAAAAGGGAGGAGAAAGTGATTCACATGTCTCAATCTTATACATCTAGTAAATTTTATTCTACAGAGAAATCAAATTAATCAGTCAACTCTGTGGAATCACATTTATAGGCTGTGTGAGGATTAAAATTTAAGTGAATATTGGTTATGTCATCCATGTTGGATCAGTGTGTGTGTGTGTGTGTGTGACTGTTGACTCGAGTGTAAGGGTTTATTTGTGTTAATAATGCAGTATTGAAATTATGGAATCTTAAGACTTACTGTATGGTCAAGTGAAGTTAACCTTTTTACTAAAATAATTGGTACTCATATTATTGGTATTTTTTAGCTGGAAATAGCATGAAATTGCTCCAAATGGTAGTACAATTTTAAAATTTGCTTCAGCTTTGCGCCCCTGAACCCCCACAAGGGGGCGCTGCCCTTGACCCCGCCAGGGGGCCTCTGCGGCCCCTGGACCCCGGCATACATTTTCCTTATTTCAGGATTCCCAACTTTCCCCCTGTATATATATTGAAATCACATGTCTAAAGATGACAGTTTCCAGGGGAATGAGATACTACTGCCAGATGTTTATTTTTAGTGTTGACTTTGAGATGTTGGTTGTGGTGCAGTGGTTGGTGTTAACGTCATTTGACATGAGGTCAGGGTTTCAGTTACTATCAGAGGTACTGTGGGATTTTTTTTTTTCAGTCTTGGCTTTTTCTGACTCAAGGTGTTTAGAATGTTACAGGCTGAAATGGAAAAAACTGGAGCCAAGGTCAGAAAGATACAGGCATGAAGCTCTGTAGTGTCTGATTTGTTTTCAGCTCTTTAGCGTCTGGTTTGTTTTCAGCTCTTTAGTATCTGGTTTGTTTCCAGCTCTTTAGTGTCTGGTTTGTTTTAGCTCTTTAGTATCTGTTTTGTTTTCAGCACTTTAGTGTCTGGTTTGTTTTCAGCTCTTTAGTATCTGATTTGTTTTCAGCTCTTTAGCGTCTGGTTTGTTTTCAGTCTTTAGTATCTGTTTTGTTTTCAGCACTTTAGTGTCTGGTTTGTTTTCAGCTCTTAATTAAGTGTCTGGTTTGTTTTCAGCTCTTGATTAAGTGTCTGGTTTGTTTCAGCTCTTAATTAAGTGTCTGGTTTGTTTTCAGCTCTTGATTAAGTGTCTGGTTTGTTTTCAGCTCTGATTAAGTGTCTGGTTTGTTTTCAGCTCTTAATTAAGTGTCTGGTTTGTTTTCAGCTCTTGATTAAGTGTCTGGTTTGTTTTTCAGCTTTTGATTGAGTGTTGGTTTGTTTTCAGCTCTTAATTAAGTGTCTGGTTTGTTTTCAGCTCTTGATTAAGTGTCTGGTTTGTTTTCAGCTCTTAATTAAGTGTCTGGTTTGTTTTCAGCTCTTGATTAAGTGTCTGGTTTGTTTTCAGACCATGTCTTTCAGTGTCACTAGAGTGTTCTTTGTGCATGTGTAGTGTCTGTTTCCTTATTGAAATGGTGGTGTTTTTTATGGACCACAGCTGTAAGCTCATTGTCACTCTTGCCCAGACTCTGTTCCTGACGCATTAACTGATTTGTTTCTCAAAAGTGGAAACCATGAGTTAACCTTTCTTTCTTAATTTGAGGGCTCTTTCAGTATGAATTTCATGTTTGATAATTATTCCTAAAAGTAAAGGGTCAGACTCGGTACGAAAAACTCACTTCCAAATTTTCAGGGGGTCACAAAAATATTTAGGGGGTCACCACACACAGAGACACACACATATGCTCTCCTGGTATTCGTACATAAATACACAGAGAAAGAGATGAAATACATTAGAAAAGAGGTGCATATAATAAAGTTACTAAACATTCCAGACTGTGCTAAATATTCATTCATATTCGTGTTCCTATGTTTTTAAAGTGTCAGCTAACATGAGTAAATGTGAGCACCTATACTATCAGGATTTTCACAGTGAAACTTGATTTGTGGGATGTCCTCTTTGATTATCATCACAGAATTTCCATTTCCTTTCAATCAATGTTAAAATATTTTATTGTATGACCAAATTCCAATCACCATGCAATGATCATCAGAAGCCGGTGAAACCTACAATGAAACTGTAGACTGGCCATTCTTGCTCTGTGAGTTACATTCGTACGTCCAGAACCGGAGCCATTTTAATTATCCGAAATGGTCATGTTGCATAGATCGTTAGACTTTGTTCCATTCGCTGGATTATCACCCACGAGCCACAGCTGAACTGTCGGATTTTGATTTCTGAAATGCCAAATTCCTATGGTTTTCCATGCTTTTCCGACTTAGCTGAATCACATGATCTTATGGTCCAATCATAGACTGAATAGGCCGAGTCTATTTTGATGACTGTTGTTGGTTTTCAGCAGAGAAGAGTAACTGTTCTCAAGCGGAAGTTGTTCATTGATTCAGAACGTTTTAAAACGTTGAGCAAATTTACGTTTTTAACTTCGATCGTGGCAGATAGGATGAAAGCGCTTTTGCTTGATGCACTGCTCAGAGTACAGGGGAAAATCAGTGCGTCACGGTAAATTTTGGTAACGTTTTTGTGAGGACTGGCCTGAATTCCAGTGCGTCAGATGGGAAGTTTATACGTCAGAGATGCACAGTTGTGCGTAAGAATTATCACTGGCCTTATAGAAGTTCTTTGCTTGAATCATTTGCTCAGCCTTTTTTCCTTTTTCTTTTCAGCCATCTGCACTGTCTTTCTGAACTGTTCTTCTTTATTCTTGCAAATCTTTACACATTTATCTCTTGAGTTCAAAGGTTGCCAGCTTTTTTTGTTGTCTTGTGTCTCCTCTCTTGAATTCAAAGGTTGCCAGCTTTTTTTTTTTTTTTGCAGGCTGGTGTCTTGGTAGTGAGGCTGTACACAGTATCCAGTAGGGACATGAGCTGTCTCTTTGGTAGTGTCTGTCTGCACGTATAGGCCTTTACATATACTTGCTGTAAAAGGTTTTTTGTTAATTTTTTTGTGTTTAAAATAAAAACAACTGAGGATGAAAAACCAGGAGGCAGTAGTTGGGGGTTAGGGGGTGCTTTCACGCTAAACATGGCCCTATTTTATCAGTCTAAATAGATTAGACATGCCGTGAGCTTCATGTACGTAATACATAGCTGCCAACTGTTACGGGAAAACCGGGACTATCGTTTTTTTAAAATTTGTCCCTATTTTCGTTGTTTGCTGAAAAAATTCGGTTTACGAGTTTTCAAAAAAAAAAAAAAAAGCCCAAAATTAAATAAAAACGTTTGGCAACTGGTCCGACTGAACAGAAATCGTAAACTCGGAAGTCAGCATGAAAGGGGCATAACTAGGCCCATTCCGCGCATGCGCATAGCTGCTGTTCAAATAGTCAACATGGCGTCTTCAAGTGGTAGCACGGAGAAAACCACAAAACCTAAACGATTCCAGCGGTATTTGCCAGCTTATAAAGACAAGTTTCCATGGGTCACTTCTTGCCCTTCAAAGGGTGAAAAGTTTGCTTTCTGCACCATGTGTCGATGTCCGGTGAATATTTCACATGGGGGAAGAAATGATCTGGCCGATCACACAAAAAAAAACAACGAAGCTGAGGAATCGGCAGCCGTCAAAAAAACATGATGGTGGCAAAGGCCAATCTTCGTGGCTCTTGCTATGAGCAAAAGTTCAGCCAGGAGTTTCGAAAGAAGGCCAAGTCCTCGACTGCACAAATAGTGGGAAAAAAAACCCTAGATTGAACACAGGCTGTCAACTCAGGGTGTGGGAGTAGTGGTTGGATCATGACGACTGGGGAGTGGGAAGTAGCTTGATGGAGCCTTAGAACTGGGGTGGGGGGCGAATGGTAATTAAATGGAGCCGGAGGACTGGGGATGAAGTTGTTTGAGCAAGATTGTGGGGTACAGTTGATGAAACATAACTGTGTTGTGTTGTTAATAAAACATGACTGTGGGTGTAGTTGATGAAAGATGACTGTGGGGTATAGTTGATGAAACATGACTGTGGGGTATAGTTGATGAAACATGACTGTGGGGTATAGTTGATGGATCCTAAGTCCTATGGGGTGTAGGTTGTGAGATCATAAAGGCAGTAGGGTGAAGTTGATGGAACTGAACTGAAGAATGTGGGTGTAGCTGATGGAAGCCAGGACTGTGAGTGCTGTTGATTGGGAGGGCAGAGCATCTTTTAGTGTTCATCCTACATCATATGGAAGATAAAAAAGCTGTTTGGGTAAGTCTTATTTTGTGTGTTTTGTATATTAATCTATAGAAAAAAAATATGGTGGCTACCTACATAAGAGGCTTTTTTTACACAAAATATTGCATTGTATGCAACATACTAATATGCATGCTTTGATATGGTTTAATAATAGGCTTGCTTTTGATTAGTTTTCCTATCAGGAGATGAAAAATATGCCTGTCAGAGTGTTAAAAAGGCTTCAGCTTCAGGGGGCTGCGCCCCTGACCCCGCTGATCAGGAGGGGGGCCAGCCCCCTCCCGAACCCACCCCCGTGAGGTGTTACTCTTTTTGACTCTGGGAGGTTGGCAGCTATGGTGATATGTTTTTGCCCTTTTATTTTCCTGGGCAGTGACAGCCCTGAAAAAGGCCTATTTGTTGTCTTTTGAGCTAAAGTAAACTGATATAGGATAAAAGAATTTTTTTCTTCTTTTTTTTTCTCCAAATTTTTTTTGTACCAGAATTGAAGTTCCATTCTTTGTCCATAAAACAACTGACCAAAACTGGTATTTATTGAAAATGATCATAGAAATACAGTTGGTATTAGTGTTGGTTGTGAAAATAATCAGAATCTTGTTTTGGGGGTATTTGAAAATGAGTTTGTACATGAGCCCTCTTAATACTAGGGCAGCTGAATGGATTGAAGTATAACAAAAATGTAATTTTGTTTGAAGACTTTTTTCCCTTGAGTCCAAAACTGACCAATTTTCAACATGCCATTGATGAAATACATTGTAGCATGGTCTGCTCATTCATTCCCAGTACTGAATTGGATGCTGTGTTCAGAAGATTGTTGAGAAAGGGATGACAGTGTTGAGGTCGGTTATAACAAAACAAAGTGCTTTATGATGCGCAGCCAACAAGTACGCTGGAAGCAACCCTGTGTGTCCACACCAACTCCAGACTGGCAGAAGGAATCCATCAGTTCTTCATCACAAAGTCCAACAAGGAAAACACGGAACCAGTGTAGAAGAAGGAAGCTCGGGATCGGAGCTGAGCATTTCACAGCCGGGTGGAAGTTGGCGCCTCATCTTCCTCTGCTGGCTCCAAAGCAGCAAGACCAAGTCAGGGTGAGGGCAGCTCTGAAACTCTTTTCCCTCCCAAAACTCTGTCCCAGTTACTTGACTATAACACATGGAGGGTTTTTGGGCTAAAACCTTTCACTGATGATGTGTAAAAGCTAGCTGGCCAGATCGCCAGTATTAGGCTGAGAATGTGATTCCTGTCTTCTTTTCCGAGTTTGTTTAATGTTTGGACAGTGAGCCAGGCTTCCTGTGCAGGGTGAATCGAAGCAAGTTGCAAACATTTCCACCCCACAATTTGGAAGTCAAAATCAAATATTTCCACCCCACACTTTGGAAGTCAAAATAGAACATTTCCACCCCACAATTTGGAATTCAAAATCAAATATTTCCACCCCACACTTTGGAAGTCAAAATAGAACTTTTCTACCCCCCAGTTTGGAAGTCAAAATCAAACTTTCCACCCCACCACTTTGGAAGTCAAAATAAAAACATTTCCACCCCACACTTTGGAAGTCAAAATCAAACTTTTCCCACCCCCACATTGGAAATCAAATAGAACATTTCTACCCCACACTTTGGAAGTCAAAATCAGACATTTCCACCCCACCTTTGGAAGTCAAAATCAAACATTTCCACCCCACACTTTGGAAGTCAAAATCAGACATTTCCACCCCACACTTAGGAAGCCAAATGAAACATTTCCACCTCACACTTTGGAAGTCGAAATCAGACATTTCCACCTCACACTTTGGAAGTCAAAATCAGACATTCCCACCTCACACTTTGGAAGTCAAAATCAGACATTTCCACCTCACACTTTGGAAGTCAAAATCAGACTTTTCCACCTCACATTTTGGGAAGTCAAAATCAGACACTCCCACCTCACACTTTGGAAGTCAAAATCAAACATTTCCACCCCACACTTTGGAAGTCAAAATCAGACTTTTTCCACCCCCACACTTTGGAAGAAAAAATCAAACATTTCCACCCCCACACTTTGGAAGTCAAAATCAAACATTTCCTTGCTGAAGAAAAAAATTGAGACAATGTACAGACTGGAAGATGTATTTTTGAAAAGAAAATCAGCTGAACAGTATTTTTTGGGGGCCTTTAACCAGGGGTAATTATTATCAGAAGTGTGCATCTCTAATGCATAAAATTGCCATCCGACACACTGGAATTCAGGACAGTGTTACTAAACATATCAAAATTTGCTGTGTGGAACACGCACATATACACACACACACACACACACACACGCTTCCACTTTCGGCGTCGGTTTTATTCATGACCTTACTCCCGTTTCGAAAAAGATAAGCGATGGATTATTCATCCTTTAAATTTTCATTGCCCTTTAGTGTTATTTGTTATGTCTGAAAAAGACCAAAGAGATCGAAACGTGTTATTTTGTTTGGTAGTTTGTTTCTTGCTTTTGGTTGGCAGTAATTCTTTTTTTTTTCTTTCTTTCTTTTTTTTCCCCCTTACACATTGGTAATTGACCTTGATTGTTAATGGAAATCTTGTTGCCATCAAGTTTGTTGGGAATGACAATAAGATGACAAAAGGGGCGATGAGTTGTGCCATAGAGTGAGGCAGCAACTTTTTGGTGTTTTCTGAGAGTTGACTTAGGTAGTGTTTCAGTTGAGCTTTGTGCAAATGTGTTTTTTTATACCACCCATCTGTTCATTCAAAAGTACTAAAAGTGTGTCACAGAACTCTACAGACGTTGTTTACAGCCGGGACTTGCATAAAATTTATAAACATTTTTTAAAGGGTATTTTTACCTCAACTTGGATCTTTTAAAGGATACATAAAAAGAAAAAACAACAACTTGCCATTGCCGGGAAAGATTGGGAAATTTGACTTCTTGGGGACGAAAGCATTTTTCGTTTTTGAACGCAGCTGCTGCCTTTGTATGACATGATAAATGGGTTTGGTATGGTGTCATTGTCAGATGATGAAAATTGATATTTATTGAAATGAAGCTGCTTAATTAACCATCTTGTGTGCGTGTAAGAGTGAATTCCCTTACTTCCATTTAGTACCAGTGACATATGCGAAAGAAAAAAAATTGACAAAAGCAGCCTGTTGTGGTGTGTTGAGGAGGGGGGTTTCAGTCAATGAATTTGCCAAGGTTTTGGGCAAGTTCGAGCTCTGGCATCGGCTAGTCAAAATGGACATACCCATATAGATGTGATGTGTCGATGTGCTCACTGGCAAAAGTGTCGTGTGTCTACCCTCATTTTGAAATATTTGACGCTTTCATGTGTATGACGCACACACTGCTGTATGGGGAGCCCGATGTTTACACACACACACCACACGCACACACAATCTTGGTAATGTGCTTCTAGAAGACAATCACTGTCACTTCAAATAGGTATGTCAGAACTAAATGAATTATGAATTTTCAAAACATTATACATATTTATTTTTCTGAATTTCCCACTTGGGGTGTGGACAGAATGTGTTTTTAAGATCAAATGGAAAAAAGTGTTGTTAGTATTTTACTCCCAAAAGACATTGCAGCTTTTTTTTGCTTTTGTTTTGTTTTGCTTGATCGTTTTTTTTCTTTGTGTGTGTTTTTCTTTGTCTCTCCAGACAAGGTTTTACTTTTTAAAATTTGTGCAAGAAAAACGATGAAAAAAAAGGCTTTGGCTTGATTTTATACAGGTTCAATCATTTTTTTTTAATTTCAAAACAAAGCCAGCTTTGTTCTAGGCAGATACAACAGGCAAGAATAGATTTAAAATGTACAGGTATGGAAATGATCCGTCAGTACTAATTTAAAGCACTCTTGTTTTGTATATGTTGCAGTCATCTAGGATCCAGGACGACAGTGATATGAGAATGACAGCTGATGAATGAATGACATCACTAGTGAATCAACGCCTGTATCTGCCATTGTGTGTACATAACAAATTTTTTTTTAAACTCCATTTCATACCAAGCTCATTGTTTTGAGACATTTATCATTTTATGTATGGTGAGTGAAAGTGATATTTGCAAAAATAAACGTTCAGTTTGTTAGAAATGTGGTGTTTGATTTTGATCAGAAGCAGTGGAGATGTAAATCAGAATGGAAATGTATGCAAGCTTGTATGTATGAGAGCATGTGGGAGGAAATTGAAAAGTAAAACACCAAAGTTATTTGAATACGCTCATAATCAATCCGCTTTTTTTATGCTAAAGCAAAATTTGGATTCAGTTATTCTGACTATTCTCATGTCAGCAGAATGCTGCTTACATATAGATTTATTTGCTCTAATAGTAAGGGAAAATAAAGCAACTGAAGTATAGATGACAACAAAGCGAAATACCAGTGAATGCAACGCAACAAGGTGTAAACTAATGCTGATTTAATGTACAGTAGAAAGGCACGTGCTGACAGCTATCCGGTGACTCTGTCTGCTGTTTGCAAGGTGTAAACTAATGCTGATTTAATGTACAGTATGAAAAGGTCAGGTGCTGACAGCTATCCGTGATTTAATGTACAGTATGAAAGGTCACGGCTGACAGCTATCCGGTGACTTAATGTACAGTATGAAAGGTCAGGTGCTGACAGCTATCCGGTGACTTAATGTACAGTATGAAGGTCACGTGCTGACAGCTATCCGTGACTTAATGTACAGTATGAAAGGTCAGGTGCTGACAGCTATCCGTTGATTAATGTACAGTATGAAAGGTCACGTGCTGACAGCTATCCGGTGACTTAATGTACAGTATGAAAGGTCACGTGCTGACAGCTATCCGGTGACTCTGTCTGCTGTTTGCAAGGTGTAAACTAATGCTGATTTAATGTACAGTATGAAAGGTCAGGTGCTGACAGCTATCCGGTGATTTAATGTACAGTATGAAAGGTCACGTGCTGACAGCACCCGGGTGATTTAATGTACAGTATGAAAGGTCACGTGCTGACAGCTATCCGGTGATTTAATGTACATATGAAAGGTCACGTGCTGACAGCTATCCGTGATTTAATGTACAGTATGAAAGGTCACGTGCTGACAGCTATCCGGTGATTTAATGTACAGTATGAAAGGTCAGGTGCTGACAGCTATCCGTGATATTAATGTACAGTATGAAAGGTCACGTGCTGACAGCTATCCGGGATTTAATGTACAGTATGAAAGGTCCACGTGCTGACAGCTATCCGGTGATTTAATGTACAGAAATGAAAGGTCACGTGCTGACAGCTATCCGGTGACTTAATGTACAGTATGAAAGGTCACGTGCTGACAGCTATCCGGTGACTCTGCTGTTTGTAATGCCTGAAGAAAATATATGCACAAAAATAACACAGATTCTGAAAAGTCAAACCACCATTCCCCCCATGTCATTACTCCCATGCTTCTCATTCGGGCTCTCCACACACTTGTTAAGTGATTTGTGCTGTGGCAGCCCCAGCACTGACAGTCTACATTGATTGTTGGATATCAAGGCGTCATGAGTTTGTGGCAGCCCCAGCACTGACAGTCTACAATTGATTGTTGGATATCAAGGTGTCATGAGGCTGTGGCAGCCTCAGCCCTGACAGTCTACATTGATTGTTGGATATCAAGGCGTCATGAGTTTGTGGCAGCCCCAGCACTGACAGTCTACATTGATTGTTGGATATCAAGGTGTCATCTACATTGATTGTTGGATATCAAGGCATCATGAGGCAACTCGCCAGTGGAGATGCTGCCATGTCGAGTCACTGGTAGTGATGAGTGGCGCCTGTGCTGATCTAAAATACACAGGATACCACCTTCAAAGCCCCATATTGACAACAGTTACGGTTCAGTTGTAGAGCCAGCATGAGTTGGCGAACCTGTGGAGGGCACCACTACATCCAACATGGACAACTTCGGTGAATTCACCACCAGCATAGATGTGGAAAAGAACTGAAATAGAGACCAAGGCATAAAGGGTCTCTTTTTTTTTCTTGTTTTTTTCCCTTCGAATAATGAGAATTTGTAGTTGCACGGTCTCAGCTGAACTCGGGGCTTTTGGAAAAACGATAGGTAAAATGTTCAAAAACTTGTTTCTATTGGCTCATATCAAATGCACAGAATATGCACACAAACGCAGAAATTTTCCTCACCACACCCCATCAACATTCACGCACATGTACAGTGGTTACCACTCTGGTCAGAGACAACATGACAAGGATGTACTCTGTGCTACCGTGAACAGGCATGCCTACCGTCCCGCTGTAGCCGTATTTGTCCCTGAAAATAAAGAAAATGAGCAGGGCGTCCCGGAAATACGGTTTTGCGTTCGCGTCCCGGAAAATTAAAAGTTCGCGAAAATGACCGTTCATTTCGCTAGGATCCGGTTCAAAGTCTCAGGCTGGCGCCAAGACGGAAGCGAATGTCCATCGCGCATGCGCGGCGTGTCATTTCTACCCCCCTGCTTCAACAATGGCGTCGAACAAGCAAAAACAAGTTTTCACCGATTCTGATTCATCTCCAAAGAATTTAAGCGCAGTCAAACGCAGCCAGACGTTTCGACAGGAGTATACAGAGTTCTGGCCTTGTATCAAGCCAGGGAGGAAAGGAGAAACGTTCGCTTTCTGCGAAGTTTGTGCATGTGATTTCTCCATCAAATCCGGTGGAAAAGACGACTGTCGGCGGCACACACAAACTGACAAGCATAAAGCGAACATAAAAATTTCTGAAGCACAGCAACAGAATAAAAAAAATCACTGGATTTTTTAACAGTGGAGTGTCAACTTCGGCCACAAAGAAGGAATCTACAGCCGTCATTCGTGCTGAAGTGATGATGGTGGACATTGTTTTGGAACAAAATTTGCCGGTCGCAACGTTGGTTAATTTGCCGAATAGTTAGGTGTCCCTGAAAATTGTGTCCTGTCCCTGATTTTGAACATGTGTGTCCCTGAAAGAGCAATTTAGGGGTAGGCATGCCTGCGTGAACCATGTCCAAGACGTGCAGTGTTGGTCAGAAAATTTTAATATGAACAACGTTCTCGGAGATGCATCCTGTTCATGGATGCAACTTGATTCATTGGAGCCCTCTAGACCCTTACATCCATGCAAATTCAATTTGCCTCTAAAGGCCTGTAAAGTTCGTGTTTGTCAATAAAAGATTCTTTCGTTCCAGGACGAGGTACTTTTTCAGTCCCAAGGTCCTTTCACAACCATTTGTATTCCACAAGTTGTAATTCAGTGTGACATGATCAGTTTCAAGCAGATATTTGGTAGCAGATTTGGTAACTGGAACAATTTAGTAATTGACTTTCATTATTGTGTGGCCCATGTCAAGCAGACAATATTTGTAAGCAGACTTATTGATAAAGTGAAACTAGTTAAATTTGAACATCATTGTACAACTTTTGTATTAAAACATACACATTAAAAAAGCATTAAAAAAACTTTTGTGGCAACATTTTAAAATTCATCCCATATGATGAAATCTTGGTAGGGGGTCGTTTGGACACAACGCTATAGGACAGTTCTTCAGGTTCTTCCAGTTCTTCTTGTCTGCTGTGAGCCAAAGCTTGGATTTTTGCAAATGTATTCTGTCCATTCATGATTCTGCAATGTTGTCAAGTCCATCATTTTGTCTGGCTTCCCCTCCTACTCTTACCTTGAACGGTTCCCTGTAGGATGTTTCAGCAAGGCCATTGGATTTTGTTACATGATCATACCAACACAGTTTTCTTTTCTTAAACTGATCCAGTTGGTCTTCATTTTGTGTAAAATGGTGCTTGATTATTGGTCTGATGGACTTGTTAATTGGTGAAAAGGATCAGTTTTTCTTACGCTGTGGTAACACCTCATGTTCATAACTTGGATTCTTTCCATATCTGCTAGGACGGTCCATGTCTTATGCATACAGGATGATGGAATAAATCAGTGCATGCAGGAGGCTGATCTTGGGTTTCACTGAGATACTATTGTCCCTCCATACAGGTTTCAGTCTGTACTGGGCTGAAATTGTCTTTGTTGACCTTGAAAGGCTTTCTGATTTGAGTCCTTCATTGCTAATGATTGATTCCATGTCAGTGAACAGGTGATCAGTTTCTTGCTTCTCTCCATAGTATATCAGTGGTGGTGTGGCTGGTAATCAACCTTGGCATTGATTTCCATGTTCTGTCGGGTTCATGTTTTAACAAGTTTGTAGACGAGCTTTGTGATATCTTGTTCACAACCTTTCAAGCCATTGATGTCCTTAGCAAAGCGAAGATTCTAGATGGTTCTTCCCCTGGTGCTGACTTTTCTGATATAGTTTTCAAATGCATCAGTCATGATATGTTCCATGAATACTTCGAAAAGTGTGAAGGATAAAGGCCACCCTGATGAACTCTAGTTAAAGTATTGAACCACTCTCCACCAGCTCTCTGTAATAATATGGCAGATATTGCTTCGGAATGATGTTGTTGAGTGGTGGTGTAGGTTTTGTTCAAAGTGAGATATTTCTTCGCAGCCTGTAGCGCCACATACCAGACTCTGCCAAAAATCTTGGAGTCTATGAAGATGTGGTAGAACTCTAGTGTTGGACCGGAGGGGTTTTTTGTTTTGTTTTTATTCAGATTCTTTTTTTGTTGTTTTGTATATGTGTGCAAAGGGTATTAGGCTGAAGATCTGTTTGATGGTACTTCTGCCTTTGCAGACAACATTCTGCTTGCAGTTGTAATTTATTCAGAATGATTTTGAGCATTAGTTTACAGGCGTAGCAGGTCAAATTGATGGCAAGGAAATTCTGGCAGTTTCAGAATTTTTGTTTCTTAGGAACTGTGATTATTAATGACTGAGCACATGATTTGGCAGTTGCACTGAAAAAAAACCATGAGCACACCATTCAAAGATGAACAACATCTAATACTGATCAGGATTAGGTTTCTGTGGTTATTGTTCCCAGTCTCGGATTCTCTTCCACTTTTATTCTTATCCCCTGATAGCAAATCAGCATGTGTACAGATCTGATGAACTCGGAACTAAAGTCATGCTTCACATTAAAGCAGTCTGTGATCAAATAATGATCAGGAAAGAAGAGCTCGCTGCACTCCCCACAAATGTAATCATTGCATTTAGAACAGTAATGTATCTTTCTGTACTCTATTTTTAAACCATGGCAGTAATTTTAAATTAATGGGATTTCCAGGCACAGCAGGTGTGAGTGATAGAAAATAGATCAGGAACGTTAAATTTTAGTACTTATTGTTGATCTCCTCGTTAACATGCACTCTTTTGGCTCTCACACATTTGGAACACATGCTTTTTCTTTTATGGCTATGACTTGACAACCTTGGCTGTGCACATTTTTTGGTGAAAGCATGGCATGCACTGGACTGTAACGATTTAGATAAGCTGTTGTCATAGGCACTGGTGTGGAAGGGGAGATCAAAACAGGTTGCTGCGAGAACAGGGTAAGGCTACGTTTGAGGTTATTTTGTGTAATGATCAATGATGATTTCCAAATGGTTCTGATCTGAGACTGCAGGATAGAGTTGTATGTGGCTCTCAGTATAACCAAACATCAGGCTCAAGATATGACAACATGCACTGTTGATCAGGAAATAACAGCAACACGCATGCATGTCCTTTAGTGGTTGAGTCACAACTGAGTGCCTTCTGTTTTTCCATAATAATATGCACACTCGATAATTCTGTGTCGAAATTCGCTAAGGACAAACCTCTTCATCCTTCCACCACCACCATCATAAATGTACATCATGAGGTTTGAACCAATAACCTCCCATCTGCGACTCCACCGCTGCAGCTTAGTGGTTGCTGGATCACTGAATTATTTGTCTCTAAATTGGGTACAGGTGACTTTTTTCCCCGAAACATGCGAGTTATTAGTTAAGTCATAACGACCCTCTGCAGTCCCACATGACAAATCAGTTGAACTTTCAGACAGGGCTGCTTTCATGGTGTGATTATTGTCAATGTCTTCCATCAAGACAATTCATCTGTATTTGCTTATTTAGTTATGTATTGCAGGAAGAGCATCTATGGTGAAGTAACACCTGTATTTTTAAAATTTTATTCAAAGGATCTGCAACATATATAACAAAACATGTTTGTGAACTTTCCCACTAGTCGCTGACAGGGGCAAGGACATCACATGTGCTGTCCTTGAAAAGGTGGATTTGTCATGAAGTTAGATATGTGAAGAGAGCAACAAATCTTCATCAGCTCACATTGATGTGGCGATCTCAAAACACCATTTCCTTGCCTTACTGAATGTCCAGTTTTGTCACATGCTTTGTTGTTTCCATTTGCCATTTTGCCTGCCATTATCTAGGTCCATGGTGACACAAATAATTTGACAGTTTCCGAATTCAGATCTTGGAGGTTTAGTGCCTCCTTCCTCCCCCCCCCCCCCCCCCCCCTCCCCCCTCTTCTCTCTCTCTCTCTCACACACACACACACTTGTAAGCATGCATTCGGCGCGCGCACACACACACACACAATCTGTTATTCTTTCTCTGTGCTAACCTGTATCGCTTCTTTCCTCTCTCCCTGTACTGATGCCTGCCTCACGTTTTATGCTCTGATACTCTCCTTCCTTTCTTTGTTGATGCCTTCCCCTCTTCTTTTGTTCAAGGCTGCCTCTCTTCCTATTTTGCTACCTCCTGCATGGCTGCCTACCTATACTTCTGTCTGAATCAGTTTTTGCATGGCTTCTTCCTGTATACTTGTCTTCTACATTCCTTGATACAAGCCTGTCTTTCTCAATGGCTGCCTGCCCGTCTTCCTGTATTGTTGTTTTTCTGTCTTTTATCAATCCTGTCGCCCTTTCTTGTCGGTTTCCAGTTCAGATCCAGGACAGATTTGGTCATCTGCATGGTGTAACTACAGTTATGTGAAGAACTCTTCAGTCATGAGTGGTCTGATATTTCATAAAAGTTTCCTCTCCATACTATCGCAAGATTTTACTGGTAGCTCCTAGACATTCTTGCAGATATTCTTTATTTCTCTTTCAGGTTCCCATTGCTATAAGACAACTAACTCATTGTTTCTCAGGAAAGTGCAAAGTTACACATACACCGTACTTACAGCGTGCGTGTGTACACATACGCACACACACTGAAACCAAAGTATTGTCAGATTAATTCATAATTATAATGATATTTATATAAAGAATAGTTTTGAAAAGAATATCAACATTTCTTTTTAAAAAAGAATATATTTTCCTCACACACACATTACCATATGTTCACACGCGCACGCACGCACACACATGCACACCACACACGCACATACAAACACACTAGCACACACCCCCATATACAAACGCACATACACACACACGTACCCATACACGCTCGTGAACACAAAAAAAACAACTGACAATTGAAAAACAAAAAGGCACTTCCCATTACGTCCAGTCTTTAATCCTCAAGTATCCTCCCTCCCGCCTTGCCCCTTTCCCTGTCTCTCTCCCTCTAATAAAGTGGTGTCCTTCCTGGAGTCCTATCCTTTCATCCTCCATTTGCGAGGACAACTCTCAATACATCAAAGCAATTGACATACACTCAGAATATTTCTACAACCCCCCCGCCCCCCCACACGCACACATATATGCGCGCGTGTGCACATACACACACCATGGGCTCATATGCACCAGTATGCAGAAACATCAATTCTATGTGGCCACAGGAATGCAGGACCTCGAGATCGGGGATGTCACGATTGGTATGTCTGGCACACACGCGTGCGTGCGTGCATGCACACACACACATATCGATGACATTATTGCAGTGAAACTGTCCAAACACAGAGCTCAGTTAGGTTTGTAGTGTGTTACTCCTAACTATATTTCTTTTAACCTGGAGCCCGAATAGAAAGATGCCTATTCCGGAGAACATTTAAATTTCTGCTGGATCCAGAGCTGTGCCAAGGAGATTAAAGTCGTATGTGTAGTAGGGGGGGGGGGGGGGGGGGGGGGGGGGGGAGGAGGAATGCTCCCCTCTCTCTCTCTCTCTCCTCTCTCCATGGCATAATTTGAAAACGTGCATGAGTAATAAAGAGTGGATTGTTGGGGTCGTGTGTGTGAATGACAGAAACGGATTAGCTGTTGAGAACACTGGGGATGGGAAGTAGGGAGAGGAGGTAAGGGGGGGGGGGGGGGGGGGGGGGGGGACGGAGGAGAGAGAGAGAGTAGGACTGAGAGGTAATGATGTTTTGAAGGTTGGAAATGGAAACGCATGTTTGGACTACATGCATGTTTTAGGGACGCCTGAACTGTTAGTGGGTGACTGGGTTGTTAGGCCTTTTCTTTCTTTCTTCGTATTTTTCTCCCTTCTTTCAAGCCCCTCGCAGGGTTTTTGGAAACAACGTCACTCCAGCCAAATTGTAGTTCTCGGTTTGTACACTTTCACTTCAGTAAAGTAATTGAAGTGTGTGTGAGACATCCCCCGATCTCGAGGTCCTGCATACCTGTTCACATCCTCCTGACTAACATATATACTAGCACCACAGCCTATTATGAATACAGAAAACCCGTGTGCAATGATACGTTAACACGTGAACGGGGCTCAGCAGCAGCTTTTTGCTGTCCATACGTACAGTATGAAGATTGAATGCGTCTGCAAATTACTGTTCTCATGATGACTAATATGGCGTAAAAACAAAAGTAATGGAATGAAATAAATCGACTAATTAAAAAAAGGCGATATAGTTTTATAAATTTTCAAATAAACAAAAGTGAAATTAAGCAAAACATACTGCCTTCTGCAAACAAAGCAGGAAATCTTGAGAAGTGTTCACGCGCCTAGCAAGCGTTGTTGAAAGTGCTCTCCAGTGAAAGTGATTTTTCTGACTGAAAGAGGAACATTTGTGTGTAGTTTTTGGTACCTACATGTGTGTGAAGATGCCGCCGTCAGTGTGGTCTAGATTTTGGTTCCTGTTTTCTTGGATTTATCAGAATCTTCAATGTTGTGTTCTGCTATCAGTATTTCAGCAAATCAATCAGAACTCACCTGAACTGTTTCTTAGCCACACACCCTGTTGTATCAACAATAGCTGCTCTTGTGAGCACTACTAAACAGCTCAATCCCAAACTGCCTCCTGACCCAGTGCCACTGTTCTCTTGTGAGCACTATTTCAACAATTCACCTCTGACCCACTTGACCTTCTCACTGTGCCTAGCCTTCAAAGTGCATTTGCACCTCAATACAGCAAAGACAAGTTGCTTTCACTGCGTGGGAAAGCAACTCCACAGATCCTACACTTGATGCCACCTTGTTTGAACTTGGCATCAAGCAGCGAGTGAAAGCCAGGAGATCCAAGGCAGGGGGAGGAGAAAGCAGAGAATGATTCCAGTGCTTGTGCTTGGTTCTGACATCCCTGTTAGGACCCCGGATACTGTACGTGCTGAATGCTGGCCGCTATCTTCTGATGAGAGGGTCGCTACTCCATTGAGCTATCAAGGGTCTAGGGATGACAACGGTACTACATCTCCTGACGTCATCGACTCTGCAGTGCATCATCACCTTCCTCGCCAGTGTTGGCGCCGGTGCCCCTCAGCCCAGTGTCCAGCGCCTTGGATGCTGAGTCTGCGCCTCTTCCTTTCGCCGACGTCTCCCTCAACTCTACAGTCAGCAGTGAAACGCCGGTTGTCCCCATTTCTTTCCGGGGTGTCGGGCCTTGTGACGGACACTCCTCGTGGGCGGCAGCCTACCAACCTTATTGACATCAAGTCATCGTCACGTGATCGGCTGTCCGTGTGTGTCTTTAACGCACAATCGGTTGGGAAGAAGTCCAACGCATTGACATTGTGGAGTTTTATCCGTGATGAGAATGTGGATATTATGTTTCTGACCGAGACATGGCTGAAGACTCATGCGATGAATCCAAGCATGCGGACCTTACTCCTGCGGTTACTGTCTCATGTCTCTTCCTCGAGCTACGAGGGCGGGGGGTGTGGCCGTACTGGTAGAGAACACTTTCCGTCGTGATCAGTACATCTTTCTCTTTTGCCCATAACAGTTTTGAGGTTATCCAGCTGACTTTGAACACTCCAGTTTGTGTGCATTTCTTCTGTGTGTATAGGCCACCCCCCAGCAAAGCAAACAAGTTGACTGATACTATGTTCTATGCTGAATTTAGTGATATGTTAGCCACTCTTCAAGGGATTGTTGTCATTGTTGGTGACTTTAATTTTCATTATGATAAGCCTGATAGTTACAGTATTGTGCGCATGGTGGACATTTTGTCCACTTTTTGGTCTGAAGCAAGCTGTTTCAGAGCCCACCCACAGGTCTGGTCACATCATTGACTGGGTGCGTTTTCGTTCTGATGACAATGTGTTTCGTTCATGTATGTCTCTCAAAACTTGACTCTGACCATTTTGCTGTTCTGTGTGACTTGGATGTGCGGCGGCCGATGCGGCAGCCAGAGTATCGAAAGGTTAGAAATCTCGTGCGATTGATTTGACTGTGTTCAGCATGATGTAGCTGCTCTGGCTGCTGCGTCGCCCACGCCATCCGCTGATCAGTTGTGTGATGAGCTCCGTTCCATCCTTGACGATCATGCCCCAGCAGCGCAGCGCAAGGTCCCTCAGCGTCACTCCACTCCGTGGTATAATGCTGTCGCGTTCTGAACTCCGTGCTTTAAAGCATGACAAGCACAAGCTGAGCGGCAGTGGCTGCGCTCTGTTTGGTCATTCACAAACAAATTTTCTGTTCGTTAAAACACAAGATAAATCGTCTTGTCGACAGGCAAAGACTGTGTATTTCAATGACAAGATAAATGCTTCTACCACTTGTAGGCAGTTGTTTTCAATCACAAACACGCTAATGAATAAGACCCGTTGTACTGCTCTCCCTTCTTCTCCAGTCTCGTTACTACCTCAGAGGTTCTGCGACTTCTTGTGTCCAAGGTGTCCGCCATTCGAGGCAAACTTGACATGTCAGCCAGTGCAGGTGTTCCTGTTAATGACGATCCAGTGTCCTTCAGTGGTAACCCCCCTCCTTCAGTTCAGCCCGGTTGAGGCTAGCACGGTCCTTAAGACCATCCGCAGTATGACCCCTACTTCCTGTGACCTGACCCTGTTCCTACACCTCTCTTACTTGAGTGCATTGACATTCTCCCTGTCCTGACACAGATGATCAATGATTGCTTCCAGTCCGGCACCTTCCCTAGTGTTTTTAAGCAAGCTATAGTTAAGCCGCTTTTGAAGAAGCAGGATCTGGACCCAAACAAGCTCAGCAATTATAGACCAGTCTCCAACCTTTCATTTCTTTCGAAATTGTTAGAGAGATTAGCTTTGCAGCAGATCTGGAGCACGTGTCTAGGTATGACCTTTTGGCGCGTTTTCAGTCTGCGTACCGTGCTAATCATTCCACTGAAACCGCTCTCCTCCGCGTTCTAAACGACCTTCTTGTTGCTTCGGACGATCCAAGTCCCTTCTCACGCTGTTAATCTGAGTGCCGCGTTTGACACCATAGATCATGGAATTCTTCTCACCCGTCTCAGACACGTTTTTGGCATTGATAACGTAGCGCTTTCTTTCCTGCAATCATACCTCTCTGGACGTAGGCAGACCGTTTCGATCCAGGCTTTTGTTTCTAAACCTACACCTCTCAAGTTTGGAGTTCCACAGGGCTCAGTTCTGGCCCTCTGCTGTTTTCTACTGTACACACAACACTTCCAACGTAATTGATAGTCATTCAGTCTCTCACAGTGAATTTGCTGATGATACTCAGCTCTACAACTCTTCTTATCCAATCAAATCCATAGACTTCTTTCTACCAGTGAAAACTGCATCTCTGACTGGAAACGGTGGATGACCCAGAACAAGCTCCAACTAAATGATTCAAAAGACAGAAGCTCTCCTGGTTGGCGGTAGGGGTGAATCGGACCAGGCCCTCAAAATCACTATTGGTCACAGCGAATAGCATTCTCCACATCTGTAAGGAACCTAGGAGTCATGTTGATGAAGATCTGTCCATAAAAACCTCATGTAAACAAAGTTTGTCAGGTAGCGTATCACGAGTTAAGGAAAATTAGCACTATTCGCCACTATCTTTCACAACAGGCCACTCAGACTCTTGTTACTTCACTTGTTCTGTCTCGTCTTGACTATGGAAATTCTCTTGTTGCCGGCATCCCTGACACTCTGCTAAACAAGCTCCAAAAAGTTCAAATAGTGCTGCTAGGTTAGTTTTTAAGATGTCCCAAGAGAATCACACCACTCCACTCCTTCGAGCCTGCATTGGCTCCCCATCGCCCAGAGAATAGATTATAAACTTAGCATTATGTTTTTCAACGTCATCAACCAACCGCACCGCACGCACTCAAAGAATTCTCACAGTCTACACCCCCTCTAGATCTCTCCGTTCATCTACTGACACTAAAACGTTCAAGGTTCCCCGACGCAACAAGAAAACTCAAGGACAGCGTGCCTTCTCTTACATCGGCCCTATAACATGGAACAGCCTGCCTCTCCATGTACGAAATTCTAATTCCCTGACACAGTTCAAAGCTCCCTTAAGACCCACCTCTTTCGATCCGCCTTTCCCGCTCGCTAGTGAGATGCAGCTGCTTGCTTTGCACATGTACATAATGACTGATTTTGATGAGTGTTATACATTATTGAGTTTCAGACACCTTAACCATGTACAGTTAGTTATCCTTGTATATTTCTTATCCCTTTATTTATTACTATTTTGTATTGTGAGTATGTGGATTGTGAGTTTTGTGAGTTTGCTACGTATGAGTATATATGCACGAAATGCCATTGTAAACGCCACGAGCTTCTTGACAAGAAGGTGTGTGCGTATAAATAATCACTATTATTATTATTATTAAATCTTCAAGGGAGCTAAATCTGAGTCGCGCGTTCAGGGAGAGCAATCCCAGCAGTTTTCAAGAGACAGATGCGGCAGGTGGGCACGGCCACACAATTAGATTGTTGTTTGTTAGTTTTTGGTGGCGCCATCAGTCAGCTGAACAGTTCAATCACATACAGGAAATGCCCAAACACGGATGTGAAACAGTGCCCCTGTCATGCAGACACTGTCGCAAACACTCGGCTTCATTTATTTTCATTATCATCTAAATGTCTTGGTTTTGATGTGACGTTCTGTATCTGTAGCTGTACGTCGCTTGACATCCAGTGATCTGGCTTTGGTGCGACGGATGGGGGTGCGCAGCGAAGGTTGTTAATGGCGCTTGGTGGTCAGCGCCCTCTTGAATGAATCGGTGGATGGCGAGTGGACCACCGAATTGTCCCAAGTGTTCCACGCTATTATGGGCGTGGAAGAAGGACTGCCTATACTGATCTGACAACGTGGTACAAAAAAACACCGATCGTTGTTTCTAATGTAGTTTTCAACAGGGTTGTTGGTTACATAGTCTGCTGCATTACGTCTGGGTCTGATCATGCAGCTCTTTGAGGTGTCAGTAACTAATGAGGAGGTATTGCCGGCACCAGCCCCTCAACCACCCTGTAAAAGAAGGTCAGGCGGAGTTGTTCACGTCGTTTCTGGAGAGTCAGGGGGTTGTGTCGTGTCAGGAGGCCCGTAACAAAGCCAGGGGTGGTAGAGCGATAGTTGCTTGCGATGAAGCGTACTGCAGTGCGCTGAATGCGTTCAATCTTATCGATATCCTGTCTCTGATACGGGTCCCAGACCAATGCCCCGTACTCAAGGAGAGGACGGACTAGGGCCAGTAGGCGTTACGTTTGCAGGTTGATGGGCAGTGGTGGAGGTTTCTCCGGAGGAATCCAAGGGTGCTATTCGCTTTTTTGGTGATGCCGCTGATGTGGTTGCTGTATTTGAGGTTGTCAGAGAATTGGATTCCTAGGTATGGGTTTGAGGATACTGATTTCAAGACAGTGTTATTGAGGGAGTACATGAAAGTGGAAGGTAGGTGAAGGAGAGACTCATTGCGTAGCATTTGGTAGCGTTGAAGTGCATTCCCCATTTCTCTGCCCAGGCTTCAAGACACTTCAGATCCGCTTGTAGGTG
>CM031596.1:87624087-87631587 GCA_018398815.1 Conus ventricosus | reverse complement strand
TCGTATTGCTCAACCATCACTTTGTGAGGGATCACCCGTAATTTGTCAAAACCCGACAAAAGAGGCTGCAAACTAGCTTCCTACCACAGGACCTGTTGATCTGGACTTTAAGCTATTTTGACATTGACGATCTTTCGTCTGTTATGATTTATGATATCTTTTCTTTCATATTATTTGCCATTGCATGTGAAACATTTGAGTATATATATATATATATATATATTATATATATATATATATATATATATATATATATATATATATATATATAGTTAGAACAAGTTAAAAGAGGAATCTTAAAACTATCTACAAATTTGTTTCAAGCGTGCTGCTGCGCTGTCATCAGGATGGTTTTTGGTTTGCCCACCGCCGATGTTATATAGCGTGTGGGCTCCCGTTTGCGGTTGTTTGCACGTGCGGGTTGGCTGCACGTGTTTTTTGGGGGCTTTCAGGTTTTTGTTTTGGGTGTGTTCACTAACAACGATTTCCATTTATGCCTGCAGTTGTTTACTATTTCTGTTTTGGTGTTTAAAGTTGCTAAGTGTGGTTTGCATAGTATTAACCATTTTTCAGTTAAACATAGGTTGCACCTTTTTGAAACATTGCTGTATGGTGATGCTCTTTTTATGATTTTCCAGGATATATTGTAGCTTGTTTTTGCGTCTTTAAGTTTCCAGATATATTTGCTCAGTTCTGTTTGGTTTTTATATTTTTCTTTATTAAATGACTGTTTGTGGTTTGCATATCTGGTTTTGAAGTGGTTTTCAGTTATCCCTATGTATGTTTCTTTTTCATTTTCTGATGTCACAGTAGCCTGGTATACAATGTTGTTGTGAAGACATTTATTGTTTAGTGGGCACTGCTCCTTTCTGGTGCAATTGCAAGATTTCCTTTCTTCACCCTTCTTTGCTGTGTTGATTTTCATTTTGGTGGATGCGTCAATTAGGTTTTTGAGGTTGGGCATACATGAGTACGATAGTTTGACAGTGTTTTTGGAAATGGAAATCGTTGTTAGTGAACACACCCAAAACAAAAACCTGAAAGCCCCCAAAAAACACGTGCAGCCAACCCGCACGTGCAAACAACCGCAAACGGGAGCCCACACGCTATATAACATCGGCGGTGGGCAAACCAAAAACCATCCTGATGACAGCGCAGCAGCACGCTTGAAACAAATTTGTAGATAGTTTTAAGATTCCTCTTTTAACTTGTTCTAACTAATGTTGCTCCCCAAGGGTTGAGCACTTAAAAAAATTGTTTTAGGCATTTTAAATATACTGATCTTAATCGCTCCTCACGTTGAGCACTGTCGCCTGAAGGATTTTAAAATGGAGGAAACCAATTTTAGGCAGTCAACAAAAAATATACCGTTTTCAAATCCGCAATCATATATAAAAAAATTAATAGAACAAACAGAAAAGTTTGTACATAATATGAGATGGAAAGCATTCTTTTTTCTGAACCCAAATGCAAAAAAAGAGGACAAAAACACCTACGATTTCAAATCATGGCGATCACCACCAGCCATAGACGAAATGAAACCCTTTGAAGATCAAATGAAAAGAATGATAACCAATATTGAATTCAAAAAATCTAACAACGGTTTCCAAACAACACTAAAAAAACAAATAAAACAAGTACAAAATGACAAAAAAATATTTGTGAAGGCTGATAAAACTAGCAATTACTACAAAATGGAACCAAAAGAATACTCTCAACTCCTTGACAAAAACATCCAGAAAAACTACAAAAAGCCGACAAAAATATACATGACAGTATCCGCACTAAAGAAAAAGAACTTGCAGAGCGCATAGACATAAGTGACAGGATAGAAGCGACAGCAACAAAAGAAGCTTTCATAACACTTAAAGACCACAAGCCCAATTTTCATAACAATCCAACATGTAGACTAATAAACCCATCCAAATCTGAATTAGGCAAAATAAGCAAGAAAATTCTGGAAAAAATAATAAAGAACGTAAAATCAAACTCTGAATACAACCTCTGGAAGAACACATACGAAGTTATCCAATGGTTCAAAAAAACTCAATAAACAAAGTAATACAGTATTCATCACATTTGACATTGTAGACTTTTACCCCTCTATAGATGAGGAACTACTCACCAAAGCCCTGAAGTTTGCCAGTAACCACACAGACATAACAGGGTCAGAAATGGAAATCATTCTCCACACCAAGAAAACATTACTACACAGCAAAAATGAAACCTGGATCAGGAAAACCAACAGAAGCTCAACATTCGACGTAACCATGGGATCATATGATGGTGCAGAAACATGTGAACTGGTCGGACTATTCATGCTGTCCAACATCAAGAAAAAACTCGGGAAACAAGTCGGACTATACCGAGACGATGGCCTTGCTGCACTAACCAACAATCCAAGAACCATCGAAAACAAGAAGAAAGAACTATGCAAAATCTTCCAAAACCACAACTTAAAGATTACCATTGAAGCAAACAAAAAGGTAGTGAACTACTTAGACATAACACTGGATCTCAACAATCACATATATAAACCATACAAGAAACCCAACGATACACCTCTTTATGTACACACCAAAAGTAACCATCCACCATCTATATTAAAGACCATACCCCATGGCATAAACAAGAGACTATCAAACCTGTCATGCAGTGAGAGAGTGTTCAACAATGCAGCAGTAGAATACCAGGAGGCACTACAAACAAGTGGATATAATTACAAATTACAATACAACCCAGACAACAACACAAATAAAAGCAAGAAAAATAGGAAAAGAAAAATCATATGGTATAACCCCCCATACGACGGGAAACTCAAAACAAACATAGGGAAAGAATTCTTCAAAATCCTAACAACTTCATTTCCAAAAGAACACAAACTGTCCAAAATATTTAACAAAAAACACTGTCAAACTATCGTACTCATGTATGCCCAACCTCAAAAACCTAATTGACGCATCCAACAAAATGAAAATCAACACAGCAAAGAAGGGTGAAGAAAGGAAATCTTGCAATTGCACCAGAAAGGAGCAGTGCCCACTAAACAATAAATGTCTTCACAACAACATTGTATACCAGGCTACTGTGACATTAGAAAATGAAAAAGAAACATACATAGGGATCACTGAAAACCACTTCAAAACCAGATATGCAAACCACAAACAGTCATTTAATAAAGAAAAATATAAAAACCAAACAGAACTGAGCAAATATATCTGGAAACTTAAAGACGCAAAAACAAGCTACAATATATCCTGGAAAATCATAAAAAGAGCATCACCATACAGCAATGTTTCAAAAAGGTGCAACCTATGTTTAACTGAAAAATGGTTAATACTATGCAAACCACACTTAGCAACTTTAAACACCAAAACAGAAATAGTAAACAACTGCAGGCATAAATGGAAATCGTTGTTAGTGAACACACCCAAAACAAAAACCTGAAAGCCCCCAAAAAACACGTGCAGCCAACCCGCACGTGCAAACAACCGCAAACGGGAGCCCACACGCTATATAACATCGGCGGTGGGCAAACCAAAAACCATCCTGATGACAGCGCAGCAGCACGCTTGAAACAAATTTGTAGATAGTTTTAAGATTCCTCTTTTAACTTGTTCTAACTAATGTTGCTCCCCAAGGGTTGAGCACTTAAAAAAATTGTTTTAGGCATTTTAAATATACTGATCTCTCTCTCTCTCTCTCTCTCTCTCTCTCTCTCTCTATATATATATATATATATAATAATATATATATATATATATATATATATATATATATATATATATATATATATAATGCTGAACAATTAAGTAGTGGGGGGAAAGCAAGTGCAGGCTAACAATTCTTCAGTCATTATAGTAATGACTTCGCAAAGATTTGAACGTTTAGAAAGAAAGAAAAGAAAAGAAAATTGAAGATGAAGAAAATGGGGGGAATATATCATAAATATGAGAAACCCTTCACCAACTGCCTTACATTACCATCGTAATCCCACTCGAAGGCAGATCTATTTGTATTGCCTGCTCCTAGGCCTTTCGTCCGCTGGATCGGACTCATCAGGGAGACACGGCTGATTGTGTCTGTGCTCTTGGTGTCAAATAGAGACACACCACAGTCCATAATTCTGTGGTGTTCTCACTACCAAGGGCCCCCAAAAGAATCCAACAGCACCCAAAGCAGCCAGCGAAGGGTAGTAAAATGGAACAAAACGAAAGTGTGGAGAGGAAAAATTTTCTTATATATATGTATATATACATACATGGTCAGTGACCCAGACATATTCACAGGCTCGTGTCTTTTTAAAGAAAGAAAGTCTGGTGGTATCCTAGTGCTGCATGTCAGCGTTGATCATCCGGAACTCACTGTTATATGTAACAGGAGGACAGCCCTGTAATCATTAGGAAGTTTTCAGAATTCCGTGACTAGCATAGCCAGATATATACATCATAAAGGAGAAGTAGAATTACAGTCTATTTTCTGTAATCGCCCCTTTGACACTCGCCCTCCTCCTCTCTGCACCTGTTTTAAAAGAAAGAAAGAAGAAGAAAAAAAAAGAAAAAAAAAAAACAAGTGCAAAAGATAACACATAGCGTTTTGGGGCCTAATCTGTAACTGGATTCGAACCGGCTTTCCTTAGCTCATGTTACATTTCAGGTCTTTGAGCCCACTCGTGAGTCTATTTCTGCGTCCTTAACCATGGCCTTGGCGCATTAACAGTTCTTCGGTGTCCAGCATTATTGCAAACTATTTCCATGATATAAAACCAAAAACAGAACAATTGAATATAAGATGATTGGCGCATGGCACATGAACAGATGACCATTGACTTATCAGCAACAAAATGTTTCGTAGGTTCAGTTGCGATATGACTTGCTTTGCAATTTATCGGCAGAACATCCTCTTTCGAGGCTGGCGGATATGATATGATGCCAGGTATTCACAGGGTGACCTCCAGGCTTCTCCTCACAGCAGTCGTTGATTGACGCTCATGTGAACTGGGACAAGCGTCCTAAACTTTCAAACTGTGAGATGAGACATTGAAATAAGATAAATGTCTTCGAGTGCTGGGGATCAGAAAGGACATTCTTCCAAGTATGGACCGCCTTGAACCCCCCCCCCCCCCCCCCCCCCCCCCCCACCTCCCTCCCCGCATATCCTCCTTCACCCCCATTCCTACTTCGACCCCACCCCACTCTTCCTCCCGTACACTATGAATGATAATATCCTCTGATTGATGACCATTTTTTTTTTTGTTCACTGGCTGAAGTCAATGTTCTGTGGAATGAAGGACCAGGTATTGACGTACCAGCACCCGACATGGGGACAGGGGAACGGGAGATGAGCTGGATTTCTGACACCTACGCCAACACGCTGGGTAAGCTGCTTATAGTTAAGTTGGTGTGACAACAGAGTCGGCTCCCCCCCCTCCCCCCCCCCCCCTCCCCCTCTTCTCATCCCCTCCCACATACCCCCTCCCTCTTATCTCTCTTTGTGCACATGTGCATGCACTCACCGTGTTTAGAATGAAGTCATTGAACAAGTCTCCAAAGTTAATTTCTTTATTAGCTTTCATATTTTTGCTCGGGCTCTACACTCGAACTGATTTTAGACTTTCATAGAGGGTAAAGGTGTGTTAAAACTGTAAATTGAGAGGAAAAAAATGGCGTGAATCTTGTTCGATTTCAACCCCACTTCCACCTTCCTCTTCTCTGTCCTACCCCCCCCCCCCCCCCCCTCTTCCATTCCATTAACTGCAACGGAAAGCGGAAAGAAGAGAAATGATAACAGAGACACAGCAACAACACCAACAACAACACGCGCGCGCACACACACACACACACACACACACACACACACCACACACACACACACACACACACCACACATGCACATACACACACACGCACACCACACACGCACACACACACACACACACACACACACACACACACACACACACACACACACACACACATGCAAACACGCGAGCGCGCGCGCACACACACACACACATACATGCACGCACGCACGCACGCACGCACACACGCAAATCTTCATGCGCACGCCACACACGCACGCACTCTAACGTACACACGCACGCTTGCATGCGTGCGCACACACACACGCACACACACACACACACACACACACACACACACACACACACACCACACACAAACACACACACACACACACCACAACACACACACACACACAACACACACACACACACACACATATATACAAGCATATGCACATGCACATACACAGATTTAAGTGACATTTGTCTTTTGATGGTGTAAGTGTGTGATGCCTCTCTGTCAATGCCACAGGTCACTTTGACATCAACGCCAAAGCCTGTGTGACAGGGAAGCCCATCACCCAAGGTGGCATCCACGGCAGAACAGCCGCTACTGGAAGAGTAGGTCCTTGTTCGCTTGGACTTGAGCTTATTCTTGACTGGACGAACGGTTTGTGGGTCATGGGTTCACGACACAACCTCTGTGTCCTCACATGCCTGGACTTTGAGTTTGAGTTCTTCACTGGACGAACATTTCATAGATCGTGGACCCGGGACAGACTATGTTGTTTTCAGAAACAAAAGCAATAGTCCTCCAAAGGGAAGAAAACACGTTGCCAAAGATGGACATCACGTACTTGCATTGTTTTTTTTTTTTCTCTTGAAAAAGGCCACGTGGCCGAAAATTAGAAGAGTGGCATTGTGATTTTCTATGTTGTTTTCGTTCACGTGGAGTTGAGGTTGTTCTGAACTGGATGAATGTTCTGTAGATCGTGAAATGGGAACAAACTGTGTGTCCTCGTCAGGTTGATCTTGAATGGACGAAGGGTGTTTAGATCATAGATTTAAATCATATATCTGTGCGCTCGTTTGCCTGGACTTGATTTGAGATTTCTTTCTTTCTGGGCAAACGGTTTGTAGACTATCGATTGGACGAACTGTTTGTAGATTGTCGTCTCAGGCAAACTTTGTGCCCCCTGTTTGCTTGATTGGGGTTGTTCTTAACTAGATGAACGGTGTACAGAAGATGAGCCAAGGGTCGAGACAACCTTTGTGTTCTCGTTTGCTTGGACTTGAGGTTGCCTTTAAGGTGAGACCCCACAGGCTGAAAATGGTGAAAAAGTGTTCAGACATCACTTTTGGGTTTACTGCATTTTTTGATAGGTTTATATGTGTACTTTCATTTTTTGTTGATGATTTGTTATAATAAAGCCAAGAAGTGTGAAAATAAAGATGTTTTGCAAATAACGTTTCTTTTGGTAGAGAACAGTTACAAATCTTTATCGACAGTTTTCTCAGTTTCAGCATTTTCGTCGACAGTCACCACCTTGGGACATTCATTTCTCAACCTTGAAACAAGATAGAAACATACTTTTTTTTTTCCTTTGAAGGAAAATAATTCTTCTTGGTCTGTAAAGAGGGGTTTTCAATTTGAACATGTGAGTGAATTTATTTTTGGACTGGAAATATCACTGTGG
>CM031596.1:87614087-87619087 GCA_018398815.1 Conus ventricosus | reverse complement strand
CATGTCAGCTATGGACGCCTGACGTTCAAATATGAAAGGGACTCCAACTTCCACCTCTTGCGTGAGTTCTGGTTGTCTGTTGTCGTTGTTGTAAGGTTGTGTTTTCTTGGTGTTTTTTTTTTTTCAATTTGAAGAAGGACCAAATAAGTCGTCGTTGCTTTTCAGAAAATATGAAAGATTCATACGAACTGAAGTAGTTATATTTGGTTTGATTTAAGAGGATACCGTTTGTTTTCAAAACAGTGATTGACTCAGCCTGTGTGCCAACAGTAAAGTGGGCCACTTAGTGGATAATGCGCTTGACTAAGAAACGAGAAATCCTTGATTCGTGGTTCGAATGTTGTAAAGGGTTTTATCTTGTTTTGTTTTATTCATTTGTGTGGTTGATTTTTTTCCTTCTCCATTAGTGATTTCGTTTGGCGTTGGCCTTAAGCTGTGTCAGTGTTGAATACTAGCTGGACTCTGAGGTCCACATGAACCCAGTTGCAATGCCATGCAAACGTTATTTGGGGGTAATCATCAGATGTAATATTCTTCAAGCATAATCGGCTCTGAAAGGGCCATATGTTTTTGCCTGGGCTTGAAAGACAACAAACTCTAAACTCGTCGCATAAGACTCTTCATTTACCTGAAAAGCGGCAGAGATCTGCACGCAAAATCTCTGATAGGAGTTAACTCTTCTAGAGACGCAGATGTCTGTTCATGTGATGACGTCACCAGACAGCTGGGCTGAAAATACAGCTGAAACTGAAAATGCGATCTTCGTTTACCTGAACATGAGTAGACCCCTCTGAAGACGCAGAGTGACTGTTATCAGATAAGGTCATCAAGCAGGCCTCTACACACCATCCTCACACCCTAGGAACTGCACTTGGTGTCCCAGCATTTGCTTTTGAAGGTGACTACACCATGTGAAACCTGGAGATCAAACAAACAAGCTGTAGCCTGGTTGGTTACCAGACTTCGGGTGAGACAGTGAACAAAAAAGAAAGTACCCACTGCAAAGCGAGTCATGCGGGGCAAAATTATGTAGAAAAATAAGACAGACATCAGATTGAGAGAGAAAAATAAAAAAAAAGAATGAAGAAGATGGCATCAGTCTGTGGTCTTGCGTTTTTCCTGGGTAGAGCAGTCCTGTTCTACATTGAAAAAAAAAAGTGGCGACGGTTTAACTATAGCACAGTATTCTGCAGTGATTGTTTTCCATTTACTGAGAAAAAAAAAAGAACTCTCACGACACTTCTTACTCACAATCTAAGCAGGCTCTGACTACGTAAGCCAAGTGATTTTTGCTTTGATCTGTTTTGCTTTCTTTCTTTGTTTTTGTTTGCCATATTAGTTTCTCTTTGCTGTAGAAATCCGTCGTGGTCAAAACGGGTTGCTTTTGTGCTTTGACTTGTTTCTTCCATTCCTCTGTCGGCCCGGTAATTAAGCTTTTTATTCCCCATAGCTTTTGTGTTGTGACTTGTTTGTTCCATTCTTCTATCGGCCTAGTAAATAAGCTTTTTATTTCCATGGCTTTTGTGTTGTGACTTGTTTCTTCCGTTCCTCTGTCGGCCTGCTAATTAAGCTTTTTACTCCCATAGCTTTTATGCTGTGACTTGTTTGTTCCATTCTTCTATCGGCCTAGTAAATAAGCTTTTGATTCCTATCGCTTTTGTGCTGTGACTTGTTTGTTCCATTCCCCTGTCGTCCTGCTAATTAAGCTTTTCATTCCCATAGCTTTTGTGCTGTGACTTGTTTCTTTCATTCCTCTGTCGGCCTGCTAATTAAAGTTTTCATTCCCATAGCTTTTGTGCTGTGACTTTTTTCTTCCATTCCTCTGTGGGCCTGCTAATTAAAGTTTTCATTCCCATAGCTTTTGTGCTGTGACTTGTTTCTTTCATTCCTCTGTCGGCCTGCTAATTAAAGTTTTCATTCCCATAGCTTTTGTGTTGTGACTTGTTTGTTCCATTCCTCTGTCCGCCTAGGAACTAAGAGTCTTATTCCTCACAATGTATATAACAGTATAGTTCAATGCAGCACAGTATAGTTCAGTACATCATTGTGCATACAGTAGAGTACAGTGCGGAACATTACAGCAGGCCTACATATAGCGCAGCGCGATGCATCATGGCTGTGTCTGGAGTGGCACTGTCTTCATCTGTCCGTGGGCAGGGGTGGTTGGGTCTGTGGGGTGTGCTCGGCAGCTGGAGGGTGGTGTTTCTCGCCGGTGGGCTCTGCAGTCATGAAATACGGGCTGGTACACCCATGGGGGATGCTATTTTAAGGCTTTTATGAGTTGCATCCTGCAGTCTGATTTACCTCTGTTCAGGAGCAGTTATGTCCCTTGATATCTTAATGGAGTGTCCTGCGCGTGCCTGTACCCATCGTCAACACAGCGCAGGCCTCCAAGGGTGGTACAGGGCTGCTCTAAAGGCAGGTGAAGACAGTGCTTCTCTGGGTCCTCCCCAGCACCTTCGGGTGTTTCTTTTTCTTCTTTGCCTTAACTAGGCTGACCCTGGAGAAAGGTCCAGTGACGGTGAGGAAAGACCCACTGACCACAGGGAAAGTCCTGTTGACAGTGGGAAAGACTACAACTTTGGATTCTCTCTTGAGGGCACATAAGACCGTATGGCGAAAGCTTGGCTGTGTCTGGAGTGGCACTGTCTTCATCTGTCCGTGGGCAGGGGTGGTTGGGTCTGTGGGGTGTGCTCGGCAGCTGGAGGGTGGTGTTTCTCGCCGGTGGGCTCTGCAGTCATGAAATACGGGCTGGTACACCCATGGGGGATGCTATTTTAAGGCTTTTATGAGTTGCATCCTGCAGTCTGATTTACCTCTGTTCAGGAGCAGTTATGTCCCTTGATATCTTAATGGAGTGTCCTGCGCGTGCCTGTACCCATCGTCAACACAGCGCAGGCCTCCAAGGGTGGTACAGGGCTGCTCTAAAGGCAGGTGAAGACAGTGCTTCTCTGGGTCCTCCCCAGCACCTTCGGGTGTTTCTTTTTCTTCTTTGCCTTAACTAGGCTGACCCTGGAGAAAGGTCCAGTGACGGTGAGGAAAGACCCACTGACCACAGGGAAAGTCCTGTTGACAGTGGGAAAGACTACAACTTTGGATTCTCTCTTGAGGGCACATAAGACCGTATGGCGAAAGCTTGGCTGTGTCTGGAGTGGCACTGTCTTCATCTGTCCGTGGGCAGGGGTGGTTGGGTCTGTGGGGTGTGCTCGGCAGCTGGAGGGTGGTGTTTCTCCCCGGTGGGCTCTGCAGTCATGAAATACGGGCTGGTACACCCATGGGGATGCTATTTTAAGGCTTTTATGAGTTGCATCCTGCAGTCTGATTTACCTCTGTTCAGGAGCAGTTATGTCCCTTGATATCTTAATGGAGTGTCCTGCGCGTGCCTGTACCCATCGTCAACACAGCGCAGGCCTCCAAGGGTGGTACAGGGCTGCTCTAAAGGCAGGTGAAGACAGTGCTTCTCTGGGTCCTCCCCAGCACCTTCGGGTGTTTCTTTTTCTCCTAGCGCAGCGCGATGCATCATGGTACAGTCCAGAACAATACCTTACAATGCAATACAATACAATACCAGACCAGACCAGACCATAGCATTCAACACCATACAATAGAATTTAAAAAATGCCATACATTACCATACCATACCATACCATACAATACCATACCATACCATACCATACCATACCATACCATACCATACCCTACCATGCCGTGCCATGCCATGCCATACGATACCATACCATACTATTCCATGCCAATCCGTGCCATGCCGTGCCATACATACCATGCCATGCCATGCCATGCCATGCCATGCAATACCGTGCCATGCCGTGCCATGCCATGCAATACCACTTAATGCCATGCCATGCCATGCCATACCATGCCATGCCATACAATACGATACCTTACCATACCCTACCCTACCATATATGCAGTATCATACAGTACATACAATACCATACAATACAGTAAACACGGCACGGCACGGCATGGCACGGCACGGCATAATGCCATAACGAACATTACGGTGCAATATCGGGGCTCATCAGCTTCAAAAAATTGTAACTGCTATTTTCAACAGTACTGGTGTGTCTGAAGAAGGTAATAATTTCACGTGGAAACAATTGTTCACGCTGTTTTTGACTCTGTTAAGATGTCATAAAGGATACGTCATGTCAATCCTAAAGAAAAAAGATAATGTACAATCTCAGAAAGCAGTGAATTAATAAAACGAAATGAGAAAACAATAGAATTCACGACCGGTGTGTAAAACAAAACAAAAAAGAAAGGAAATTTTTTTTTTTTTAATCCGTGTCCTCAGAGGAGATTACTGTTTTCATAATGAAAATTCTGTTACTAAGAACAACAACCAAAACTGTTTTCATGAACAAAAATGATTTTTTTTATAAACAAAATGGCTGTACTCACGAAGACAATTCTAGTTTCTCCGAGGAAAATGACTGTTTGCCCGAACAAAATGACTGTTTCACGAACAAAATAATTGTTTTCAAAATGTTTTTAGGACACTTTTTCTTTACACAAAGAAAAAGACAGTCTCACAAAGTAAATAATTATTCCACGGCGACAACGGATGTGTTTAGGAGAAAATTACTGTCACCACTAGGAATAAATATTCTGTTTTCACGAAGAAAACCAACAACAAATTCACTGTGTTCACAAAGAAAATAATTCACGGAGGAAATTCTCATCTTACGAAGAAAACCAACTGTTTTACGAAGAAGGGGGTTCTCCTTTCTTTGAATGTCTGACCAGATCTTGCTGATGGTACTAACGGGTTATCAGAGGCGTAGGAATTTCATGGGAAGCTCCTAAAGGCTGCACGCCGAAAAATGATTGAGCCAAGGCCTTGCTTAAGGAGTCGGGTATTCATAGACTGGCGCATTTAGATTGTTTTGAGAATTTTCCTTGTGTCTAAAAGTTGATTCTCCACATGGGCCATCAAGGTACAAGCCAGGTGGCTCCAAGCAGACAGATTAAAATCA
>CM031596.1:87591587-87609087 GCA_018398815.1 Conus ventricosus | reverse complement strand
CAGCCCATACCATCCCCAGTCCAGTGGAATGGTAGAACATTTCAGTGGCATCAGTCAGTCATTCCCTTGACCGCTGGGGTCGTTGGGAGGACGTGATGAGGCAGCCGCCGTTTCTCTCCAGGCTCTTCTGTTGGTGGCTGTCTTGAGGAGATCTGGCATGGTCATTTTGGTCCAGTCCTTTGTGTTGTCAGACCAGCTCTTTAATGGCATGCTGAAAGCAAAAATCACAGAAGCAGCACAAGAGAAAATCCAAGATTGGGGCAGCTACACTCTTCCTCTCTGATTTACGTGTAGCGCATGAGTTTCAAAGTGAAGTGGCTGCAGGCGGAACTCCAAACAAATTTGAAAAGGCCGTTATCACTCAACGCCCATTTTGCGCCGAATTTGAGAAGATAAGTGACTGCTCGTTCTTCGTTTTCATTGTCCTGAATATTGTTTCTCTTGCCTGATGAAGACCTAAGAGGTCGAAACGCGTCGTGTTTTGTCTTGTAATTTGTTTGTCCATGTTAACCGGCGGAGTTACTTAAAATTTGCTTTGTAGAGAGTTGCACAATCCTGCTAAAGTTTTTTTTTTTTTTTCTCCGTTTAGTTACCATTTGATCGTCTGGCAAGAGGATCTATCTTCCTTTCGCTTCAGTCATGGACAGGACTGTCTTTTGAGAGCAAGACCAGTATGTGTTCGACCTGAGAAATCGTGTTGTGGATACAGATTCCTTAGCTCCTTTCTTTGTAAACATTTTCTCTCTTTGTATATATCTTCATTTTCTTTCTTTCTGTCTCTTCCTTTCATTAATTCAGTTTCCTGCTTTTTAAGCATTTTTTTTTAAAATGTTTAATCAAATATAATCAAAACAAGGTAGCGTGTTTTCAATGGACAAATATATTTTATATCTGCAAGATCATGAACAAATTAGGAGGAAAAAAATAAATAAAAAATGTTAAAGCAGTACATAATTCAGTACAGTATGATCAAATATAGGCATGTATTTTCAGTGGACAACACATTTTTGTCTTGTAAAGAGGTTATGAACAATTTAAAGAAGACGGCGGGGGAGGGGGGAGGGGGGGGGGGTTCACACGCACACACACACACGCACGCACGCACACACGCACGCACAAACACACACACACACACACACACACACACACACACACACACACACACACACACACACACACAACACACTGTTTTAAAACAAACAGGCAAAATTTATCATGCATCTTAGAATTGCAAGAAGTCTCACACACACACACACACACACACACACACACACACACACACACACACACACACACACACACACACACACACACACACACTCACAATTGCCTTGTTTGAAATGTTAATTGTTTTGTCTTAAGAAGACCAAAGAGATCAAAACACGTCATCTTTGTCTTGTATGTAATTTGTTTCTTTCGTTCGGCGGCTGGTAATTTTTCTTTTATTTATTGGTTGTTATTTTTTTTCAGTTTCCGTAGTTTGCTTCACGCTATCGATTTTAGATGTGCACTCGTAATCGTTATTTGCTACCTTTCATTGTTTCTCATTTCGCTTCACGTTCGTTCGTACGTAGCCTATCATTTTGCGCCCAGTGTGAGGAGATAAGTGACTGTCTGTTCAGGCTTGGTTTTCATTGTCTTGAATGTTGGTTGTCTTGCCTGAAGAAGACCTAAGATGTCAAAACGCAAGGTGTTAGTCTTGTAATGTATTTGTTTCTTTCATTCCGCGGCATGGTAAGTTTTCTTTTAAGTTTATTTCTGTTCCAGCCTGCAGTCACCTCACTTTCAAATGACCTTTTTTTCTGTTTTATCTTGTTTATTTATTTATTCATTTATGTATTTCAGATGTTCTCCCTAGCCTCAATGGCTCAAAGTTTGGTGCAAGGCATGCGTGGTAAGGAACAAACAACCTTTATGCCTTCCATTGCCTTAGAAAGGGTAGGCCTAATGCGTGCGTTAAACGCAGTCCTCGTGATAACACAGGCCTGACACTTTAACAGATAATCCTGCACTTCAGGGGAAGGGGCATGAAAACGAGCTCTTCTCTACAGGCTGTGGAGTGATGCTGTTCGTTACCTGCTCGACATTCCTCCAAGACAGGTAAGACACGAGCTAGAATATAGATGAAGGCATACTTTAAAGCACTTGAAAATCCACCACACCCACTACACCAGGCAGTCATGGAAAGAAATGGCATTCGTCTAGGACGCGTAGGCCTACGATCATAGATGGGGCAAGCAGAAGACAACATACAACTTGTGTGCCAGTTATCAGAAGTAAATGAAACTACATCATGAAAAAAACAACCAACATCATATTTTGTACACCTCTACTAAAACCAGAGCTTGGAAGACATTTTCAAAATGGTCGAAGAGCAAAATGCAGAATTAACGGGGATACACGTAGAGCAAAATGGCCAAACAGTCGAGGAAGACAGTAGTGCGTACATGTTCACATGCAGTGATACATGTGCTCCACTGATTTCATCCACTCAGAAGCTTCGAATTCAATAAGCCATGATAATGATCAACTCCATCAACAGGCATGATCATCATGATGATGATAAGCTATGCTTCTAAGCCGGGAAAACAGCGACACAAGTACATGGTGTGTGTGTGTGTGTGTGTGTGTGTGTGTGTGTGTGTGTGTGCGCGCGTGCGTGCGTGCGTGCGTGCGTGCGTTAATGCACGCGCACGCGTGTGTGTCTGTTCATGTTAGTGTGCACACATGTATGTGGGTTTTTCGTGCATGCGTATGCGCGCGCGCGCGCGCGCGCGCGTGTGTGTGTGTGTGTGTGTGTGTGTGTGTGTGTTGTGTGTGTGTGTGTGTGTGTGTGTGTGAACATTTAATTTTATTCGTTATTCATTTATTTCTTTATTTATCTGTTTACTTTCTTTCTTTCATTCTGTCCTGTCTTTTGTGTCACCTCAGTGGCATTGCACCCACGCCGCTCATTCCGACCTCCCGTCCACAGCCACAGCCAGGCCCATCCCTCGCAGCCCGGTACCGGCCATCCACAGGGAGCAGTAGTCAATGCCAACTCGTCAAGGGGGAAGCCACCGAAGGAGCCACTGCGCTGCTGCTGAGTCACGTCGGTGATGTTCAGTGGTGCTTGTTCTGAGGATGCATTTACTTATGTTCAACGGGTGACACGTCGGTGGAATGCCAAGAAAGAAGTGCACACTACTGGGGTATCTCACAAGATGCATGGGGACGCTATAGCTTGGCAACTGTGGACCGTTATTGATGCTAGTGAGGGTGCTGGTAGGATGGTTGGTCTTGGTCTTTCCGTAGAATGTCCACAATCATCAAGTTGATTATTCTGTCACTTTGCGTGTGTATGACCGTTTTTTTTTTTTGTTTTTTTGTTTTTTGTTTTTTATCCCGCCATTAAGGCAGCCATACTCCAACTTCGGGGAAGGTGCATGCTATGTGTAACGTGTCATCCATACCAACGGCTAAACTGGTCTTCTCTTCCGAACGTTGGTGATAGGATTTTACGTGTGTGCAAGATCTTGTGCGTGCGTTCACACACGGAACCTCGGTTTATAGTCTCATTCGAAGGACTGTATGGGGAATGGAGTCAGAACCAATGTTAACTCCGAGGGAAAAATCGCCCTGTACCGAAACGGCTCGGCGGAGATGCGAACCCGCAACCCCAAGATTACGAGTCCGGCGTTCTACAAATGAACTGGGCTATTCCGTTCCCTTGGAGAGAATGAGGCGGTGGTCACGTGCACGATGCACGGGCACCGCATGATCAGTGGGGTAGGGGTAGTGGTGGTAGAGGGAATGCGTGGTTGCACGGGTCGTGTAGGCCACGTACCTGTGGTGGAGGGAGAAGGGAGGGTGAGGTAGGAGTGAAAGACGGCGGCGGTATGTCTGTTTGTCCACTGACTGGCTGAATTGTGCGCCAGTATGTGACTTTCCTGTCTTATCTATCTATCTATTATTGTTTTATTGTTACTTTTGTGCATCATAGTCAAGTCATTTCCATCATCATCATCATCATGTTTTGTTATTATTATTGTTATTTTTGTTGTTGTTGTTGTTATTATTATTATCATCATCATCATTATTATTATTATATTGTTGTTGTTGTTATTGTTGTTGGTGGTGTTGTTGTAGTTACAGTTGTATCAGCATTTGCATTTTCATCCCTACTTATGTTAATCACTTGACTGTTATTACGATTTTCACACTATTAGGCTATCGTCAATATTGTTCATTGATCCTGAATAATAAGTTTGTCATCTCTTGAACAGCCATCCTCCACTAATGCACACACTCTGCGAGTACGTTCACATGCACAGGCATCTGCATATGCATGTGTCGGGTACAGGGCAGGCTATACGGGAAAGCTCGAAACATCTTTGTTTCGATGGTGGATGTCTCCTTCGCATTCGTTTGAAGTTATGGGCGTCGATTTTTTTATTTTTATTTTGGGAGGATGAGTTAACCTGCTTGTTTCGTTATTTACTGTTTATTTATTCCCTGCCTCGTTTAATTAAGATTTTAATACGCAGGTCAGGAGCATTTCAATCTCAGTTCTTCATGGTCAGGATCAGGATCAGGATCAGGATCAGGGGCGTTGTATCAAATACAACTTAGCCTATTTAGGCTTTTTACGCCCCTTCTGTATGTATATATCCTTTTTTTTTTTTCGTAACCGTTGGTCCAGTCATATGGTGCACACGTCTGAGTTAAATCTCTTCATTTTCGTTATGAATTTATTTATCCACCCGGCTCTAAATGTAAGTCCTGCATACAGCTGCTTTGTAGCTTAGCCGGCAGATGTGAGTAGCCTGTGTGGATCAGTCCGCACGCAGATCACAGTGACACCTTGTTGAAACTAAAACTGACGTGAAATGGAGATGAGCAAGACCGGCAAGCGACAGGATAATGTATTCCAAGATTCTCCCCATAGATAGATAGATCTGCCTTTGTGGGAAAGTATAAGTACCCTGATTGCCTACATGGGGTAGATTTGAAATTGACTTAATCATTATGTATCCGAAGAGAAGAAAAGGTCAGGGGAAATAAGAGGGGAAGAGGAACAGCTCCGGGGTTTGTGGACCCCTTTTCCCACTGGCATAGGAACAGTATTTTTGGCATGTGTTGCCTCTGTATTGGACTTCCCTCCCCCCAACTCCCTCGCCGGATGAGGACTCATCGATCCTTCTTTGGACCCCTCCTCTGTCATATGTCTGATCCTGCTCTGTCACTGTTTCAAGACCAGGACTGTGCGACCCTACTACCAAAGGTCACAGACAGGAAGGGAACCATTGGAAAGTGACATTTGATTCTCGAAAAATTCGTCTGTTTAATGTACTGTTGATGTAGCTCTAATCTAAAAGCTCAATTAAATATAATAAAAGTTTTCGTATAAAGATGATTAAACTAATATAAATACGGATTTTTTTTCTTTTGAGAAATTCTGCTTTTTGCACATAACCAATGAAAAAGCACAATTTAGTAAGTGCGGAAAGCACTTGAAGAACCCGAAAGGAGGACAGCTGACACAGTGAGCGTGAATTTCAGTCAGGTCTTCTGACTGCTTTTTTCAACCATCGATGCAGGTATCATCTATTGATTGATGCGTTTTTGTGATTTTGTAAGAGTGTATTTTGTGAAATCTAAACCACCAGTATCGTGACAGTCTTATGTTATAAGTTATATGGCTATTTTCAATTTGATAATCATGACTTGCACAACATACCAATTTCGTTGACAAAATGGTAACAAAAATGATTCAAATTTGTCAAAGAAATTGATTGAAATTTTTGTTAAACGAACACTTGTGCTTAACGGAACCCGTACATCATAGAAGACTAATAGCTAGCAGCAAACCAACAGATGAGTTCAAGTGGACAGAAATTGAGAAAACTAGCGTTTTTATCCATAATCATGATCATGATGATAATCGAAAGTCTAAATCATTTATACTTTATCGTATTTCCACAGTTGCAGTGTTTTATCTGAAGTTGGGACGGCACAGACCCTAGTGTGCGAGCACTGTATACTTTAGAGCATTAGGTATATTGGGAGTGAATCTTACTCTCACTTTGGCAACCACTTGATCAACCACTTGAAACATTAGTACAGTGGTCTGATACTTGGAACCTATATTTTAATGCAGAAAAATGTAAAGTACTTCATATTGGTAAAACAAACCCACAAAAGGAGTATATAATGAAAATTGGGGGCAAGGAAATAAAAGTATCTAAATGTGAAGAAGAGAAAGACCTAGGTGTGACTTTTGACAAAAACTTATTATTTGACAATCATATTGTAAATAGTATTAATAAAGCTAACAGAATGATTGGAATAATAAAAAGAACCTTTACATTTATGGAAAAGGACACTTTTTTGCAATTATATAAGACACTAGTTAGACCTGTTCTTGAATATGGCAACACTGTATGGTATCCAATGCTAAAGAGACAATCAGAAGCTCTAGAACAGGTACAAAGAAGAGCAACCAAAATGATTCATAATATAAAAGATTACTCATATCAGGAAAGATTAAAATATTTGCAACTTCCAACACTTAAGGCAAGAAGAATAAGAGGTGACTTGATTCAGGCATACAAGATATTTAATGAAATTGATGATGTTGATAAAGCACGCTTTTTTTGTACTCCGCAGAAGAATGTTACAAGGAACAGTGAAGATAAGATATTTAAACAATATTCTAGAACAAATTTAAGAAAATTTACTTTTACTAATAGAGTAACCAACTTTTGGAATAAACTAACACTTAACATCAAACGTGCACCCAGTATTAATGTGTTCAAGAACCTCATAGATAAACATGAATTATTAACAAAAATTAGATATGAATTTGATGGATAATAAGTCTGAGCTAGCCTATGACTGGACCAACGGTTATGAAAAAAAGAAAAGGATATATACATACAGAAGGGGCGTAAAAAGCCTAAATAGGCTAAGTTGTATTGATACAACGCCCCTGATCCTGATCCTGATCCTGATCCTGAAGAACCATCCCTTTAGTTTGTTCCTAAACAGTGCATTCTCAGTGTCGCACACTCATGATGAGGAATGAAACATTTTAGAACAAAGCAATGGTGCTGGAGAGGCCTGAACTTTTACAGCTGAAACAGGTTTCCTCCAAAAACTGTGCAGCTATGACCTAGTACAAAGACTGGCAAACCCAAAGTTCAGGAGATCCAGATTAAAAAGCCAGACAATTTCCCTTGAATGGCATTTGTAGAACGTAAAGGGTGTTTTAATTCTAATCAAATTCACTCAGACCTTTGATAGAAAGAAAACATGATGGAGACGCTTCATGTGACGTGTGTATGTGTTGAAGTAGGAGGCAAAAAACCCCTTGAGATTTGCCAAGAATCTTGCATTCAAATGAGTGCTTGAGGATAATGAGTTAAAATGTTATTACTTTCATATATTAAGCCACAAGAATATTCCAACAAACATTACAGACATGACTACTCCCATACATATATTTTGAAGAACCGGAGACAACAAATATGATAATTCTAATCAGAAATGGAATGTTATCGTTTGAACAGTCCTCGGTAATGGAAGTAAATATTTGTGACCAGATTTTTAACCAAGTGACCAATTTTATTCAGTAAATCTGCCACATAATATACCAAGGCAGCAATCAGGTCCTGAGTGTAATACTTCACAAATGACTGCCTCATACAATATTATTATAATACAGCTGTCTGTGGAGATACCAAAAGCTTAACAAAAGGTCTCTTAGTCTTACGGAATTGTCCAAAATGGAAGGCAATGTTTAGTTTGAGTTTTGCTCTTCCTTCATGTGAAATGTTGTCAGGAGATGCTTATTTGATTAAGGCGTTTGATCATACACTTGAAAGGAACAGTGTGTATCTAATTGACAGCTATCATTCTCAGCATTTAATCATGATTTAGCATTATTCTCCATTAGTGATGGAGTCCAAGTACCTGAGCCTTGAATATGAAAACTACCAGCTTCCTGTATTCTTGAACAGTAAACTGCGTTTTTAAAATAAAATCTCCAGTGAAAGAATCTAACATGGACAGCCAACATCAGTTTTATTATAAAAAGAAGAGAAAAAAACATGGCATGCATTTGAACGAATTTCTTAGCAAACCTTCAGCAATGTCAGAAGCCTAAAAATGCAGTTCATTACAAGCCGAAGGCTAAATATGCCAGTGAAGAGCTGGTATTTGTGCAGTGAAGACTGAAATTTGAAAGTTGAGTGTTGGAATGCTTACATGTATCACTGTATACATTGTAGCTAGAGAATACATGCATTTTTTTTGTTAATGATTTCTGATTTTATGGCAGGCCTCCCTAGAAAGAAAAGCCATTATATATAAGGAGTGATGGTAATATTTGCGCTCTACCTTTTTCTTTGTTATAGTATGCTTGAAACACTGTAGGCTAATGTCAGCTTATCCTCCAGTGTTCTTTGGCTAAGAATATTTATATTTGACTGTAACCATTAGCCTTGTGGGGAAAAAAGTGTTGGGGGGGGGGGGGGGGGGGGGGGGGGGTAGAAAAGGGAGAAAGTTTGGAAAAAAAGCACCATAAAATCTAAAGCCTGAGGTATACTTTAAGAGATTCTGTAAAGTGTAAAGCTTACCAACTGTCAGCATTTGATGACATTTGTTTTGTCAAGTCAAGTATAACATACTGGACATTGTTTCAAGGAAAAGGGTCAGCTGTGGTTTAAAGTGAGAAGAGATGACTAGAACAAGTATTGTTACTTAAAAGTCAACTATTTTTATTAATGACCTTCCGCCAAGCTATAAATAACACTGCACATTTAACCCGGGTCATACAGGATTCCCACAGGTGAGAGAGGCTGTAAGTGGCCCTTGATTCGCCAATATTGCTTCCCCCCCCCTCCCACCCAATAATGGATAGCATTGTGGTACATTTGATTTAGAGACCATGGAAATTGTTTTAGAAATTGGCTGACAGAAGAACAGCTGCTGGCACAGATCACTAGCTGGATGTTGACAAGTGGGTCCTTTAGAAAATTTTTGTTCTTTTCGAAATGTTGCAATGAAACATGTTCTTTTAGAGTGTTGGGACTTGCACGATGTGAGACACAAACATTTTACAGCGGAGTCCATGAAGATCCTGTTCAGGGATGTCCCGCCTGATGTGATCCTTGAGTTTTTGAGAGAGATTAACATTTTTCATCTGATTTAAGATTTTACCGAAGAAAGATTTTTAACGAAGTTTCTGGTGCGTTTCTAGACAATGTCATTTAAAGAGATGTGTGAAAGGTGTTTTTTTTTTTTTTTTTTAAATGACTGGTGAGTTGAATTTAACGTGGTGACAGCCCTGATGTGGCCCTTTGCGGTCGGCTGGGTATTTAAGCAACATTATCTTATCTTGCAATGAAACAACCTTCAGTGATCAAAGTTTTTTAATGATCTGTGTTGTGTGTGTGTACGTGCATGCATGCATGCGTGCAGTGCAGTGCAGTATGTGCTTGTGTGTGTGAGAGAGAGAGGGAGAGAGCGTGTGTATGCGGGCATGCATGTGTGTGTACTGTGTCTAGTATGTGCATACTGTATGTGTGTGTGTGTGTGTGTGTGTTTGTGTGCGCATACTCTCAGCGTGTGTCTGTGTTCAGGTGTGTGTGTGTAGTGTGAGTGAGAATGGTTTAGTAGTTTGTGGTGATGTCATGAAAGGTCTGTTGAACTTCGACGTTCAAATGCTGACCTACACATTTAAAACATGGTCTTCTCTCATGAAAATGCAGTGTCCTGAGACTTTCTAGAGCATGGTTTTGTTTGTGTGACACTGAGCTGCACAAAGAAAATAGAACTTAAGGGAGGGGATGAGGGGTCTGAAGATGGGCTGGCTACTTGAAACTTTTGCCAATGACACTTGTAGTAGGACCAGGTGGCAAAATGTGTTGCAGTCACTTGTGTAAATGGCATGGATAAGCAGAGCAGCATGAGTGGATGAGGTTGCAGTGCATGTGACACAATTGTAATTTATAAATATGATATGCAGAGAAGTGGATGGAGTACATCCAGCCAACTGACGATACTGTGTGTACTTTGTACTGTTCAAGATCTTACAAAAAAATGCAGCCACAGAACCTCTTTAGCAGCCAAATGGGTGTAAAAGCAGTAAAACTGACCTTTTTTCTGTTTTTCTTGTAGTAGTTGTTGTTGTTGCTTGAAGTTGTTTTCTTTCACTAGTTTGGTTTCTGTCATATGAAATAATGTCAGATGATGTAAACGCTTCAGACATGACTCCTGCACGCAGCATGTCTGTAACAGTAATACTGGTCACACATTGATTCGGTTTAATTGAAAGCAGTCAAGGGGTTAAATGAAATAGAAGTGCAGAAAATGGAACTACTGAAAATGTTGCAGCATATGGAACTTTAGAATGGGAAAAAAAGGGATTCACAATCAGTTGTGCGCCCAGCCAGTTTGTAGAGAGGGCTGTGTATGGAGTTACTGATCATGATCTGTAGCCATATAAATCTACTAGTGGTTGAAAGGAATTGAAAATAGGAACACTGAACCATATGATAGTCTAAGATTTTTTTTATCTGTCTATTTGTGTGTGTGTGTGTGTGTGTGAAAACTAATCATGCATGAATGCTATACATTATGAGCACACAGCATGTCTGCTGTAGACTTATATATATCTGTCTGTCTATCTATCTATCTATCTATCTGTCTATCTGTCTCCCTCTCTCTTTCTCTCTCTCTCTCTCTCTCTCTCTCTCTCTCTCTCTCTCTCTCTCTCTCTCTCTCTGAGTCTCTCTCTCTCTCTCTCCTCTCTCTCTCTCTCTCTCTCTCTCTCTCTCTCTCTCTCTCTCTCTCTCTCTCTCTCTCTCTCTATCATGTGTGTGTAAAAAAAGAACATCTTCCTTCCCTTCTCTTCCTGTCTCCTCAAAAAGAACAACAACCCAAAAACAAAGAAACAAACCAACCTACCACCATCATACCATCCAAACAAAGAATAAAAAAAAAAGAAACCCTGGAAAGACCAGTCACAAAAGTAGGTTACCTGGGGGCAAGATAAAGGTCAGGTTTCTTAATGGGAACAAGTAGTTTTCTTTCAATAAACTGCGGCATACCCGTCATCTGCTGCAAAATTTAGTCTAGAGAACTATTCTTTTTTCAGCTGTCACGAGCTGGTTATTTTTGGCGCAGACTGAGACTTCTTTGTGAAGTGGCATTTTTATATGTTTTGATTTAAGAGAACATGATACATGCATGTGTGGTATCAGTAAGAATGTTGTGTTTGTCATTAGAATTATATATATATATATATATATAAATATAAAATATACACATATGTATATAATATATATATATATATATATATATATGTACTTTTTTCATGTGTGTGCGTGTTTGTATGTGTGTGCACGTGGACTGTTATATCAACATTTATATCGGTGTGGTTTGTGTGAGAGATAGAGAGAGAAATTTGAAAAGGAATTTTTCAAACTAGACAAATATGTTTTGCAGAAAACTGTGATGAAAAGTTACTGCTTTGGTTTCAGTGGACATATCTAACATGCCAAAAAGAAGTACGAGAGGCCAAGCAGGCAGATAACCTACATGACTGAAGAGGACGAGAAGAGCAAAAAGCCTTCAGCATGGAGTACATTGAAAATACAAGGTAGTAACATTGACAGGGGCCATTTGTTTAAACATGCGTTACTGTGTACATGTCGGGGCTCCTTTATCTTTTTAATGTTTAAAGGGCTGCTTCACTGTCTGTTTTTAATTGCAAGGGGTATTTTCACTCCCAATTTTTACATTTCAAAGGGTGAAAATCAAACGCATTGCACTCGAAGCAAACTGTATTCAAGTTAAGATTTTCTGTTTACTTTCTTCAGAATTTTAATACATGCTTAGTAGTTGTACAAATAGGCATCTTGTTATGAAACGTTTCTGTTTAACTGATTTCATGACTTGTCAGTAACCTGTACCCTCCAACCCCCCCCCCCCCCCCCCCCCCCCTTCTATCCCCTCCCCCAAAAAAAAAAAAAAAAAAGAAAAGAAAAAAGACAACCAGATCAGACTTATCAATTTGTCTGCTCTTTTATTCTCTTTATCTTTGGGCCTTCTCTGGAGAGACGTTGACGATATAATTTGCTCAAAAACATGAAAGTAGGCAAAATGGCTGAAGAAGACCACAACAAATGAAGTAGACAAACATATTGTGAATTATGCTTTTTTAATCAATTTGTGTGAGTGCTGTGAACCTGTACACAGCAGCTACTGTGCCAGTTTTCAACACAATATTGCTGTGGCTGCAGCAGTGATGTGCTGTTTGGGTTGGTGGGTCGTATCACACAGTATCAGAAACTTGCCGAGTCTGATGACAGAAGCATTTGATACCATTTTTCATTTTGCAGACTAGATGCTCTTGTTGGATGTTTGAATGGTAAACAAATGCACAAGACATAGTGTTTGAAAGAGTGAACCTCACACAAGCATTGGAAACGAAAGGAGTGAATTGGAGTTTCAAAGCGTGAGACACGCACAAAGTGTGCGTCATCAGAAGCCCTACACATTACATAGTATGTGCAGGGTAGCAGTATTTCCATGACACACATTGAATGATAGAAGGTTCCAGGCAAAAAGGGGTATAAAAAAAAGCTTCACTCCCTCCCGTGAAAACTCTCAAAACAAAACAAAGCCAAAAAAAAAAGTTCTTTCCGAGAAAGGTGTGTATGTTCTTTTGAAAGTTTACTATATAGGGTCTTGTAGTACTAAGAGAAAACAATTGAGGCAGTAAATAGGTCAGGAATTACAAACATTTTTCAAATTTTGAGAGTGTGCTTTGTGAAAAGACACAAAAAGTATTTCAAATTGTTCCGCTATAGTATATGCCCACAAATAATTTTTGTTTTACATTCAATATATATATATATTATCAGGGCTTCTGAAAATGCAAGAAATTGCGTACAGTACGCATTAAAACTCTACGGGACGCACTGGGTGTCCGTGTAAGGGGTCCCCAGGGACCCCTTCAAATTTTGGTGAAGTCGGACATAAAGTGAGAGAAGACTGCCTTCAACATCGTAAGTTGGGTGCCGTAACATCGTAGGTCTGCTACACTTCAGACCGAACCCATCCCTTTTCAAGTTAGAACAGTAACAAAGCGAGTAGGGCAGCCTCCTAACAACATAAGTCGGTCACTTTTGTCGTCTGCTGAGGCTGACTAAGCTTAACGGTAGGCCACAGCCTCGTTTTCAGTTGACCAAATTTTCCTACTTTGAGCCATGTGATGTCACGATGACGCTTTTCATTTTCCCGGTAGGAGAGAGGCATTTCCGCGAAGCCTTTGTTTCCAACATGTCTCTCGAAGCGTGGTTAACGAAATCATCGTCGCAAAAGCGAAAAAGCGTAGCAGAGGAGCAAGATCGAGAAGATGAAGAACCCATTCCGTCTTGTTCTACTTCGGAGGCAAGTAAAAGTGAGGGCTCAAAAGATGATAACCCAACTTTAAAGAAAAAAAAGTTAGAGCTTACAACTCGGCGTGGGAGAAGGAGTTTCCGTGGCTCGAACGTTTATTTTGTTGTTTTTATTGTGGTGTATGGACCCCTTAATGTTAGCCTGGGACCCCTTAAAAATCTGATGAAGGGGTCCCTGGGACCGGAAAGATTTTCACCCCAGCAGAAGCCCTGATTATACATGTATGTATGTATACATATGATAGTAAAATTTCAGACTGAAAATCATGCTGCAACACAAGTACATTTTTATTCTATGAAGAAAAAGATGCACCAAGAAGAGCACAAACGTTGAAAATGAGTTTCATCAGTTTCCCAGTAATGTGTGCAAACAATACCAAATTAATATAACATTCATATTCATAGACCAGTGTTTACGCATGGTTCACACTGACATTTTTGGAAAGTCAGACTACATCACCAGAACGGACATGAATTCGGGAGCTGACTTTTGTGTTTTGCACTATTCAAGTCGGATCATGTAGAGGCATAAAAGGCTTGTGTGATGTGCGTTGTCAGCGACTTCAGCCAATAAACCATATAAGAAAGATCAAATACAAAAATCAAACATGAAGCATACTCAAAAATGATCATAGAAAGTGTACTAAAATTGAATTAAGAATGAGAAGAAAAAGACGATACATTTGAAAATCTCAGGTGGAAAGGGACTGTTATCTGTATCCCAACCCAAAGTTGTTTTCAAGTGAACCATGTACAAAATTAAAAACCAGTGCATTCATGTGCTTCCAGCAGTTTTTATTTTTGTATTTTAGGAATCAAAACAAACAAATGAATGTTGACTGCAACATTTGGGGCAGATTTTTTTGTCAGTTGTGACAGCTACAAACACTTTGAACATACAACCAGAAGTTCTCTGCGGATGTTTGTGTTTTTGTTATTAAAAGTCGGTGTGTGCTCCAGTGTATCACGTGACGGCCATACGCTATGGGAAAGCATGGAACAGTGCTGACAAATCTGCATTTCTGAATACTGTGATTGATGGATCAGGATAGAAACTTCATTTCAATCAAAATACCAGTTCTTCATGATTGGGAACAAATTTTTCAGGGACCATGAATGATAACTACTAAGTAAGTAATGTCCAAAGACCTTGTCAAAGCAATAGTTCGATTGCTTAGTTTGCATTTGGAGAAGAAAACATGACGCGGTGTTGAAGTATTCTTGATATTACATGTCCCAGTCTCCTGCCATTGTTTCTCAGAAGGAAAAGTTGGCATCTTATGTAATTGCGGAAATATGATATTGTTTTATTATCCACAGCCCTGATGTGGCCCTTTGCGGTCGGCTGGGCTATAAGCAACATTATCTTATCCTTTCTTCAAACACAAATGATAAACAAACTTTTAACTTTCGAACACATGGTCATAAAACTATGTCACACATGACCTCCATTTTCTCTGGCGTCAGTTAGACATAAATCAGCATCGCTTTATAGACTTGAATATTATTACAGATATGAGCACATTATCAAGTTATTCATGATATATCTGTAATATATGCCAAACACAATTACACGATACGCACAGAGTTTCTCTCATAAAAACTCATTGTTTGGTTCACTAAAAATTGACTCTGGAGGACTGGGCACTTTTTGTCACTGTCTTATACTTGCATATAGGAAACTTGAGATTAGCATAATGACACAGAAATTTTTTCCCTTTGCAACAGTTTTTTCCATGGTGAGTCCATATTGTAGAAAATTTTGTGATTGTCCAGAATCGCCATATAACCAGACAAATGGAGGAATATCTGTTTTAGAGTTTTCTCCCTTTGAAAACAGGACTGTTTCTTTACTAGTTGTACATACCTAGTCAGTCAAATCCTAAGACCATCACTATTAAAGTGCTTTCCCAAACATATTAGCGGTGATTATCATGTGTCAGGTCCCATCAAAGAGTTTTTCTGTAGATCAGCTTATGAGCTGGATGATTTTTTTTGCAATGATCAGACAGTTTCAGAAGTCGAAGGATTAAAACAGTAGAACCTCATCAAAGTAAATGACCTAACAGCAGTGCATTATGTGTTTCCTCATGGAGATGAAGTCATAATGCGGAGACATTTGTAAGCGCTGTGTTTCATTTCCTGTAGCCATGTCTTCACGACTACCTATGATGCAGATTTTGGGGGTATATGGCTTGTGTTGAAACTGTGATGAGTCTTCAGTTTGCCTGTGGGACTGTATGTAAGGAAGTCAAGATGAAAAGTGTGAAAGTATTGCCATTGACAAGACACAAGAGTGGCAGGAAACAAAGAAATATAATGTATGATTTTTTACTTTTGGATGAGATCTAAACGCTGTGATTATCACTGATTTGCTTGACATGGCAGCACAAAGGTAGAAAAAGGGTTTGTTTGGAAAATTGTATAATTCTGGCTAGAAAATATATGGAACAGATACACAGTTGATTAGTTTGCATGATGGTGTTTTATTGTTGATTACACTAAAATAGCCATCCTGAAAAAGTACATAACCTTCACTTGGTATATATCTCTGTGTGCATACTCTTATGCATAATGGTCTTTTTCATCTTTGTGAATTTTGGGGAGAACTGGGAAAGTATGTACAGGTCTACCAATAAATCAGATGGCATACATCTTTGTTTCAGGTAAAGTGTTCACTCTGAACCCAGAGCTGTTTCACTTTCAACATCTGACCTGTCTGTTACTGGACAACAACAGGCTTCAAAACATTTCTCCAGATGTCAGCAAACTGGTGCATCTGACCTGTCTGGATCTGTCAAAAAACTGCCTGTCCAGCATTCCGTCAGAGCTGGGGTACCTGTCAGAACTACGGGAGCTACTGCTTGGTGACAACATGCTGACAAACTTGCCATATGAGCTTGGCAGGCTTTTCCAGCTGGAGATTCTAGGTATGCTGGCTGCTTAACTCTCAACAGTTTTTGAGTTTGTTAACACTTTTTGAGGAATAACTATGCAGCAATACCCAAAATTGATCAAATAACATGGTGTTTTTTTTTCTTGGTAAATGGGTTTGTTCAGGTTTCTTTTAGTGAACTGTTGCTTTAAAAAATAAAAGCATAATTACCATTAAAATAAAAAAAACAAAACAGCAACACTGGTGATCAGAAATCAAGGAACAGAATTGTTAAGAGTTAGGAACACATTGCAGTATTTTTTGTTTAGATTTTGTTTGTACAACTATTCATTTTAAGTGCTGAGGGGAGGAGGAGAAGCACAGACATTTTTGTCTTGGGAAGATAGCATTCTTTGACGTTGCTGTATCTTGTTATCATTGTCGGTCATGATTCCTATTACATATAAACGTCTGTGTCGGATGCATGAAATTCCCATCTGACCCATTGGAGTTCAGACTGGTGCATCACTAAAAAACCCAAAATCTGTTGTGATACAAAGATTTTCTCCTTTATGCATTACAATTTCAAGCAATGCGCCACACAGAAGCATTTTTGTCTGATCCACTACAATTTAAGTTGATGAAAACTTATTTTACTGTGATATTTTAGAAGGTTCTGAAACAATAACTTCTGCTTGGGAAATCTTCATTTGTGAGATCCTGCAAAACAGCCAACCCAGTCTATAATTAGACCACAAGATCGTGACTGTGATTGTGCCAAACGCAAAAAGCATGGCAAACCTCGTGAAATTGGGCTTCTCATGATCAGTAACTCAGCTGTGTCCTTCGTTGCCCCATATTAAAAAAAAACAAACACATGGGGTAGGTGGGCATGTCTCAAAGAAAGAATCCAGTGCTTCTGATGATAGTGGCTATGTTAAAGGCCTTGAAACCAAACTACTATTACTGAAGAACAGAGGAAGCTTTTCTACAGATGTGTGGTATTATTGTGACAGATGGACAATGCTTTTCAACTGTTTTGGCACTCTTTTTTGAAAAGCTTGGCACAAATCTTGTTACATTTATTTAGAAGTATCTCCAACCACATTACAGAAAGAGTTTCATCCCCCCCGCCCCTGCCCCCACTTCTTTAGATTGATTGTGCTTTCAAAAAATG
>CM031596.1:87571587-87589087 GCA_018398815.1 Conus ventricosus | reverse complement strand
GAGAGAGAGAGAGAGAAGTGCTGCAGTATGTACACAAATTTCTTGGGAAAAGGCACTAAGTCAGTTGACCTTAAACTTGTTATTATTTTTCACTCTGGTTTAAAAAAAGGATGCCATTCACTGTAATATCAAATACGTATGAGCCAGTATGTGGGTATATTGTATACCTGAATGTCAGAGTATGTATGTGGTTACAGCTTGACTATTTTGAAGGGGATAGGTAAAAAATTCTTTGTGGAATGATATTTTTTAAACAAATGATCCATTATTGTAAATGCTGCATTGTCAACTTGGCACATTTTACTTTTAGATTATAGAATGAAAGAAAATTTCAGAAAATAGTCAGGGGTGGAGAAGTTTGAAATTTTTCTCATGCCAGCTAGTCTTGTGGATATAGTTTTACCTGCCCACGATATGAAAGATAGTACCATGTTTTTTTTCAACGGGTGGCAAGCATCAGAATCAAAAGCTAACCTAGGTCAACAGGCTAACGGGAAATCTTGGCCAGGCAGAACGATCACAGAATCATTTTCTTCAAGGCGGATGGCAACGCTCGTAGTCTGCTTCATGTCATTGGTTAAATGACATGTCCCCTCTTATCACATTTGCATACTGTTTTGAAAAAGATTGTTTTCTTTTCATATTGCTGCTCTGGAGAGGAGTGAAAACTTAGTGGAAAAATGACAAATTAGACAGCCTTGCAGATGACCTCAGAGATGAATGACTGTCAACGCAATGAACATTCACTTGAGAGGCTACCGCACATCTACAATTAGTTGTGGGTGTGGAGCCAGCATGATTGTTTTCATTGTCGGCTTTATGCGCAACAAAGGAGACTGACAAGTTCATAATGTCTCTGACAGCCATTAAAACATGTTGTTGAAGTTTTAAGAGGTCAACAATAGTCTGCCAGTAGATGCATTGTGATGAACATTATGTAAGAGAGTACAATAAAGGCTATACACAAAATTATTGATAGAAATTGTTGGTTGCCGTTCTTGACTTGTGTGTAATCGTATCTGACACTTAAAACTCATTTTATTGTGACGGGACCCTTGTTTATATTGTAATTGTATTTATTTTGTATGTACCTACATGGCTGGTGCCATTACAGAGGGTGCAAGTCTTTCTAAATGAACTGATATTCTGAAACAGGTAATTATCGTTTGGGTAATGTTACCCTTCAGTCAGATTTAATGAGGGGGCTTAGCTGTTTTGTCAGTTTTTAGGTTTTAGATATTTAGGTTTTACCATCTTTACATATTTACACATCTTGTGTAACTCACCAGTGCTGATTGTAGACAGCATGTTGTCCATCCAAGCCTGATATGTAAGAAGACACTTCTTGTCTGTTGGTCATGTACAATCATCACTGACAGTCCTATCCTCCTGTCCCTCCTCCTTCCCCTTTTTCCACACTGAACTTAGTATTATGTGGGTTTTTTGCCCAGAATTGCACCTCCCCCCCCCCCCACGGCTGTTCAGAGCAAGTTACTTAGTTTTGAGTCGCAGGGGAGTTTACAGCTGCAGAGACCAAGCTGTGAATGCAGGTGAGGGAAAGGAATGTTTTCTGCAGGCCGCTCCCCACCAGCCAGCTAACCGCACTGTATTCGGCCAACTGAATGTCATCTGTGCATAGCTGGTCTGGCAGCAATGCGTTCGGCAAGGTTGAGCGGCCATTACAAATGGGGCTGTAGGTTTGATAATTAGTTATTGTCATGAAAAATGTAATATATCTGCACTATTGAGATGACTGAATTGGCGAATTCCCAACAATTGTTTTAATACCAAACTCGACTGGGTTTATTTTCTTGTAGATAACATAGATGCCGCATGAAAGCTTGTACGCAAGTGGTCAGGCAATATTAGAACAATGTCAACAAACAAAATATTGTGCAAAAATGACGTCATCACTTTCTGGGAAGTTAATTTTCCATAGTTAAGTAGTACACAAGTTTGATACATGCCTCTGCTCAGACTACAGCAACAAAAATATTGGATTACAAATGTGTAAAGCCTTGTTTGTTTGCCCTTTCACTAAGTGTCTCAATAAGGACGGAAATGTAAAGCTGTGGCCCCCCCCCCTTCCTCTTCCCCCCATGTTGAACCCTTTACAGCAGTTGCAGTTGACTGTGCCCATCTCGACTTTAGTTCTATAGTTGTCAATACAGATATCCTTATCCGACTTGTTCACATTGCATGAGGTTATGGGAAGTTGTCGTGTTACGCTGTGTTGTGTAACAATAGTCATAGTTACTTCCCCTATAATGACTCTAGCTCTCCCCCTCCCCTACCAGCCCTCCACCACCCATCTCCCTCCCAATCCCCACCCTCCATCCCATTTGATTTATGAAGAAGTGTGGAAAAAAAAAGAGCCGAGTAACATTGCTTTCAGCTCAAATGATGGTCTCTGGTCAGTTGGGCTATACATTGCGGGAGTTTCCTTGGGGTGTGTTAACATGCCGACAACACCCGCAAATCTGTTACTAGTTTTTGTTGCAGCGTCTGTTTCATTTCCATGTCCCTCCTTGCCTCGCCCCTCCTCTGCATCGTCTCCAGTCTCATCCTCCTCACCTCCCCCAGTTCTTCATCCAGTTTCCCACACCCTGATGTACCTGTCCATCTCTTTCCAGGCCCCAATCCTGTTCTGTTCTGTCGGTTATTTAGTTCATATGGTTAAGCCAGCTGTGATTGAAATTATTTTGATAAAAACAGTGGGAAATAATCACAAAAATAGTGGCAGAACTCCCACACCTTAGTTATACGTAACTTGCGTGCATCCTGTACTTTGTGGATGGGGACACACTGTTCAGTCAGTTAACTGACATTTTGTTTTCTTACTTTGTTTCTTTTCTTTTAAAGTATGTTAATGGTTTAGTGTGTATCTTACATTATACAGAAGGTGTGTCAATATTTTGGACCATTTGTATCCATGTTTTTGTGTGTTAAGCTTTACGGTTGATGCTTTGGACAGTTTTGTGTTTTATTTTGTGCTGGAGGTTGTTGGTATTTTGGACGACACCTTTCTTATTGTTTTCTTAGACTGATTGTCTTGTTTTCTATTGGAGGTTTCCTTTTGGACAGTTTCTATCTTGTTTTGTGTTGGGAGTTGTCTGTATTTCGGACAGTTTTTATCTTTGTATGTATGGGAAGTTGTCAGTCTTAAGGGCAGTTTCCATCTTGTTTTTTTATCTGTAGGTTTTTTTTTTTTTAGTGTTTTGGATGGTTTCTGTATTGTTTTGTTGTTTTTTTCCCCTAGAGGTGTGTTAGTGTTTTGGACTGTTTTTTTCTTAACTAATTTGTAGAGGAGATGTCAGTGTTTTGGACACCTGTTTTGCTCTGTATGGATGTGTTATCTTTTGTACTGTCTTTGTGGATAAAAAGAGAAAAAAGAAAAAGAAAGAAAGAGGAGTTTGGAAAGCAAAGATGTGAGACCCTTTACATGACAAGAATCCATTGAGTTCTGTCTCCTGGAGAGAAGCTGTTTGTGATGTTGAGCCCAACTCTTTCCTTATCCTAAAATCCACTATGGTTGCAGTGATGAACCATACACCACCTGTTTGCACCACTGATGGTCTTGGGCAAATAGGCATGCAGCTCTTAGGTGTTTCTTCTAATGCACAATTTCGTGAAACAAAATAAGGCAGAATTTAAAGAACTGCATCCAGACCAAACTGTCACAAATGGCTAGCCACACATATGAGATACTAGATAGGTAGACAGGGTTGGTTTGCCTCGTCTGATGCGTGCGCCCACCACTGCAGTGCAGGATACACACCATACAGGGTCGTGGTGGATGTTGGATCAGCTGCTCCCAAGTCTGCAGCAGCTTGTCAGGCGGAGTGTATTGACGGGCCCTGGCTCCTCAGGCTTGTCAATTACACCAACCTTTGTTGCTGTCGTCTGCAAGTTCTGTGCTGTGGGCTACCAGTGCAACTAACTATACTTGTCTGCAGCAACTGTTTCTTTGTTGTTTTTTTTAATAGGGGTGTGTGGTGTTTGTGTGTGTGTGTGTGTGGGGGGGGGGGGGGGGGGGGGGGGGGGGGGGGGGTAGGGTGTGTGTGTGTGTGTGTGTGTCTTTTCTGATTGCACTTTTACCTCAGATGTTAAGGTTATAGTCTGTTAAACTTAGTCATAATGCAGGTTTCTTGAACATGATTAGTTGCATAAAACATACATGCATCAGTGCATATTTGTGGAAGAGGGAGGATGAGGGGTGGAGTGGGATTTTGGAGACACAGCGGGTTGTAGGAGGATCAAGTGTGGGAAACAGTGTAATGTTTGAACTGTTTTTGTGCCAGGGGGACATGGATGTCAGTGAATTACGTTCACATTCACCCAGGCTATTTACTAACACTGAACTGTACGAGCCAGTTAAGTGCACATTTCCTTTTGGAGTATCTCAACAGAATAGAAAGGTATTGTTTGGCTTATGAATGCTGCTTCTTCTTCTTTTCAGCGTTCAAGTATCTGGTAGCGTGTGAACTTGTTTTAGGGGTTGGGATACTCAACGCTATACTCGAGAGTATAGTCAGTTCACTCTGACTTCGTTGAGTGTAGAAATTTGTGGGAAGAGGTTGTGGAAATAGATAAAAGATAAGGTAGGCAGAAAGGACAGTAGACGACAGTACAGTAAAGGAGGAGACAGAGTTACTGAGAGCGAAAGGAAAAGGGGACGTTACTAGCACAGAATGTCCGGAAGGTGGGGGAACTATTTGTACAAAAGACCCCACGGTATCCCCACGGCGGATGCGAATGCTGCAACTTGAATGACGGAATACATCAATAGTGCTGTTCTCAGGCACAACGTTTTGTGGCTTATGCTTTGGGAAAAAAAGCTGTTTTTATGAAAGGAACGGAACACTGGAGTAGAATTACATAGAAACGTATGTGTGTATGCACTCAAAAACACCTTTGAAAAGAAGTGCACACAGGCATGTGCATATGCTCACACACTCATGCATGCGTGCACACACACACACACACATGCGCACATGCATGCACGCACGCACGCAAACACAACACACACACACACACACACACACACACACACACACACACACACACACACACACACTAATACAAACATTCACAGACTTACTCTAGAAAAACAGGTTAATGCACATAACACACCTATACACACACACTCTCCAGTATGCATGCTTGGGGACACACACCCACACTCACACACTCAGGAATACAGGCATGCATGCACGCACATGCACACATACACACACATGCACACATGAAAACACATTCAGACACAAACACGCATGCACGCACGCACGCATTAACACAGACTCACACTCAGACACACACACACAAAACACACACACACACACACACACACACTTACACTCACACAAACACTCACACAGACACACACACATATGGACACACACACACACACACACTACACACTCACACTCGCGCGCGCGCGTGCGCGCACACACACACACACACACACACACACACACACACACACAACACACACACACACACACACAAAAATGTTGTTTGAACTTTTTGTATGCATATCACATACATGTGGTGTGGAAATGATAGTGACATTAAGTGTAGGAGGGTAACAGGGTGATGGGAACTTCCGTCCTCTCTGTCCTTGGGAGTCCATAGTGTGGATGCGGGAGGTCTTTATCACTAATAATAATAATAATAGTGATTATTTATACGCACACACCTTCTTGTCAAGAAGCTCGTGGCGTTTACAATGGCATTTCGTGCATATATACTCATACGTAGCAAACTCACAAAACTCACAATCCACATACTCACAATACAAAATAGTAATAAAATAAGGGATAAGAAATATACAAGGATAACTAACTGTACATGGTTAAGGTGTCTGAAACTCAATAATGTATAACACTCATCAAAATCAGTCATTATGTACATATGCAAAGCAAGCAGCTGCATCTTACTAGCGAGCGGGAAAGGCGGATCGAAAGAGGTGGGTCTTAAGGGAGCCTTTGAACTGTGTCAGGGAATTAGAATTTCGGACATGGAGAGGCAGGCTGTTCCATGTTATAGGGCCGATGTAAGAGAAGGCACGCTGTCCTTGAGTTTTCTTGTTGCGTCGGGGAACCTTGAACGTTTTAGTGTCAGTAGATGAACGGAGAGACCTAGAGGGGGTGTAGACTGTGAGAATTTCTTTGAGTGCGTGCGGTGCGGTTTGGTTGATGACGTTAAAACACATAATGCTAAGTTTATAATCTATTCTCTGGGCAATGGGGAGCCAATGCAGGGCTCGAAGGAGTGGAGTGGTGTGAGTTCTCTTGGGACATTTAAAAACTAACCTAGCAGCACTGTTTTGAACTTTTTGGAGCTTGTTTAGCAGAGTGTCAGGGATGCCGGCAACAAGAGAATTTCCATAGTCAAGACGAGACAGAACAAGTGAAGTAACAAGAGTCTGAGTGGCCTGTTGTGAAAGATAGTGGCGAATAGTGCTAATTTTTCTTAACTCGTGATACGCTACCTGACAAACTTTGTTTACATGAGGTTTCATGGACAGATCTTCATCAAACATGACTCCTAGGTTTCTTACAGATGTGGAGAATGCTATTTCGCTGTGACCAATAGTGATTTTGAGGGCCTGGTCCGATTTACCCCTACCGCCAACCAGGAGAGCTTCTGTCTTTGAATCATTTAGTTGGAGCTTGTTTTGGGTCATCCACTGTTTCACGTCAGAGATGCAGTTTTCACTGGTAGAAAGAAGTCTATGGATTTGATTGGGATGTCTGTGCCATCTGGAAATTCCCTGCTTTGTCATTTCCTCTATTCTGGCTTTCTCTTTGGCTTTACCGTTTTATTTATTTATTTTGTGTCTGTATTGTTTTTTGTGGGTTTTTTTGTAGCCCCTTCACCTGCCTTTGTTCTAGAATTTTTTCTTCTTCCTTTTTTCCTTCTTTGTTTTGTTTCTTTTTTGTCTAAATCTGGCAGGTAGGTAGTGAGGTTGTACATACAGTCTGTCCAGAGTGGAAGCTCTCTGCCCTATCTGCAGTGTCGTGTCAAAACGGCCTTGTTGATATCCCTCACCCCACTCCCACCCCTTTTTTTGTAACACATTTTCATCTTATTTGCTATTTTACTTATTTGATTAAACTATGGGAGATGAATCAAGATCAACGTGTGATGCTATAGCAGAACCTAATTTCATCAAGTTCAACAATATCAGTAGCACAGCTATTACGTTATGAATTGTAAATAATATAGACAGTTGTCCTTTTTTGCATGCATCTTTTTCAGGACAGGACTTTTGTTTTTCTTTTTGAGCCATGTGGCAGCCTTGGAAGGGTACAGTGTTGTTTGTTGGGCTCTAATGTTCAGAAACTGACACTACCAGTGGGATAAATTTGATGCAAATTCCAATTATTGTCATGATTGCATGAACCATATGCTGCAGAACTGCTGTGGTATTGAGTCTGCCCCAGTGAAGACAGAACAGTGAACTTGGTAGTAATTAAAAGAAATTAAACAAACAAAAGTCAACTCTTGTGGTCTTAAATGATGACCAGATGTTATCACATGAGCTACAGACACTGACCGTTGAATGCTATGTTGACAGAGGAGGCTACTCTAATCAAATGAAATTCTGTGGATAGAGTCATTCAGTACAGTTTGAAATACTGAATAGAGAGGTTTGCTTAAATGTTGTTTATTTGCATGCAATTGTGTGGTATAGATGATGATAACAAAGTGCAAACTGTTGTGAATTTGAATTTGAAATCGGTGTTGAGAGGCAAGTTAATCTGACATTTCATTGAAGCGCTACGTGAACACATAAAATGGGATTTAAGTATTGTCTGTACTTTGGTACAAACAGATAATGTTAGGCTATATATTTTGACAGCTGAAGTGAATTAATCCTATTCATGGTAGAATGTGATAGGAGCTGGCTTATGTTCGACATCAGTAATGTCCAAAGCAAGTGTCCTCATTTCCAGCAGGTCTTTCAGTATATCTGCTAGATCCTTAAACTGAAACTGTTTCTGTGATGTCACGAACTAAAGGATTAGAATGTTTGCATTTTGATATAACCCGCCTCCGCCCTTTCCCCCAAATCCCTCATCCGGTTCTTTTCTATTCTTTTCTGTCTTTTTTCCCTTTTTTGTGAGCACCTGCATCCTACAAGGAGCCCCTTTCCCTTCTCTTCCCCTTCTTCCCCCCCCCCCCCTTCCCCCCTCCCCTTTATTTGCCTTATTGTCATATAATCCCCCCTCTCCCCCATGTTTACACGCCTACATGCAGGCACTTGCTTGCATGCAAATATGTACATACATAACACACACACAGTTGCATGTTAGAATAATGCTTCTTTCACATATTATGTGTGCATGTATGCATAATACACACAGTCACATGTTGACATGTTCGATTTGGAACAAATTTTACATTTATTGCTACGATGCCGCCTCTTTCTGTCCGTCTGTCTGTCGGTCTCTCTCTCCCTCCCCCCCCCTCTCTCTCTCTTGCTCTCTCTCTCTCCTCTCTCTCTCTCTCTCTCTCTCTCTCTGTCTCTCCCCCTGTCTCTCTCTCTCTCTCTCTCTCTCTCTCTCTCTCTCTCTCTCTCTCTTGGAAAAAGTGAAAAAAAAGAAAATAATTAAGTCTACTGTTTAACTTATGTTGTTTTCTTTGTATAAACAGCACAATATCAGCGTGAGAGTGCCAGTACACCACACATTAGAACATAAACAAACCCAGACACTTTGTATCAAACGCAAAAAACATTAAAATCAGCAAAAAGATGTACATTTTTAAAGAACATACAGACGATGCATGGAGTGAAAGAGACTGGAGGTAAAAAAAAAACAACAAAAAAACAAAACAAAACATGTTGACATGTTACTTTATCCACACATTTATTTCTGTTGCTTGTTTATCGTCTGTCTGCTGTACTCCCCTTGACTCTCCACCACGTTCCGTCTGTGTCTCCACTCGTATCTGCTAGTTGTAGTTACGTGTCCACAACTTTTTCCTTGCCTACCCACTCATTCCATCCATACCATCCCTCATCATCTCTACACTTGTCCTGCAGTTCACACACACACACACACACACACACACACACACACACACACACACACACACACACACACATGCACATTCGTGGTTGTGCATGCGCAAGTGTGTTTGTACATGTGTACGTGCCCACACGCACGCACACACTCTCTCTTACTCACAGCTTCCCTCTTACCTCTGCCTCTCTACAACTTGCAGAAGCAGAAGTGTGTGTGTGTGTGTGTGTGTGTGTTTCCTTTCACTTTTTTTTTCAGAGCGGAAATATGCGCCTGTAGACAATTGAATCAAATAATGCTACCAACAGCAGCCTAGACAAAATATACTATTAGGACTCTGTGTGTGTGTGTGTGTGTGTGTGTGTGTGTGTGTGTGTGTATATGTAACTGGCCAGTGTGGCTGTCTTGACTTGGCATCAATGTTGCTTACACTCTTTTTTCACACTGCTGCAAACCTTTCGCTCAATCATCTTAGCTCTGTATCTGTTTCTTTCTGTATGTCTCCACCCAGCCCACTCAGGCCCCCAACCCCTTTTCTGTCTGTCTCTGTCTCTCTGTGTCTGTCTCTGTCTCTCTCTGGAGGTGTCTGTCTCTGTGTGTGCGTGTCTGTCTCTGTCTGTCTGTCTGTCTCTCTCTCTCTCTCTCTCTCTCTCTCTCTCTCTCTCTCTCTCTCTCAGTATGCAGATTTCTCTCTCTCTCTCTCTCTCTCTCTCTCTCTCTCTCTCTCTCTCTCTCTCTCTCTCTCTCTCTGTATGCAGATTTCTCTCTCTCTCTCTCTCTCTCTCTCTCTCTCTCTCTCTCTCTCTCTCTGTATGCAGATTTCTCTCCCAGTGTCTCTTGCTGTCCATGTTCTGTCTGTCTCTTCCCTTCCTTTCCTCTCCTCCCTCTCCCCCCTCTTCCCCACCCTCTCTTTCTCTCTTTCTGTCGTTCTTGCTTTCTCACTCTCCCTACTTTCCTTGCTCCCTTCTTCATTCTCCTTCTGTGTCGTAATGTGTGTATGTGCAACAGGAGTGATATGACTAACGGGCCAGTACACTTGATTTGACAAAAAAAAGAAAAAGGAATTATATTGTTAATGTCAGAATTAAACTTGTCTGCGTCATTAATGGGCATTTGTGTGCCTACACGTATATGTGTGTCTTTGGGAATGCTGTAGAGTTTATTTTGTGCTGGTGTGCCACTGAGTAGATATGGTTCCCCTATTTTTGCGCAAGATGTTGATTGAGTGTACATCTGAACTGCCAACAATAAGTGTGAATTTCCTGTGCATGCGCGAATCGATGTATGCAGATATATGGCTGAGTGCACTAGCTAATCTTCTGCATGCATACAAATGTACACGTGTATGTGTGTTTCTTGAACCGAGTTCAGTGATTCGTGAAATAGAAAATAGATGCACAGGAACATCTGCTGAAAGAGGGGAAGGAGAGATGAGAGAGAGAGAGAGAGAGAGAGAGAGGAGGGGGGGGGGGGGGCGACAGAGAGAGATTTGAAAAGAGAAGCTGTGATTGAAATGTGGAAAACAAGTTAAAGAGAGGATAATGTGTAAGGTGGTCTCATAGCATGGTGGGATATATAATTACTAGCTGTAGATCTACTGGTCACACAAGACTAGAATTGGTATATGTAAGGTTTAGTTCTGATTTTTACACAGCACATTAATGTTGATATCCACGCATGCTGACATCAAAACTTATCGATCATATCCAGTTCAGATTCATTCATGCATGCCAGAGGTTCAGAACATGTACGGCGCCTGGGTTTGATAAAGCTGGCCATTGTGAATCTTTCCGCCTCTCTCACACCTGCATCCCAAGACATCTTGATCTGATTTACCATAGAGCCTCACTTGCCACAGGAGACGGACAAAGATGGGCAGGGATGGGGATGCGGTGGTGGTGGTGGGTGTGGGGATGAGATATATTGCAGGATGAAAAGCGGTTTGTCAGCGGCACAGTCTGCGTGCCATTTCTAGCTCTTGTCATCGTCGCTCCAGAAATTCTTAGAAGAGTGACAGAGAGAGAGAGGTTTATGATGTTTTTAGAAAGAGAGAGAAAACGGTGTGATGGGTATGATGGAAGTGGAGGACTTACATGTGTATATGTGAGTGGGGGCGCAGCATTTTGTGATTTTTGTTTTTTGTTTTTTTTGTCACCATGTCCGAGACCGAAAGCCACGTCGGATCACTGCAAGGTGTGTGTGTGTGTGTGTGTGTGTGTGTGTGTGTTAGAGAGAGAGAGAGAAAGAGAGAGAGAGATTAAAGAATACGTTCCAGAAGAAGCCGTGCCTGTTTACCCGGAGTTGATGAATTTTCAGTCAAGAGCAGTGTTCTGTTGCAAGATAGGTTCTACTGGAGAAAGTCTCTCACCTCTTTAAGCTGTTGGACTGCGAGAGCACAGTGAAGAATGCAGGGACAAAGTTTCTCACCCTTTTAAGCTGTGGGACTGTGGGAACGTAGTGAAGAATGCAGGGGAAGAAGTACAGAAACAGTGCAGAACTCAAGTCATTCATTCAATGTATAGGCCACTTTCAGTTTTTCACTTGAAGAAACAGTACAGAACTAAAGTCATTCGTTCAACGTAAAGGCCTCTTTCAGTCGTTAAAACGGCACAGAACTCAAGTCATTCGTTCAACGTAAAGGCCTCTTTCAGTCGTTAAAACGGCACAGAACTAAAGTCATTCGTTCAATGTATAGGCCTCTTTCTGTCGTTCATTTCCGTGCCAACATAGGAGGCTTATTTAAAGACTTCTTTTCTCGGGGACATTTTTGTTTGCATCTAGATTTCCCCTCTAACGTTAGATTGAATATTAAGCTGTTGTGAGGGGGGGGGGGGGGGGGGGGGGGGGGGGGGTGAAAGGAGAAAGAAAAGTTGTATAAGTGGACCACCAAACAAACGAACAGAACAAGCAATACGTTTCAAGCCTGGAAGTTCTCAAAGACGGTCAGGGGGGAAGGAGACATCAGGATTGAAACGCGCTAGTTTGATCGATTTGTGTGTGTGCGATCCAGTCAATTATTCTGTCTTCTCTTGCTTCAACTCCCATTTGTAGTCGCTTAGCAGTCACGCTGATGGTTAGGAGCTAACTTTGGTACTTCTCCCAATGAAGCTTTTTTTTTTTTTTTGTCAGGATGTTTGGAGGTAGGTATTAAGAAGTGTAACCGTCCATTGGTGTGAACATCCGCCTGGGACCATTGCTTTGATGTTGCTTGTCATAGACTATAAGAGAGGTGGTTTTCGTGCACAACATGGGATGGTCCACTTAAAATTTACGTCTATTTTTCCTCACACATCCACCGGCCCCCATACCCCAACCCAACTTCCATAATCCCTTGTCCCGGACCTTTTGTTTTCTTTTCTTTCTGTTTATCAGTGTATGTGTGTGTGTGTGTGTGTTTCCTCAGTGTAACAAGATTACTTTTTTGCCCGCCCCCCCCCCATTGTTTTCTAACCATTGTTTTTTTTCTCAGTGTAACCAGGTTATTTTTGCACCTCCCCGTCCCATCCATCCTGCCCTCTTGCTCAAAGTCTTCCGCTTCCGGTTGACTCTTCAAATCGACGGACTGATCTAATGGCCGGTTCCTAAATTAGTTTGCTCTTCCGGACCTCATAGGTCACACACGGAGGGCGTGGGAAGGGAGAGGAAGGAAACGGGGGGAGAGGATAGGGGGGGGGGGGGGGGGATGAAAGCAGTTGTAGAAGCAGGAGGATGGGGTGGGAGATGGATTGGTTGTCCAAAAGATGAGAGTTGATTAATGACAGCGCTAAGTGGCCCGTGCACAGCAGTTGTTCGTCAGGGCTCAGTTGAATTAGGATGGGAACTAGGTCTTAAAAGCACGAGGCTCATCACACACAGACACAGACACACACACACACACACACACAGACATACACACACCACATACGCGCGCGCGCCCGCACGCACGCACGCACGCACGCACGCACGTACACACACACACACACACACACACACACACACACACACACACACACACACACACACACACACACGCACACACACACACACACAAACCCACGCACGCACACGCGCCCTCATACACAGAGCGTGCGCCACGCACACGAGAGATTAATCGATCTGTACGTGCGTGACACGTGTGCTTGGGCCGCATGTCGGCAATAGGACGGGGGGGAGGGGGGGGGGGGGGGGGGGCTTTCACAGGAAAACCGTGTGCGTGCGCGCGCGCGTGTGTGTTTGTGTTTGATGCGCAGTCATAGGATAGAGAGAATTTGAAGACCCCTCCCCCCCCCAAAAAAAAAAAAAAAAAAAAGTTGGGTTGGGACACACATGTTTTGTGTGTGTGTCTGTGTGTGTGTAAGCAGGCACGCGCCCTCGTTTGTGCGTGCGTCCGTGCGTAATGTGTACGTGTGTGTTCGTGCGTGCATATTTGCGTGTGTATGTTGATGTCAGTCATTGGAGAGGAGAGAGCATACATGGGTTTGTATTTGAAGATAAGAAAAACAAATGGGGGGGGGGGGGGGGGGGGGGGGGGGGAGGGGGGGGGGGGGGTCGTGCTCGCGCTCGCACGCTATTATGTAGATATGCACGCGCAGATAAGGGGAAGAGCATAAACAGTTGTATGATGCATAAGTTAATGGGCAAGGAGGGCGTGGGGGTGGGGTTGCAATATACACATTATCGGTGCGTGCGTGCTCTCTCTCTCTCTTTGTTCTTTCTTTATGTCTCTCTCTCTCTCTCTCTCTCTCTCTCTCTCTCTCTCTCTCTCTCATTGAGACGCCTATGTATAGAATTAGAGACCTTTTGGAAGAAAACAGGAAATGCGCTTTTTTCATTGCGTAATGAAAGCGAGAGAGAAGCTGCCCAAAGAATTTTAGTACACTACGGATGTACTATATTCTTTGAGCTGCCGATGAAGCTGTGGGTTTGACCAAAGATAGTTCGCCTACGGAAAGATGGTTCACTCCGTAGGGCGTACAGTCTTTGGTTTGACCAGGGACCGTACGGCTTTGCTGTACGGTCCCTGGTTTGACCTTGCCACTGCCTGCCTGTCAGCTCCTTTGTTGCTGCTGTTGAGATGCCGAGGGAGGGAGAGAGAGAGAGAGAGAGAGGAGAGGAGAGAGAGAGAGGCGCAGGGGGGAAGGATAGCGAAAGAGGGGTGGGGTGGTGGTGGGAAGAGAGACAGAGAGAGAAAAGGAGGGGGGGGGGGGGGGGAGGGAGGGAGGGAGGAGTTGGTTCATCGTGTCAAGGTCTGTTACCCAGAGAGAGAGAGAGAGAGAGGCGCAGGGGGGGAGGATAGGGAAAGAGGGGTGGGGTGGTGGTGGGAAGAGAGACAGAGAGAGAAAAGGAGGGGGGGGGGGGGGGGGGAGGGGGAGGGAGGAGTTGGTTCATCGTGTCAAGGTCTGTTACCCAGAGAGAGAGAGAGGATTTGATCAGTACGTTTATATAGTAGAATGTATTCACAAAGGAGGGGGGGGGGGGGGGGGGGGCTAAAGTGATGGTGGTGAGGGTTGTTATGGGGGAGGGAGGGAGTTTCTTCTGGGGTGAGGGGGTGGAGATCTTCTTCTTCTTCCTAAAATACTGGTTCACTCAAAAACGAGTAGGTCACCAGCGCGCATGTTAAAAAGTAGAATAAAATAACATAAAACAGTGCGACTCAGACTGTTGGCCCCTGGAGCAAACTTGGCAACAAGGGGTCGCACTCGATATTCAATAAAATATCTGGGGAAGTAAAAATAGAAAAACGTCAATATGCAGATCTCAAAACTGTCGAATCAACCTGTTTTTTTGAATGAGACTGCATCTGTGGCAATCTTGATGGCACCGGCAGTGAGTTCCACAGCCGTACAGAACTGGGATAAAAAGAATGTAAGTGGCTGTCAGTATTTGATGCAGGTATGGTATAACATTGACCGCCACTCCTGGTGCTACTTTTATTCAATACTAGTTGTTCCATTGGAATATCAATTACTTTAGCTCTGCCTTTGAAAAAGGTGTTAAGTTTAATAAAAGCTCTTCTCTCTTCTAAGGGTTTCCATTCTAATTTCCTCATGTTCTTCCTAGTATTCCCCTTTTCTTGATGTGGTTCCCTGTTACGAACCGTGCTGCTCTCTTCTGAATCTTTTCAAGGTTATCAATGTCCTTTAGATGGTAAGGATCCCAAACTGAGCAACCATATTCCAGTACTGGTCTTACCAGTGTTTTGTAGCAGTCGTCTTTAACCTTTTGGGGGCAGTCATTGATATTCCTGTATAAGAAAGCTAAGATGTTATTTGCTTTCTTACATACTAAATTGTAATGTTCTTTCCATTTGAGACGATATCTATAATCACGCCTAAATATTTTGCAGCATTAGTTTCTTTAAGAATAGTATTATGAATAGAATAATCTGATCTAATTGGTGAGCGTTTGTTACATATACGCAACACTTGGCACTTTTGGGGATGAAATTCCATTTTCCAAGTTCTTTCCCACTCTTGTAAAGCGTTTAGATCTTCTTGTAGAATGCGTATATCATTCTTGCTTCTGATTGTTCTATATACTAAACTGTCATCTGCAAAAAGCCTTATAGTAGTTCCAGGAGAGAGATTTCTACTTATGTCATTTATATAAATTAAGAAAAACAAGGGCCCAGAACAGTTCCCTGTGGTACACCTGACAAGACTGGTTTACAATGGGATGACGCCCCTTTCCCACAACAACTTTCTGCGTTCTCCCAACGAGGAATGATCTGGCCCATTTTAGCAAAGAACCGCCAATGCCAATGTGTTCTAATTTAAGCAGCAGGCCCTCATGGTCGACCTTATCAAAGGCTTTAGAAAAATCTAATAAAATTGCATCTATTTGCTGTCTGTTGTTAAGACAGTTACTAAAATCATTGAGAGTTGTTATAAGTTGAGTCTCACAACTCCTTCGCTGTCTAAACCATGCTGGGCGTTATTTAAGAAGTCATATTTGTCAAGATGGTCCATTATGCTACTTTTATATTATGTGTTCAAGTAGTTTAGCTGATATGGATGTAAGGATACAGGTCTATAGTTCTCTGCTTTTGTTTTGTCACCCTTTTTGAATAAGGGAACAATGCTAGCATCTCGCCACTCATCAGGTATTACTCCCTGGTCCAGTGAAGCTTGGTAAAGTAATTGGTATACCTCACTCAATTCATTGGCACATAATTTTAAGAGCTTGCCAGGAACGCCATCGGGACCCGTAGCTTTGTTTTCATTGATATTGGTCAGTAACTTAAATACTCCTGCTTTGTTTACTTTAATGTTTAGCATTTCAGGGAGTTTATCATCATCCTTTAGTCTAACGTTAATTAAAGGTTTGGGATTTGAGAAAACTGAACAAAACTGCTTGTTTAATAAGTTTGCTTTCCCTTCAGGGTCCTGTATTAGGTTATTCTGGTTGTTTCTCAGGTCTGGAATCCCAATGTTGTCCTGTCTCTTACTCCTTATGTAAGACCATAATTTCTTGTTTTGATGATCACCTTCCGAAATCATCGAATTAACATAATTGGAGTGAGCAAGTCTACATTCTCTCTGACACCTTCTCTTAATCTGTTTATACCTAACCGAGATGGGAGAGGGGAAGGGTGGGGGGGTATGCAGTTGGTTATTGATTTCCCTTTTTCTTTCTAGAAGCAAGTGCTGTTTGTTTATGTCGTTGTTGATCTGTTCGTTGGAGGGGTCGTTGAGAGGTCTCTGAATAATTTTGAACAAAATGTTATTTAAGAAAGAAACAAACAGTTTCTCCTGACGTCCTTTGTGTGGGAAAGAGATTTCTTATTACGCTTTAGCTCGGTGTTATTTTCTTCTCTCTCTCTCTCTCTCTCTCTCTCTCTCTCTCTCTCTCTCTCTCTCTGTTTGTCTGTCTCTCCCCTGTCCCCCCCCCCCCCCCCCCCTCTCTCTCTTTGTCGATTTCGTGTGTGTGTGTGTGTTTAACTTTTTGCCTACGGAACGCACGCCTCCGTGCGTTGCTCAAAGCTCCGTTGCCTACGGAACGCACGGTGCTGTGCGCTGACTGAAAGCTCCGTTGCCTACGGAACGCACCGGTGCGTGCGTTCTTATTTCGAAAAATTCTACTGTTCAAACTGTAACGGTCTAAGAGAAGTAACTCCGCCAAAGTTAGTAGAGGGTTCCTGGTAGCCTGACATGCCCTAGTTCTTAAGTTCAAGCAGAGTTCACCTTCGCTATCTGCAGCTGAGACAAAGAACCCTTGCTGGGTTTTTCCGACTTGGAACTGACCGCATTTCTGGCACCGGCCTTTCGTCTGCTAGAGTCTAGTAAAATGCCAGCTCAGCGCCGTTTCTGTTTCAATGTATTCAAGGCGATTCCGATAACGAAGGAGAGTCGATCGACAGTGGAGATGATAGGGAAGATGAGGGATGGCTATTTGAAGATGTTCTTGAATTACAATGACAAATAAACCGATTCGACTGATTCAGTAACACACACACAGGCGCCCGACTCGCAAAACCTCTCTAGCCCAGA
>CM031596.1:87536753-87569987 GCA_018398815.1 Conus ventricosus | reverse complement strand
ACATTATACACTGATATTCTTGTAAAAAAAAAAAAAAAGAAGTGACTTCTTATACGATGCAGACATGAGAAATGCACAAAGCTATTCTCCCGAAATCGCTAACAGCATCTGTGAAGTATTGTTGTGCGCTATTGATGATGTATACTGCGATCTGGGGCAGTATTGTTTTTGTGCATTTTAAAATGTCTGTCCTGTCTAGAGAGTCTTGTTTTGTACATCTTAAAATGTCTGTTCTGTCTAGAGAGTCTTGTTTTGTGCATTTTTTGTTATGTCTGCTGTGTGTAGAGTCTTGTTTTGTGCATTTTTTGTTATGTCTGTTGTGTCTAGAGTCTTGTATTGTGCATTTTTGGTATGTCTGTTGTGTCTAGGGTCTTGTATTGTGCATTTTTTGGTATGTCTGCTGTTTCTAGAGTCTTGTTTGTGCATTTTAAAAGTTCTACTGTGTCCAGAGAGTCCTGTGCATTATTCTATGTCTGCTGTGTTCAGAGGGTTTATCTACGCTTTTTTTGTGCTTCGCTAAGAGACTATTGCCTTGTGCATTTGTCAATGTCTGATGTGCCTAGACAGTTTTGTTTTATGCATTTTTAATGCCTGCTGCTTCTGGAGAGTCTTACTTTGCGCATTAAAAAAAACATCTGCTGTGTCTACAGGGTATTTTCTTGTACATTTTTGTTTTCAAATGTCTGATTTGCCTCGAGAGAATTGTTTAGTGCATTTTTTAATGTCTGTTGTATGTAAAGTCTGAAGAAACGTATTTGTCCAAAATTCATCTGTCTGTGTTGCATTTTGCATAAAATAAGCTTCCACGCCGCGCACGCCATAACGCATGAGATGTAAAAAGAAAAGAAAAGAAAGAAAGAAAGAAAAAGCGCAGACGATCCACATTTTTTTTGTCTACCCCGCCCCTACGGAACGAACTACCCGCGCCACAGACCCTGTGGCCAAACTATACCTTGTTTAAAGAAGCAGTTTGGGGAAAAAAGCCAGCAGGGAAATTTGACGTAGCGCAGAGGGGCAAATGGTCAGAAAACGTGGCGCCACCTCTAAAAGGGGGAAAAATCACCTTTCCCGAGAAAGGACCTTCGCAGGGGGCGTTCACCGAGACTTCTGTTTTCTTTTCCATGGGAAATTTTTTAGCTTGCTACTTTTCCCCTCTTTTGATGCTTTTTCTCTGCTGACCATTTATTCCTGTCAACGTGACCCTTTCTTTTTCCCCGTAACTGCTGACCATTTCATCCCCTGTCAACTGCTGACCATTTTCCCCTCCTGCAACGTGACCACATCCCCTGCAACTGCGCCATTTTATCCCCTTTAAATGCGACCATTTCATCCCCTGTAATTTTTTTTGGCGAAGCTTTTTCCTTCGCGACCTTTCATCCTTCAAATTTTGGGTGTCGACTGCTTTTTCCGCTGACCTTTCATCTCCTGCATTTTCGCGACTGTTTTTTCTGCGGGCCTTTTTTACCCCCTTTAACTTTTCGTCGACGCTTTGTCTTGCGACCATTTCACTCCTGTCAATTTTGCTTTGATCGTTTTCGACAATGTTCACTTTTCCTACTATTTTATTTCCTCTATGTTGGTTACAAAATGTTTTACTTTTACGGTGTTGACAACTGCTCCTTTTTTTGACCGTTACTGACATTTCGTACCCCTTTAATTCCCCTTTTTTTTTTTTCTGCCGTTACCGTTACTGTGCACTGTACCTGATGTTGGGGTATTTTCCCAAAGGTTCTTGACTGTTTCATGTTTTCCGATGTTTGGGTATTTTCCCAACGGTTCATTGTTACGTACACGACCTGAAAGTTTCCCAAAGGGTTCTTGTTCTGTACACTTTTCCTGAGTTTGGGTATTTTCCCAACGGTTTTTGTTTCTGTCACTGTACCTGATGGTGCTATTTTCCCCAAAGGTTCATTGTTACTGTACACTGTACCTGATGTTGGCTATTTTCCCAACGGTCATTGTTACTGTACACTGTACCTGATGGTTTGGCTATTTCCCAACGGTTCATTGTTACTGTTACACTGTACCTGATGTTCCACAACGGTCATTGTTTCACTGTGTTACACTGTACCTGATGAGAGAGATAATATTTTACCAACGGTTCATTGTTACTGTACACTGTACCTGTGGTGACTATTTTCAACAACAGTTCTTTGTTACATGTAACTTTACCTGAGTTCCCAACGCGTTCTGTTACTGTACCACTGTAATGATGTTGGGCTATTTTCCAACGGTTCAACTTGTTACTGTACACTGTACTGATGTTGCTATTTTCCCAACGGTTCATTTGTACTGTACACTGTACCTGATGTTACATATAAAGTTCATTGTACTGTTAAACTGTACCTTGATGTTCACAACGGTTATTGTTACTCTGTAAAATCTGTACCTGTGTCACGCACGAACTGACACCAGGTTTCCGATCTCAGTGCACAATTGTGGAGTGTGGCCCCGTCCAGTGCCTAGGTGGACAGTGACCGTGAAGTGCGTGTATCCTGCCGGGAATGTGACTTTACATGTTAACTCTTGGTGGGGGGAGGGAGGAGGAGTTGTCAAGTCGTCGGAAAATAGTGGAAGTTTACGTGTGTAAAACTAACGCTCGTGAAACTGGAGTTATTTCGATGTGTACGGGGAAAAATTGTCTCGTGAATGTGAGTGCTGTCTTGGTGACGTTTCCTGAGGTGAAATTTTAGTGGCGTGGTGTCTGCAAGTTAGTTACAGAACTTGAGGCGTTTATCCACGAAAGTTGGGGTTGGCCTCTAGCTGCTTCAGTGTTGTTCTATTATGCCCGTTGGGGCAATGGGGTTGGTGGTAATTATGCACCTCGACGACTTTGAAGGTTTGGCTACAGGTTGTAGGACTGTCGTTGGTTCGGTGTTCAGCCGACGGTTCGGAAGTACAAGGCCATTATAAGGCGGGGCTGTCGGGCAGTGTCCGTGCGACTGAGGTGTCGTCCCAAGCTGGTGTAGTCAGCGTTTTGACTGTCGGTGTTTGGTGTTCAGCGACGGTTCTGCACGTACATGGGAGTAGGAACTGTATGGGCAGTGTCCCTAGGAGACTTAGGGTGTCGTCCATTGTGTGTAGTTCCTCGTGTTGTCTAAGGATGGCGCGGTAAAGTAGCGGAATGTTATGGATGGCTTGGGACTGAGTTGGTTGTTTGTAGATATCATGGTTTTCATAAAAATTTGTGTTTCGTCCCAGGATCGGGAGGGATTTCCTTTTATTTGATTTTTTTCGAAAAGATTCTTTTTTGATTTGAATTTGGCCTTATAGAGGAGGAGATTTAAATGTGCGAAGTTTGAAAGAGAAGAAGAGAAATTTAGTATTTGAAACTTAAGGTCGAGGAAAAAAAACACACGTAAATCATGGAATGAAATAATGTGCGTTTCGGTTCTACAATGTGACAGATAGGTTATGTTATAGCGTGTATTGAATTGCGCTAAAGACATAATATGTTGTATTGGTTAGTGGTCGCTGGTTGTACAAGAATATCGGTTTTAATGTTTGATAAAGTTTGGTTATATTTCTGAGAGTGTACGTTGGTATCGGAGTTTCCCCCCCCTTTTTTATTTGTCTTGTTTGTAGGAGGACGGGTACTTTTAATATGTAAAGAGGGGTGACTGTCACGCGGTCGTGCCAGGTACGGAGGGCAGAAATGCTTGTGATGTGTCTGGATTACGTGAAGGTGTGAGTTTATTGCAGATAGGGTGTACGGGTGTGGTACCTCGGATAGACAGGTTGTAGAAGTTCACTTTTGGTTGATTTGCCTAGTTGAGAACTAAACTACAGGGTGCAGAGGGCGTGAGGAAGGAAAATTAGAGGATCATAAAATTAAGAGTTTGTTCTTTTGTTAAATTATGTTAAAGATGTTGAAAGCCCAGGGTTTCAAAGATTTCTGGTGTTACGTTGAGTAATAGTTAGGTTTATTAAGATTGGAAAATAAATTGAGAAAAATATAGCAGATGATAATAATAAATGGTTAATGAAGATATTTGGAAATTGTGCCTCAGAAGCCTTTCATTTGATGTATATATGTATGTGGTTGTTGTAGAAGTCGACGGGGGTGAGTCAGTATTCAAAGATGTTTTCCGCAGCATACAATTTGTAAGTGTCAGTAGACAAAGTATAGTAGCTCGATAGGAAATTCCTTTCGAGCTTATGGTATATTGGTGATTGTAATAGCGGCTTGTTAATTTCTGATGACATTTGTAGGATATTATGATTGGTTTTGCCTGCTAGGAATTTTAAGATACCCGGGTTCTGTTCTTTTATTTTTGGTTTTGCTTGAAATGTGTTTGATTCTATTAAGCATGTTACTAAGTATTTGATATATGGTTATTTTGTGGACCAAGTACTGGGGTACTAACTCGGTCAAGTTGTGTATTCGTCTGGTTCGTATGTTTCGAAATGATTTATAATCCTATTGGATTATGTCTTGGTGACACTCTGATGGGAAATGAAGTCGGGAAGGCTGTGGTTTAGGTAGGTAATATCAGACAGATAATCACTTTATGAAGGAACCGGTTATAATTATGGTTCATGATGTGGATGGATTGTGGAGACGTCAATGAAATTGGTTTATAATGTGTAATGGACATTGTCTGGTGTGAGTAGAATTTTGATGTCATGCGTGGCCTGGGTGTATAAGTCATGATTTATAATTCTAGAATTAGCTGTCGGCCACTTTGGGTTGTGGTCTTGTAACACTGAGAACCATTTACTAGAGATAGAGAAGCACAAATAAGATATAACTTGCTTTCTTCTGTCGGTAGTAATGACATTTCCATTTTGCTACAGAGGTTCTCCGGGAGTGAGTTTTGTGTACCTCTCCTCTACACTGGCAAATCCGTTGAGGGTCTGGCCTCTATGATGTGGTGGAGGTTTTGGCCACGCCAACATCCACTGTCATATACCTGACCCACTTCTCTGCCGGTAGTGGGGACGCAACGGAGCCGGAAGGATGCGTTCCGGTAGGTGTCAGTATCTACCCTTCAACAGGTCAGAGTGGATGTGCGCAGTTAATCTGAAGACTATCTGCTAGAGTCAGAGTGGCAGCGTATTTGATGGGCACCCTCCGAAATGTTTTACAATCAAGCGTTATGTAGACTCGCGGGTGTTTGTGTGGTTGTCAATGGGTAGGGGAGGGAACCGCGTTCTCGAAGTGGTACTGACGTCCTCTCTATTTCGCGTCAAGCGCCTTCTGTGATAGGTGTTGTGTTTTGGCGGTGCATTAGATGGTGAGCGATACGTCAAGCAGACCGTTCGATTAATCGTATTGGTGATTTAGGAAAACGCTGTGTTGCCGTTTTTTTGTCTGTTTAATGTTTTTTTTGTTTTTTTTTTTTGGAAGGAGTTTTTTTTTTTTGTCCTGGCGTGTGTTAAACGTACCCGACCAGGGAATTCGGTGAAGTATTGAAAGTACAACATTGGTGTTGCGGGTTTACATTGAACAATTGGTGTTGAAGCATCTTGCGGGCGTTATGATTGGCAGTTCGGTCGGGTGTTTGACACCGGCATATAAAAAGTAGCCATTTATAGGATACATTTTCGAGATAAGTAAAACCAGCGCGAGCGGCTTCTCAGTGTGTATGAGCGCCATCTACCGTGTTTGGTATTTCAGGCACTGTGGGTTACCAGGAATGAGTATGTGGTCACCTTGTTCCTTCTGGGTATTAAGCCTTTTGTGAGGCTGAGGTGTGTAATTTGTGTCCTCCTGACGGGATTGGGGTTGTTTTTGGTAAACGTGCAAGCAAAATGCGTGCACGGGTATGCATAAGGGGCCATGCGCTCGATGGTCGGCGGTTTATTTGAAAGTATTGTTGCCCCCCCCGCCCACTATCTTGGGGGTGTGTTTATTGATTTATTTTCTGTGGTGAGAGTGAGAGTGCGTTATGTGAATGCAAATATAGCATTCTGATTTTCGTGCACTTAGTTTGTCTGTCGTGTGAGTGTGTGGTTGTGTGGCGTTCATACTCTGTATAAAAGGGAGGAAAGGGGTGTTGTAACGGGGGTATATATTAATTCATATTATCCTGTCTACTGTATTATTACACTCGTGACAATATGGTGGAGAATCGAGGGGGAGACAGTAGGATTATTTAGGACTAATTTCTTGGAAAAAAAAAAGAAAATATAGAGTGACCTGTGTCGTGTTTAGTCTTGGGATAGGAACTTGATATTGGAATAGTAATTGGAGCGCAGTGGGGTGAGTTGGAGGGAGAAAGCGCGCTGACATAGAGAGGGGAGGATAAGAGCGGTTACTGCAATTCTGAGTAACATAGTTGCCAAGTGGAAAGTTGTCTGGTGTTGATCATCGGGTTGGTGCAAACGAGGTGATCGTATTATGGTGTGTGGGTGCTTAAGATTCTATTCCATATTACATGTGTTTATTGAGTATTGGAATGTGTGGTTGGTCAACAGTAATTTTTGTAATGTGATAATGTTGATATGAATATGGTTCATGGTTGGTCTTCATGTGCCTCAGTAGTTTATTGTATTTAGGGTTGTTGGGTGACAGGTGTTTGGGAAATAGACACTGTGGTTGCCATAAGTGCTATTGTATTATTCACGCCTATGTGGACGATCAAGATTACTTCGACTTACTGTTGAGAGAGTGATATGTTCCCTTGTGGGAGGTTCTGAAGGTAAGAGAAAAAAATAAATTAGTGGTTTCCTTGTGTAGAGACTGATAAGTCTGTGGTAATGGCGTCTGGAAAAACCGATCGCAAGCTTAGGTCCTCAAAGTGACACGTATGTTCTCTGAGTTGAGTCTGTCAGGGAGGATGGGATGTGTTCGGAACTCCTGATAAGCAGCCAGGGGTGTGCTACCTTTTGTAACAGTTCCTTTGAGGACCGGGTAAGACGGGTTAGTGAAGAAGTCTACAGGTGGAAGGTGCTGCCAAGTTTGTGTATCGCCTAGCAGGTCTGGCTATCTTCAGTACTTTTCACGCCTAGGGGGAGAGAGTTATAGGATGAGTAAGTGGGATATGGGCACCAGTTCTCATTGCTGTCAATTCTATGACAAGGATAATGTAGAAAGAAGTGCAGGAAAGCTATCGTTACGGGAAGGACACAGGTGGTCGGGGAATGCATGAAGGAGTTGAAGGAGAGGAGTGAGTTTAGACCGTGTTTGCAGCCATGCTTAGTAAGAGAGGGAAGAGGAAGCTGCTGCCAGGGAAAGAGGAAGCTGCTGCCAGGAAAAGAGAGAAGCTGCTGCCAGGAAAGAGCGGAAGATGCTGCCATGTTAGCTGACACTAGATTAGATGAGAAGAAGAGGAAGCTGCCGCCAAGCTTGGAGAGTGGTAAGAGGAAGCTGCAGCATGTTAGCTGCCAGGCTTAGATAGGGAGAGGAAGAGGAAGCCGCTCTTCCAGGAAAGAGGGGCTGGGATTGCTGATGCCAGGTTGGATTTTCATTTGGGCAGAGAAGAGAAAGAAGGGAGGGATGAGATTGTTTTAAGGAATACGGCAGCTGGTCCAGAGATGGCTAAACGTGACAGAGGACGAAGGTATGCCAGAATTAGTTCTGGATCTCAGAAACGTTATGGCGATGTGAAAAAGATCGTGTAACATGGATAAAGGTAATCCTAAAAATATGGTGACCGTTCTGAAAAGAGAAGATTGAAGGAGGCGTTTTGAGAAATGGGATGTAAGACGGAGACGACAATAGCCTGGTGGCGATTTGATCCCGTTATAGTTACTGATGACGGGACATGTATTTGGCTATTTTCACGTGCAGGTTGCCACGTTGATGCCGACTGGATTTTGATAATCGAGGGAATCCTATAGATTTATTGGCTCTTTTGAGTGGGAGAGTAGGAGATGCCATATCTGACGATCTGAACGCCGTGATTGACCTACGCATGTTTCGACCAAGTGAAGAAGCGACTTGCTTGAGTATATTCCGTACTTTAGACGTGACGGCATTAGGAAGAAGTCAGGGCGAATGATAAAGAAGGATGGTAGGAGAGAAAGTGCTTCAGCAGTTTTTAGACCGGTTAAAGTCTTGTTGTTTAGTCAGTGGTGTGTACTGCAGACCGGGAAAGACAAAAACAAAGCTGAGGACTTGAAAGATCCTTATTTTCGAGGAACAGATGTATGAGAAGGGGAACTTTTACTCTGACCTTGTCACGGAAGTGCATCGAGCGTGTCCTAAGAATGACTGAAGCTAGTTTGGACTTGAAGCAACTAGGATAGCAGCTGCACGACGGTAGGGCAGAGAGTGAAGAAGTGGCCCAAATCTGTAATTAAGTGACGAATCTAGAGGTAAATAACAACTAGCACCCGTAGGGGCGTGTTATCGTAACCAACCGCTGATTCCGAGAGAAAGGGCGACCAGGAGCGACTGGACGGGAGAAATGGATAATTTGTAGGCTGGCCCAAGCAGTCTATCAGCGCTTCAGGCACACAAAAGAGTCACCTATAGGTACAGGGGTGATTTGCTTTGCATAGCTAGCGACAGGCCTAATAAAAGAGTAATGTGTCCACGAATATGGAGAGTGAGCTAATCCAATTTGTGTCTTGTCTTGGGAGAGCCTGTTATACTCGGAAGCTACCCCTACGCTGTGTGTTCATGCTCAAGGAAAACATATTAATACCGTGGTGTAGTGGTGAGGTCGGAGAGATCATGGCGCAGTGGTATCAGAAGGTTACAGAGAGGCAGCGCACAGACCGTGGTCTAGGCTGTGGCTGGTACCAAGTGATCATATACAGGTGGAGGTATACCAGACGGTGGTTATGGCTGAATCCAGGTGTCGTAGCACTATTACCCGTGGCTGTGTGTACTATGGACGCGCCGATTACTTTGAGGGACAGAAAGGTTGTGGCTCTGGTGTTGGAGGATCCGAGTTGAGGATGTCGCTGTTGTGGGGGGCAATTACTTATGACGTGAGAGGAGAGACGCATCCTGACGAGCATTCACATGTATACCACAGTCAGCGGGAGAAAAAATCATCGGATAATGACTGCAATCAGATACGCCTCAGGTCGTTTGTGTTGGAATCGTGCTCAGGTCAGAGCCCAGGACAGGCCTGCTCACCTTTATTTTTAAAAGGGGAGCAAGTGAATGGGCTGTCTCGAAAGACGAGCTGATTCGTGGGCAGGAAAGGATGATACCTTGCACGTGCCAGAAGAGCTGCAGAGGAAAAGTTGTGTTCCAAATTCCACGGAAATGGGGTCTCCTCATGTGGGAAGCCCGAGTTCTTGTACGTAGGTACGAGGAAGTGAGAGTGGAACAGAAACCCCAGGTTTGTGTGCCGAAGTCCTAAGGAACACCCGTATTAACTCTAGGACACGATATTCCAAAGGTTGGACACTTGGGGGAAACAAGAAAAGAAGAGAATTATCCCAAACTTCTTTTGGCCCTGGGATGTGTAATGACATAGGCAGGTATGTGAGGTCATGTTAAAAGTCCCAGCGTACCTTGGGTAAAGGACGAATCGGCCTCATCGTGGTCTGGAATCCGGAGTGTGAGGAGGGTTCCAGAACTGAAGGAATTTTTTTCTGCACGCCGGGCCTGTATGCCATTTACCATTTCCGGAACGTGGGTTTTATTCTAAAGACGATGCTCTGAAGTGGGCATAGGAGCTGTGCTGTGTCAGGAACAGGGACGATGGAGTCCATCCGGTAGTGTGCGCCAGCAAAAAGCTCAATCCAGCTGAACGCAACTATTCCATCGTGGAAAAGGAATGTTTGGCTCTGGTATGGGCGCGGTTCAGAAGTTTGAACCCTACCTTTATGGGTGGAATTCACTCTACAGCCCGGGCCATTCTCCACTTCAGTTAATTTGGAGGGGTCAAGTCGCCCAGTTTGGGCGGATCACCCGATGGGCGTTGTTACTACAACCCTTCCAGTTTGTAGTGGAGGCAATTCCAGGCGTGAGAATGTGGTTGCAGATTTCTTGAGTCGTATGGAGTAAGGGTTCTGTGCCGTGAGGGTTTTTTAAAAAGTAGAGGAAGAGAGGATTTATCATTTTTCAAATGCTGTAACACTAAGGACTTGTTCGTGCGTTCCTTCAGGTTTTTTTTAAAGGTTTTACTTTAAATCTTGGGGGAAAGGGTATTGTCATGCACGAACTGACACAGGTCGCCTCAGTGAAAAATTTTGGAGTGTGGGCCCGTCAGTGCCAGGTGGCAGTGAACCGTGAAGTGTGAAACTGCCGGGAATTTCTACTGAGAGAAAGGGAAAGGCGACTCTACCCACTTTTCCACACGATTTTGGGGGAAAGTTTGGCTAAAGCCGCTTTTCCTGTGGCAGAAGAGAGAGAGAAGAGAATCACCGCACCTGACAACCGTTAAGGTCAAGTTGCCAAAACAGACAGGACTTTTTGGGGGTTTTTTTTTGTGGATTTCGTTTTCGCCAATTTTTCTACTTCTTCCCTACTATTGATTAGTCCTTTTTTTTCTAGTTGGTTAAAACTGTTTTATTTTTACCGGGTGTTGCCCAACGCCCCTTTTTGCCCTTATGTCATTCCCGTCATTAGTCCCTGTTGTTTTTTTTCCCGTTCTGTTACTGTGAAGTACTGTGGGGCATTTTCCAACGGTTCATTTTACTGTACACTGTACGATGTTTTTTTTTTCCCCCAAACGGTTCATTGTTATTCCCCCCCTTTTTTAACTGTACCTGATGTTCCCCAACGGTTCATTGTTTATGTACATGTCCCTGATTGGGCTATTTTCCCAACGGTTCTTTGTTTTAATGTCCTGTGTTGGCTATTTTCCCAAGGTTCATTGTTAGAAAGTACTGATGTTCCCAACGGTTTTTTTACTGTACACGTATGATTTCCAACGGTTCTTGTTACGGGTTACATGTCCCTGGGGTAACCCCCGGGCTTTGACGTCCTGTCCCTTTTGGGATTTTCCCCCAAAAGTTCCATGATGACCTGAAGTGTTCCCCAAAGGTTTTTTGTTATTTTCCCTTTGAGGGAAGGATTTTTTTGTAACTGTCTGATTTTTGTTTTTAACGGTTAACTTAACGTCGTGAACGGGTTTTAAAATGTACGGTTCCCCCGGTTTTTTTTTTTAAAAATTTCTTGTATTTCAGAGAACTGAAAGGTGTGGGGCAATTGTGGAGGGGGGGGTTTATCCAGGGGGTGGTTTTGGGCGTGTCAGGGGTTTGTTCTGTTTTTGGGGGGGGGGAGGGGGGTTTGTAGCTCGCGGATTGGGTTTGGGAAAACAAGGTTGAAACTGGAGTTTCCGGGTTACGGGGAAATTCCCCGTAAGGGTGTGTTTTGGATTTTCCGGGAAAACGGAGGGTGGGTCCAATTTTGTGTGGGCGTTTAACGGGTTTTTTGGGGTGTTCAGGGTTCCCTGCTTTCAGGGGTTGGTTGGTTCCCCCTCCCCGCTTTTAAGGTTGGCTCATTTGGAAACTTCTGTTTTTTTCAGGAGGGGGAAAAGAAAGGGCGTTTTCTGGAGGGGGCGGGGGTGGTAGTTTGTCGGTTTTTTTGGGGGGGTTTTTTCGGAGGGGGTTTTGGATCCTTTTATTGGGAAAAATTCCCCAAATTTTTTTTTTGGGAAAGATGGGGGTAAAAAGTCAAAATTTGGGAGGGGGTATTGGGTTTTTTGAGAACATGGAAAAAATTTTGGTTTCGTCCGGAACGGGGGGATTTTTTTAATTTATTTTTTTCGCAAAATTTTTTTTTATTGTTTTTGGCAAGAAAGGGGTTTTAAGGGGGAAAGTTTGGAAAAAGAAAACTTTTGATTTAGGCTAAAAAAAAAAAAAAAAGGGAAAAAAAAAGCGGTTTTTTAAAATTTACGGGGGTTTTTTTTTTTTGTGGTGCTTTTTTTGTTTGGTTTTCCGGGGTAAAAAATTTTTCTTTTTTTTTTAAAAGTTTTTATTTTATTTGATTTTAGGGACATTTTTAATAAAAGGGTAATGTCCCTAATTTCCCAAATTTGTTTTCCCTTTGGGGGAAAAAATTACTTTTCTTACCTCCAAAATTTTTAAAACATTTTTTTCCTTTTAACAAAATAAAAAAATTGGGTTTTTAAATTTTAATTTTTTTTTTTAAAAAATTTTTAAAAAAAATTTATTTTCAATTTTTAAAATTTTATACCTTATTACTTTAAAATAAAAAAAAATACATTAATAAAAAAGGATTTTTTAAATTTCCCCCTCAAAACCTAAAAAAAAATTTTTTTACCCCCCCCCCCCAAAATTTTTCCCATTTTTGGGTCAGTGCCCAAGTTAGTAGCGCTCGGAAATCCTTGTCGGCTTAGAAATTTGGTGTTGTCATGCGCTGAAAATTTTCTGATGACATTGTGGGATTAGATTTGCTGTTGGAATTTAATACCGGGTTAGTTCTTTTTATTTTGGTTTTGCTTAAAATGTGTTTATTCTTTTAAAGCATTTACTAGTATTTGATGGGGTTGTGCCCATTTACGGGGGGGCCCAAAACGGTCAGATTATTCGTTTTTTTCGTAGTTTTTGAAATGATTTTAAACCCTATTGGTTTATTGTCTTGGAGACCCTGAGGGGAAAATGAAGTGTGGGTAGGAACTCAGACAGTATTTTCACTTTTATGAAGGAAAAAGGGTTATAATTTGTTCAGGGTTGATGGAAGTGGGAGTCATGTTTGGTTTAAATGTGAAAGGAAACATTTCTGGTGTGAGAGTTTTTTGATGTCAAGGTGGTGGTTTTAAGTCAGTTTTAAAAAATTCCTTTTAGTGTGCACTTTGGGTTTGGACATGTAAAATGAGAACCATTTCTTTAGTGAAGAACAAAAAGTAAAAACTGCTTTTCTGTGGTAGTAAGCCCTTTTGCCGGGGGTTCCGGGGTTTTGTGTACCTCCCCCTACCGGCAAACCGTGGGGTGGGCCCCTTCGGGTGGTGGGAGTTGGCACGCCACCCCCACTGTCATCCCTCCCCACTTCTCTGCGGAGTGGGGACGCACCCGGGCCGGGGGTGCTTCCGGCGGGTCGTCATCTCCTTCACAGTCCGGGGGTGTGGCGTTCCTCTGATTAACTGCCCGTCGGGGGAAAAAAGGTTTGGGGGCCCCCACGCATATTCCATCAGCGTGGACTCGCGGTGGGGTTTGGTGCGGTGGGGGGGAAACCCGCGTTTTCGACGGGGAAAACGTTCCCCCCCTTTTTGCGTAAAAGCGTTCAGTAAAGGTTTTGTTTTTTGGCGGTGCTTAGTGTGGCGCCGTAAAGCAGACCGTTTCATAATCGTATTGGGGAAAACGTGTGTTGCCGTTTTTTTTGTGTTTTTGTTTTTTTTGTTTTTTTTTTTTGGAAGGATTTTTTTTTTTTTTTTCCTGGCGTGTGTCAAGTACCCGCCAGGGATTCGGAGAAGTTTGAAAAACAACTTTGGGGGTGGGGTTACTTAAACAATTGGGTTGAAATTTGGGGGTTAAGTTTTGGGTGTCGGGTGGTTTGACACCGGCAATAAAAATTTTGCATAAAGGTCATTTTGGAAAAAAAACACGGTGGGCTTCAGGTTTAGAGGTATAACCCTTTTTTGGGTTTTTTTTCGCTGGGGTTCCCAGGGGTGTGATGAGTCCCCCTTGTCCTTTGGTATTGCCTTTTGTGGGCTGAGGTGTGTATTTGTGCCTCCGAGGGAGGGTTGTTATTTGTAAACGTGCGCACATGCGTGACGGGTATGTTTAAGGGCCAGCGCTGATGGTGGGTTTTGATAGTTTGTTGGTTTTTTTTTTGGGGTTTTGTTTGTTTTTTTCTGTGGGTGGGTGCTTTTGTGTGAAGCAATAAACCCTTCTTTTTGTCCCACTGTATTTTCTTTCGTGTGTGTGTGTGTTGTTGGGTTCATATCGTAAAAGGGGAAAGGGGTGGTTGTAACGGGGGTATATTAATAAATATATCCCTGTTACTGTCTTTACAGTGACAAAATTTGGGGGAGATGCGGGGTGACATTAGGTTTTTTTTGGACATTAAATTTTGGAAAAAAAAAAAAAAAAAATGGGACCCGTTGTGTTTAGTTTGGGTAGGCTTGATATGGGTAGTTTTGAGCGGTGGGTGGTTGGAGGGAGCGCGCTGATATAGGGGAGGAAAAGGGCGGTTTCTTGGCAATCTGGTAAAAATAGTTTCCAAATAAAAGTTGTCTTGGTTGTCTGGGTTGGGCAACCAGGGATGAATGGGGTGTTTGTGTTCCTCTTTCTATTCCAAATTTCAGGGTTTATGGTATTTGGGAAAGTGGGGTGGTCAAGTAATATTTGAGTGAAATGTTGAAATGAAATGTTTAAAGGTTGGTATCAAGTGCCATAGTTAATTTTATTTAGGGTGTGGGAGACAGGGGTTTGGAAAAAGACACTGTGGTTTCCCAAATTTAAAAGTATTTTTGCCCGTGGCGAAAGATATTTCCTTACGGTTTTTGGGAGGAATGTTCCTTGGGGGGTTTTTGAAGGTAAGAAGAAAAAAAAAAATTTGGTTTTCCCTTTGGGGGAGAGATTGTTCTGTGGTAATGGGTTGGAACCCATCGCAGTTGGTCTCAAAAAGCCGAAGTCTGTTGGTCTGTGGGAGGGGAAGGGATGTGTCGATCCGATAAGAGCCAGGGGGTGCTCCCAGGGCCCCACCCTTTTCGGCTGGTAAAGCCCGGGTTAGGGAGTCTCGGGGAGTGTGCCCAAATTTGTGTCGCCTGCAGTCCTGCTTTTAGTACTATTCAGCCCAGGGAGAGAGTTGGATTGAGAAGGTGGAATTGGCCCCGTTTCTTGTGACAATGTGCAAAGGATGTAGAAAGAAGTGGGAAGTATCGTTTGGAAGGCACAGGTGGCTCGGGAAATTTTAGGGAAAGGGGAAGAAGGGCGGAGGGTTTGCCCTGTTAAACCCAAACTTAGAAGAAGGAAGAGGAGCTGCTGCCAGGAAAGAGGAAGCTGCTGCAGGAAAGAGGAGCTGCTGCCCGGAAAGAGGAAGCTGCTGCCTGTTAGCTGCCAAGCTTGAAGAGAGGAAGAGGAAGCTGCCGCCAAGCTTTTGGGAGAGGAAAAGGAAACTGCAGCCCTGTTTGCTGCCCGGCTTAGAAGGAGGAAGAGGAAGCCGCTGCCAGGAAAAGAGAAGGGATTTATTTTTTAAAAAAAAAAAAAAATAATTTTTTTTAAACAAATAAAATGGGGGAAAAAAGAGGGGGATGCCAGGAAATTTTAAATGGCCCCGAAGTGGGCAGTTGGGGTTTTTTAAAAAGGAAAAAGTTTAGAGAAAGAAAAAGAAGGAAAAAGGGGGGAGAAAGGGCTGAAGCAAGCGAAGAGTGGCGATTTTCCTTAACGAATGAGACTGGACAGATTTTTTAAACGGCAGGGAAAGGTGCCTGGAAAAAGAAACCCCCTTTGGCCTTGATAAGGGTCTTTTTAGAGGGAAGGAGGACCATTCTGCATTGCCCGCCGGGTTGACCCCGCCCAAATTTGAAGTGAGAAAAAAGGCTTCTAGAGGGTTTTTTCCGTTTAGACGCTGAGGCATACGGAAGAAGTTCAGGGGGGAAAGAAGAAGGAGGTAGGAGAAACGCAGCAGTTTTTAGGGGGGGGGGGGGGGGGCCGGCTAAAGTCTTGTTTTTTGGTGGTGTACTGCAGCCGGGAAAGACAAAAACAAAAACTGAGGACTTGAAAGATTTATTTTCGAGGAACAGATGTATGGAACTTTATCCTGAAAAGTACGGAAGTGCTCGAGCGTTTTTCCTAAGAAGCTGAAGCAGTGGCCCTTGGGGAAACAACTCGGTAGCAAAGCAGGGATGGGGGAGAGGCAGAAGAGGCCCCTCTGTAAAAAGTGAGTACGGGTCAAAAACCCAAAAACCCCAGGGGGTAAAAAACCAAAGGTTCCGCGAAAGGGCCCGGGGACAGCGGGGGGGGGAAAGTAAATTTAGAGAGGCCCGCCCGCTATCAGGCGGCCCCCAAAAAGGGCACCTAGGAGGGGTGATTTGCTTGCGCAAGGACCCGGCCTCCGCGTAATTGTCAAATCGGAGGTGTAGCTATCCCAAAATTTTGTCATGTCTTGGAGAGCCAGTTACTCGGAAATACCCCTACGCTGTGTGTACCTGCTCCCGGGAAACCCTTTTTAAACCCGGGGGTAGGGTGGGTGGAGGAATGGGCAAGGGGGATCAGAGATCAGGAGATCGGCCCTGGTCAGGGGAGGTGGTACCAAATGTTTCATATCAGGGGGACTCCGGGGTTTTATTTGGGTGAATTCCCGGGGTCGTGCACATCCCGTGGCCTGTGTGTCATGGACACGCCGTACTTTGGGGGAAAAGGGTTTTGGGGTTGGTGTGGAGGATCCGTTTAGGAAATGCTGGTGGGGAATTACATATGCCCTGAGGGGAGCCCATCCTGAGGAGTCCCCGTATACCCATAGGGGGACAAAATATCGGATAATGCAGCAATCAGATACAGCCCAAAGGTCGCTGTGTTGACTCGTGTCAGGTCGAGCCGGACGGCCTGCTCAACCTTTTTTTTTTAAAAGGGCAAGTGATGGCTGTTCGAAAGACGAGCTGATTGTGGGGAGGAACAGGTGTAGCTTGCCGTGCCAGAAAAGCTGCGAGGAAAAGTTAGTGTCCATTCCACGGAAAAAGGGTCCCTTCATTGGGGAAGACCCGGTTTTGTAGTGGTCGAGAGTGAGAGTGGAACAGCAACCCAGGTTTGTGTGCCCAAATCCCCAAGGGAAAACCCTATTAACTTTGGACCGATATTCCCAAGGTTGGACACTTGGGGGGAAAAAAAGACAAAGAAAAGGGAATATTCCCCCAAAATTCTATTTGGCCGGGATTGTAATGACTAGGCGGGATGTGGGTCATGCTTAAATTGCCCGACCCTTTGGGGAAAAAACGAAAAACGGGTGCATCTTTGGGTTGGAAACCGGGTTGTGAGGGGGTTCCGAAGCTGAAGGATTGTTTTGCCGCCGCTGTATGCCATTTACCCGTTCCGGGGAAGTGGTTTTTATTCTAAAGACCCATGCTTGAAGTGGGATGGAAACTGTGCTGTGTCAGGAAACGACGTGGAGTCCACCTGTAGTGTGCGCCAGCAAAGCTCAATCCCGCGAAGCAATATTCCCCTCGTGGAAAAAAAGGGAAAGTTTGGTTGGGAGGGCGGTTAGAAATTTGAACCCTACCCTTTTTGGGGTGGAATTCCCTCTAAGACGGACCTTCCCCTTTAGTTTTAAAAAGGGTCAAGCGCCCAGTGGTGGATCACCCCATGGGCGTTGTTATACACCCTTCCCGTTTGTAGTGGAGGCAATTCCCCGGACGTGGATTTTGGTTGCGTTTTTTGGTCGTATGGGTAAGGGTTCTTGCCGAGATTTAAAACAGTAGGGAAGAGAGGATTTTCATTTTTCAAAAAGCTGTAACATAAGGATTGTTCGTGCGTTTTCCCTTTGGTTTTATTTAAAAATATACTTTAAATCTTGGGGGAAAGGGGTTTTTCTCACGAACTGACCGGTCGCCCCAGTGACAATGGGGGGGTGGCCCCCCCGTGCCAGGGGCAGTGACCGTGAAGTGCGTGAATCCCGCCGGGGGAAATTTTCTTACTGTAGGAACAGGGAAAGGCCCGACTCTACCCCCTTGCTCCACCCCGGTTTTTGGGCGAAAGTGGCCTAAAAGCCGCCTTTTCCTGTGGCAGAAGAGAGAGAGAGAGAATCACCGGCACCCTGACAAAGCCCGTTAAGGTAAAGTTGCCCTCAGAACAGACAGACAGACAGACAGACAGAGAAGAGAGAGACAGAGAGAGACAGACAGACAGACAGAGAGGCGCCCATGCACACACTCACACACATACAAACACACACACACACACACACACACTATTTAAAAAAATGTGCCCTGGTTTACAGTAGCATACCCCCGCCTACGGTGGCGTGCTCCCTGTTTACATTGCAGGTGTGTCTCCGGCCAAAAAATCAATACTGCCGCACTCCCTCCCTACCCCCACTCCTTCCTGCCCAGCTTGCTCGATCGCGCCATATTACATCAGCCAACACTGCCCGCGTGGCGGCGCTGGTACAGCCTGGCCAATCAGCGGGCGCTTACATGACTAGGTTAACCCACACATTCTTCCACTGACTGTTGGGCAAGCATAGCGCGTTTTACTGTGCGGTGGGTGTGTTATTCTAACAACCGTTACTGAAGAACAGAATTGTGTATCTTAAAGGTTGTTGGCTCAAGGAAATGAAAACGTTGAAGGCAATATTGTTGACAAAGATGTAGCCAGTTTTAATACGTGTTTGACTATTGATGAGATGGCTCCTTATTTAATAATGGCGCTGCATTGTTGAAAGTTGGCCGAAGCAAAACAACCATCACGCGTTGATTGTTGGAGCTGGCTTGAGGCAGCAAAAAGCCATGTTTAAAAAACATGGCGTTCATTTCTTAAGGCGGAGTAAACACGGCTGATTCGTATGCTAAAAAATTTATATTTGAAACATTTTTTGCTGTTCCTCCCAAGTAAAAATGTTCTTAGTTTGTATCAGACTTGATTGATTGTTAACTACAGATTCAGTGTTCATGTGGCAGGCTGATCTGTGTATTAAGATGTGTATACTTTTCTACTTTTAATTCTAACCAGTTTATCTGCCTTCAAGTGTGCCCTTATGCAACTGAATGGCGATTTTTTAATGTTCTGGCAAACAAACTAGATAGGTTAGGCAGACCTTAGTACATCTACTAGTATGGAGAGGAGTAGTGTGTGGCCGGCACTATCTTCATATAAATGCTCCAAATATACAATGACGGATGTACTACTACTGCGATTAGAGCCGCCATAATTGCTGTAACTCTGCTAAAGCATAACAAGAGAGAAACAAAAACTTACCTTATTTCCATTCAGCGTTCCCACAGATGATCAGTCAGCGCCTTTTCAAGTTTTGAAGTGATTGCCAACGCTGTTGTTTGTGATACACCAAGGAGTTGAAGTTGCTTGTATTTGTCGAAAAGGATTGCTGTCTTCTGAGCTTTCTTACAAATCTAACAGAAAATTGTAGCTCTTGCAATAGAGAAATGAATTTATCACTGTCGAGTTTGAAATAATGCTCAAGCCAAAGACCTAACTTAACATAGAGACACAGCAATTGTTTTCTTGAACTTCTATGTAAGATTTTCCCTCTTTGATGATATTTTTTATTTTATCAACATCACATTCTAGTTCATCAAACTCGGGAATGTCTTCACCACCCCACTGTTGATCTGTGAACTTTTTAGTTTGGCTAGTCCCATCTAGGAGTTTTTTTCCTTCCAAACTCTCCAAATTGGGGTCAACTGATTTCTTCACTCTTTTTATGAAAGTAAAGTTCACTGGTTTCTTTGGAAGATTTCCTTTCTCTCTTTCTCATAATCAACAGCAGCATCTCTACCTTCCTTATCAAAACAGTCTTCTAATCCTTTGAAATATTCTAATAACTTTTCATGATAAACAATGTTTTCTTTTATGCTTTTTTTCTCTGTATCATATATGCTATCAGATGTGGAATAATCCCAGTCTAATGACGAAGTTTGAGAGCACTGACTAATCAATGTCATGTTTCTATTGAGGAGTAGCACCAGTGGACCTTCCATCCATGATAGTACACACACAAACATGTTACACCACACTGTTGGTTTCTACTGCACTCCAAGTGGAAATGAGAGAAGTATCATGTGTTTGCTCTACCAACTCCAGCGGTCCTCGATGGACCGATAAACAAAAGAATCACTCAAGACTACCTGCTCATTACAGTCTAGTTCCTTTTACCCAATCCTGTTTTTCACTTGCTTGTTTCTATTTTAAGATCGTGTTTTTTTAACACGCTGCCTGACTGTCAAAATTGTCAACCACAAACAACTTTCCCTACCCAGAAAAAATGGTGTACAAAATGACATTCAATAATGCTCTCTGTACACTGCTATATATTTAGACATTAAAAATGTATATAATAATTTCAAATCAAGTTGGTTGTGTTAATCTTTATCAAACAATTGATAATAGAACGGAGATTGCTGTAGTTTCGATACACGTCCTACCACTGACGTATGATCTTTTTTAGATAACGTACTCATGCAGGAGCGCGTCGGGTTTGTTTGTGTGGCGTTTTAGCAACAGTGCGCGCGGACTGTAAGGACCACTGCCAGGCCTACCATGACGTAACGATCTATTTTTGATACCGCTCAGGCAGGAGCGGTCGGGGTTGTTTAGTGTTGGATGCTTTAGCAACAGTGCGCACGACTGTAAGACCAGTGCAGGCACTACCACTGACGTAAGATCTATGTTTTAGATAACGCTCTTGCAGGAGCGGGTTTTGGGTTTGTTTAGAGTTGACTGCCTTGAATTTCACCAAGCACTCTTGACTTTGTATATATGCTGTGATTACTGGCTTCAGCTTCGCTTCAACGTCCTGCTTCATGCTTTTTTTGGCTGCCGCACACACACGCACGGCACGTCCCACCCACCCACGCACGCACGTCCCCCACCCCGCCCCACGCACGCACGTTCCCCCCACCCCCAACCACGCACGCACGTCCTCAACCCCACCCACGGCTCGCACGTCCTCCCACCCCACCACCCTGTGTACACCACACACATCCTACCCCCAAGTCGCCCCAAGGTTCTTATTATGTTTTTAATTAAGTACCCCAAGTTCTTAATTAGTTTTTATTAAGTTACTTCCACGTTCTTAATAAGTTCTTAGATTAAGTTCTTGATTAAGGTCACCCCAAGATCATAACTAAGTCATCTTTAAAGTATTCAAGTTATCTTATTATTATTCAAAAAACTAAAGCTATGTTTTTTTCTTAAATTGGAGATGTCTAATATAGTACACACACGCCTCAAAAACTCGTCATCGTTGAGGTTGATCTTGCTCAGGTTCTCTGCATAGATCTTAAGGAAGTTCTTTACATCCTAAAGCAACCGCATTGATTACAATATGGTCTATGGATATGTCTTTTATAGACTCCATGTCTTTATTTATTGACTTTATCATTTTATAATACCATGATCATTTTTATTAAAAAATTTAAAATATTATTGCATTATAAATGATCAAAATGATGCTTTGTTATGGCGGTTTTGGCGTGCTGTTGCCTTCTGTATTTAGTGGTTCAGATTTTTGATTGCTTTGTTTCTGCTGACATTAGTGTATATATTTTTAACGTAATAACTGCCCCAAACAGCAGCAATGGCGCAAAAACTGGCCAACAGTTTTAAGTCAATATTCCATGACAGACTTGGGGCCTTGTATCTCATGGAGTTTTATAGCTGAGCATTGAATTACTTGTTCTGCGTTGGCGGTGTTATGTTTCATGATGAGTTATTTTCTGTAACATTAAGTTTTTTTGTCTGTTCCACACTGCTAATATTTTTCCTGCTTTATCAAGCCCAGGTTGGAGGACACTTTTCACTGGCCACCTGGTTCAGTGTTTTCTGCTGATTTTCTGGGCTTGGTTACGTTCTCCAACCAGATTCAATGTTTCTGATTCTGTTGATTTTACAGCTCGTTCATTTTGGAAGGGAAACAAAATCATATGATTATAAAGTAATTATATCCCATGATTAATGGCGATAACATTGTTCCAAATCTGTTGTATAGATCACAATCCTAGAGACTCTAATGACTTTGTTAAAACTGGATCTTGCTTTAATCCATAAGTATAGATCCTTGTTCAGAATCAATGGGAGCAAATCTTCTGACTAGTTTTGTTGTACAAAATAAGAAACCGTTTGCCACACTTTTCACCATGCTAGACCACAGCTGCGCTTCATACCTGTTATGATACTTTAAAATGTATTGCGGCGACATTTGTTGATCTGTTTATGCTGAATTCAGTTCCGAGGACTGTGTTTGTTTTTCCACATGCTGCTAAAAGTATACAACCTCTCCTTTTGGGCATAATAGCTTGCGTCATCAACTTGGTCATTCATAGTTCAGGTAGGTTTAGGCTGCTGTTGCTGTAGTAGATCAATCACTGTTATGTTTTTTATTAATTATATTTATTTTTATTTTTAAAAAATGAGAACCGAAAAGATACTGTTACCCAAACTTGTATAACATTCTGCTGTTATTGGAGGTCTATTGTAGGTTACTCTATGCTTGGTAAAGTGATAAGATTTAACCAGCAGATCTATGGCAAACTAGACTTTTGTGGATTCAGCAAGCTGATTGCTATCATTGGCTGCTTAGTTTGCACGAAAGATTTTCTAGTTATAGCAAGGAATATTTCCAGACAATATAAATATGTAAGTAAAATAAATACATTTATAAAAATGGCTTCACGCGTATGATTGATAGGCGGCGCTGGTGGTGAATGCGCTCGCTTTTAGGTGGAAGTAATTAAGCATTTAGTAAATGCGAGATGATAGGCGAGTGAAAAAGACATAACAAAGCTGTGGAGCAACTAGCTTGCAGCACAAGATCGCTATGAAAAGCTAGAGAATTGAGCAGTTAAGATTTTATTTAATGGATACTCTCTATGAAAAAGAAATCAGGGCATGCGGCTTAACATTTAAAGATGTTGATCATAGCAATTTAATTAACAATATTATCTTGTACAGGCAAACCAATCGAGACATAGCACCACAAAATTTCAGTGACTTTTATAACATCAGAAAAAACAAAAAGATGCATGAAATCGGGTTTAGTGTCGTTGGTATGACCGTTGTGTATTTGTTGCAATTATTAGTGGCTGTGTAAAAATGTACAAATCTATTATTCGCCAAAAGGATATCTGAAGGGTATCACAGCAATACAAAAGCTAAGCCACGCGCAGGAGTCCAGTGAACAACAGCAAAAGAATGGTTTTCTAAACAAGCGAATTTGGCAAATTTATTTTACCGGCGCCCAAACGAATACAGAGACCACACTTGGTGTATACAATACCGAACGACACCATCAAATGGATCTTCTATATTTTCCCTCTGATACGATTAGACGAAAAAGATTTAAGTACGCACTCACAGTCATTGACGTAGCTTCAAGATACAAAGATGCGGAGCCATTAACACAAAAGAGTGCTTTCTGCTGTTGCTGTTGCCATACAACTGATATACCAACGAGGCCCCCTAACTTATCCTCGCATGATTCAAGTCGATGATGGGGAAAAAATTTAAAGGCCAAGTGAATCAATTATTGTTGAAACATTTGAGTTACCATCAAAGAGGGATTCCCGGAGTTCACAGATCACAGGGTTTAGTTGAAAACTTTAACAAACAGTTACCGAAAGACTTTTTTCTTACCAGTATCACAGAGAGCTTATTGGCAATTCTCGCAACACAGAATGGGTTAGAAGATTGCCCTCATTTTGCGCGCAATGAATAATGAAGAATTTAAAGGGCTAAAACCAGTACAAGCAATCAAAAGAAAAACAATAAATGTTGCTGAAGGGGAGTCTTCCCTCCAGCAAACTATTACCATTTGATTGAAAGTAAGGTACCTTTATTTACCGGGGGGAACAAAAGGGGGACACTCCATCAGGGCAACCGCCCAAATTTGGGTTTGACCCTACGAAAAAAAAAGAATTGTAAAAAGAATCCCCCGTTATTATTTACGAGAAACGACACAACAAAACACCAGTCCTCAAAGATTTTTGTGAAAGAAGAACGCAGATAATCCCCCGGGCACAGTTCCGTTTTTTTTTAATTTACTTTTCTCCAGTGCCCGATTGCATATAAAAAACTCTGATTAACAAACACACGTTTTTTTTGTTTGTTCTATCTAACGCTTCTTTGTTACAACTGTTGTGTTGATCTCAAAGTAGATTAGATCGCAGTTTACGTGTCAGGATGAAAGTCATATTTCCAAATAATCAATGCTCTTTGTAGTTGTCCATGTGATTATGTTTGACTGCACTACACTCGAGATATTTCCCTTGGACGTCTTAAAGATTTCTCCTGGCTCGAAATACTGTACATTTTTTGACCTTAAAACCAACAAACTCCTGATCCACCTTTCCGGATAAAGTCATCCGTCATCTTTCCTAAAACCTTCTTGTAGTAATTGAATGCACAGGCCGAATCTTTAGGGTATCAGATGTGTCGTACCACCCCGCATGGCCCTTATCTACTTCTAAATCCATGTCTTTATAGATGTCTTCAGTAGAATATCTCATAACAAAACTGTCTGATCGTGTAAAGTATCTGGACTTCAGGATACAGGGGCTTAAAGTAGTCATAAAGAAATTCTAACATCAAAAGCTTGATAATTCTAAAACGAAACCCAATAAATACAGGCTTGTCCAATTGACTTCTCTTCATTTTTTACAATCCTTATCCAAAAACGCTGATCATCGAAATCTTTCTGAAGTCCTAGATAAATAGGTTATTGAAGTCAGCTTAATTGCTTCGTTCTCTCTGGTGACAAAAATCTGACCATCCTTTGCGCTTGTCGGAATCTCCATAGTTCTTTCCAAAACAGCTGATGTACCATCAGCATGAAAAAAGTCTTTTTCTGAAGCATCTGTGGATTTAGTTCGAATCAGTGATCTTCATGATGTCTGGTTTCATGAACTGTTCTTGATCAAAAAGCAAATTATGCGATGAACAGATGTTACTTCAAACCGTGTCATAAATAAAATTGTAGAAGTCTGTAATGAACTGACAAAATTTTTTTTGCCCCGAAGATAGGCACAAGTTAGGCGGCTCTCTTTGGGTTCATCTTTAGGCTTTCTGCAGCTAATGGTAGTCAATTATGCAGTCAAGGAGTTCATGAGGATAATCTAAGTCAACTTCTAGAATGAAACCACGCTGTTGATCAGCGTTAAACTGCCCAACCACTTTAATGCCTTTTGAATATTATTCGGATCGCCGCCCGTGTACATTTTAAAGTTACGTAATGGAAGTGATTGCGCCATTTGCCCAACCATACAGATTGTTTGCATCTAAATACATAAGATAGTTAGACTTTTATACTGATCATAGTGCGTCCAAGTATTTGTTGTTTGCTTTACAGTAATGATGCGACGCCATACTAATTCCTCCACGCAATCCGTTTTCAATCATCTGAATCATTGGTAAATCTGACAATAAATCAATCTGTACTCCAGTAAACTTTAAGAAAGCGTCCCAACTCATCCCGGGTGCAGAAATATAATGCGCAGGATCCAAACTGTAATGTTTCATGCAGGTCTTTCTATAATTTTCAAAGACGTCCGCCAACAAACATACATCTGCCATCAAGTATGAATCATGATAGTCTCCCATCGTTTTACAATCTAACTTTTGCCAAGCATCTTGAGCATGCTGGTAATCGGAGTCGCTGATGTTCCTTCCTCTAAGACTAGAAAAGAACGCGCCTTTGGCGGAAGTGTATCTTCGTCAAACCTTTCCCAACTGTTTCATGTACTCATAAGGATAAACGCCCTTTCTAACGAGAGTTGGGTCAAATATTTTTCCGTTATTGGGCAGGACTTTAAGGACATAGCCAGTGCCTCTAATGAACCTCATGTGTTGCATAGAGTCGTAGAAAGACATGTTATTTAAAGTGAAACACATGTACTTTTCTGATGACTGTGCAATGCATGCTACCCTGAAGGCGCTGGTTACTGCTTGCATTATAAGGTGAGAGTCATAACCTCGCAAGTTGTGAAAGAATACAGGCAGCTTCCATGTCTTTGGATCAAACTTTAGTTGAAGATTGCATTTACTGTGCGCTGCACCTCTAAACTTCCCACTAATGTGATCATGGTCTCTTACTGTGGGGTTTACACTCTTGGGCGTTAGCTCTAAACCGCAAATCCAACAATGCGTGGCTGAGTCATACTGTTGTTGGTCTTCAGGCGCCATTATGATTTCAGATAAGTTTAGATTATTGAACAGGCGTTACGCACTTGCTGCATGCGTTTTAAGAATGTTTCTGCAGCATCTGGTCCTCTATATAATTCTGGTTCTGAATAAACGCCATCCGACCTAACAATAATGAAGGCAAATGAACAAATTGTGTTACCTTTAAAGACTGTTTTGGGTTTTTTTTTGGGGGGCGGGGCCCTTTTTAAGGAACAAAAGGACCAAAGTTGGTAAAACACTTTGGGATGTTTGCAGCCTTTTCCGTTTTTAAATAATTTTTATCCTGGGGGGGGGGGCGTAGTTAGTTCTGTTTACGTTACAGAATTTTCAATGTTTTTAGTTAAGCCGGCTTGAGGGTTTAAATTCTGTTAAATTTTTTACAAAATTTTGTTTTTTTTCCCCTGCTTTGAAGATGCGCTATAATCTGCTCATTGGCGTTCTGTGTTTAATGGGGCACCCCTGCTGGCGAAAACTTAGGAGAAGTACTGATTTTTGGTGGTTGCATTGTTGGACTGTTTTGGCACTTTAATTGGCACCAAAATTTTTTTCCTCATCCCATGTGTATCTTTAAACAGTTATTGGTTTTTTTTTCTTAAAACCGATAAAATTTGGTCTCCCTAACGGAAGGATTTTCTTTAAAATTTAAAGATTTTGGGTATTCCCGATTTTAGTCACTCTTTCTGCGTGTTCGGGGAATGATGCACCCTTCAAGAACGACCACTTGAAACTTTGTTGTCGAATTTTTTTGTTTAAACTGCTCTCTTTAAAACCCAACTCCCGGGTGGGAAAATGAAACCCTTCCCTACAATGGGTTTGGCCATACTTACCCTGTTTTAATTAATCTCTAAGCTTCGCCCTCGCCCAACAGAGCCTCTCTTTTTAGCTTCTTCAGCGGCAGCGTAAAACTGTGCAAGCAGTTCTCTCCCAAAAGGGGGTGTTAAGTATTATGGAAAGAATGTCTGCGTTTAGTTGGACCCGACTTTTTGTTTTCTTATTTATTGTTAATAGTCGTTTAAAAACAGCTAACTTTACTTTACTGGGGTCTATTGTTATTTTGCGGGAATTTTGAGAAATAGATGAACAACGTTGCCTGTACGTTTGTTGGGTAAGATTCTAAATCAATATCATTCGTGCTTGATAAACGCTCTTCTCAAGCATTCTTCAAAAATTCTTTGGGCCTTCATATATCTTAGCCATGCTGCTTTTTTTTCAAACCCAACATATTTTTTTAAAATTTAAAAAATAAACGGGTTTTAATAAATAAATATCAACGGTCTTTTTTGCTTGGTCATAAAAAAAAGCTTTAAAACCCCTTTTTGGGTGTTGTTAATGCGAGGTTTAAAAAGGGTTTTATGTCTGTTTACTTTTTTTTAAGTTTTCTTTTTATCTGTGGCGTCTGGTGTTGAGAAAAACTTGTCCTTCCCTTTCTTTGGAGATAAACTTTTGTTTTTGTAGTCATAAAAATCGGCTGGTAAACAAATAAATTTTTACCCGTGATTTTTGATCGCTAGTGCTTTATTTTTTATCATTTTGAACGAGAAATTTTACCCTTTATTAGTTGACCAAGTGTGTGCTTTTGGAGTTTATTTTTTATTTTTTTCCCAGGCCCATCGGTAATGAACACGGGCCGGAGCAAAAGGAAAAACCTCCTGAGGAAGTGCGGGTGCCCCTATCCCCGTTGTAGAGGTACACTTTTTCCTGTGTTAAAGCATTATATGGGATGTCCAGTATTAACAAAGTAAACAGCTTTAAAGGGCAGCAAAATCCCTTCTTTTGGTTTTCTGTTTTTTGAAGGTTTGCTAGTATTGTGATTGTGTAATGTTGGTTAATTAAAGGTTTTTATGTTAGGGCTTTCTACTTCTCTTTTTTGGCGGCGCTGTAGGAGTTTGGAAAAACCCTGAACAGAATGTTTTTATAAAATAAAAATAATTTAGTATTGTATTTTTTAAATCTGTTTTTTAAATATTCAGTGCGCATCTATATTAAAAAAATGTACTTTTTAAGCGGTTTTGCTTCTTTTCTTTATAAATTTTGAATGTTTTTTAGTTCTCACAGTCTCCCCTTCCCAGAAAATGATTTTCCTCGTTGCCCTTTGGTCAATCCAAAAAACCGTTTTTTGTTTTTAAAATAATCATAAAGTCTTACGCGGGAAAGGTGTAGATCTTTAGCCAAAGGTCAAGTTGGATTTCTACACCTCCCCCTCCAAACAGTTTTTTAATTCATAAAATGTGATAAGGTTTAACCCCGCTAGCGTAGATTTGGTTAGGACTACCTCAAGAAATTGTCTTTCGTTTTTTTTGGGATTAAAAAACTTTTCACTTCCTTTTTGAATGGTTTTTATCTTCACACAGCAAAAAAAATCCCTTTAAGCGATCTTGTGAGTGAAAAACTAAAATTTCCCATATAGGTTCCCCTGCTTCTAGGATATGTTGTTGGAATCATCTTTCGAAATTATTCTAATTTGACTCATATTGGTCCCCCAATACCCTTGTAAATTAGGGTGCTAACAACGTCAAACTCTAACGGGGATGCAGAAATGCTGTACTTTGTTGGTGTTTTTGATTGATAACACGTTTGTATTCTTTAAAAAGTTAGTTCGTTGAAATTGTCTTTTAATGCCCCTTAAAAGTATGGTGCATGCGTTTTTTAAACAACTAAAAATCAAAGGGAAGGGAAAAAAAAGCGATTTCCAAACGAAAAAATTTAAACCCCACATTTTTTTGGTCTTAGATCTGCGCCCCCTTTTCTATTTTTTTTGTCTTCTTATTTTCTTTTCCCCTTAAAACGCAAAATCACCCCTTTATTCCCGGTTACCCAATGATAAAAAGGTTAAAATATGTCTGCATTGTTTTAAAAAAAAAATTTTTCTTGCCCTAAAGTTTTTAGAAATTTTCTTAACGATTGCCCCCCCCGATTTGTACAACTTCCGTTTGGGTTGTTGTTGAATCGAGTATATTTTGAAAGTAAAACGGCAGGCTGGCACAAATCACGTTCTGCCTAGGTCTGGAAATTTGACGTAAGAAATTTTATCTGCTCAATAGTAGTGGTTTTTTGGAACAGTTAGTCGCTTATTTCCCTTCCCCCCAAAGGGTTCTTTCGTTTCTTGCGGGTCAAGAATCGGCCCTGTGCTTGCGAATTTTTTTTAAGCAAAATAAAATTAATTATTTAAAACATGGCAGGAATTGAAGTGAAGAAAATTATGTGTTTTTGATCTGGGACGAAGAGTGAAATGATTTCCCTTTGAACAGCACGCTCAATTTCTCTCAAAAGCGGGATGAATTAACAGAAAATAAGGTTAAATCATTTTTCGAAATTTAGGCCAAAAAAACCTCCCGATTTATGGACCAAATGATTTGAAATTAAAAGATGATCTTTTGTCTGTAAAAAAAAGCAAGGGAAAATTGTTGGCTTCAAACTAAAACCCACCCCTCAAATTTTTGCCAAGATTCAATTTTTTCAAAGACCAGTGTGAAAGAACAAAAAACGCCTTGGGTTTTTTAGGGCCAAAATTTTGGGCGGAGGCAGTTTTAAACTTCAAAAAACCTGCGGAACTCCCCCAAAACTACCAAAAACAAAACATGGAATTGAAGAATTAAATCAATCGGCAGATGAATAATAAATGAATAGAAACAAAACCCGTTTTTCAGAAGAAAAGCATTTAAAAAATATCAGACTCGCCGTACCCAGGAGAAAAAGGGGCCCTTTATCATGCTTTGGAGCATCAGGGCGAATTAACAAAAAAATTTAGCAAAAAATAGGCGAACTGGAGTTTTAAAAAGAGAAAAGAAAAATCGTTGGGCTGATGACGCCAACTTGGGGTGATATTAAGAAAGAATAAGACAAAGACTAAAAGATCTTGAACAAAGAAATCAGCAAGGGGTAGAAGTGCGATACTAACCGAGACCAATTTCGAACCCAAGGAACAGAATAAGAGAAACTTCGAAAAAAATTTTTTAGAAAACACAACGCTAGCAGAAAAGAAAAAAAACGCTGTTTAGAGGCAAGGCTCAATTAGCAGCGTTTTTTAAAGGGCCCTTGGATTTTCAATAAGTACATGGTGTTGGCTTTACAGGCGGCGGGGCCCCAAAATTTGTACCCCCACGCCATCGCCTCCGCCTATAAATCAGGGTAAAAAACAGCTTGATATTTGCGAATTTATTAAAAAAAAATTTGCCCGGAAAGCTTTGACCTTTACCCGGTATTTGGGGGTATTGTTAGGGCTTTTGTCTTTTGCAAACAAAATGTTGGTTTAGGCCGGCCTTTTTTGGACATTTGTTTTCTTAAAAGTTGGGTTAATTTTTAGTAAGATAAAGACTAAGTAAACTTGGGCCCGTTAACCCAAAAACAAACGCTGTTTTTTCTATTCTGGTCTCGGAACAGGTCCGCGAGTTTGCTGGTTTCAATGGCCTTTGGGCTTGGGCCGCGGGGATTGGATGACTTATTTTGGGTGTTTTTTTATGCTTTCAATTTATGGCTCAGAATTTATGTCGTTTTGTTCCCCAACCTTCTGTTATTTCTGCAAAGAGAATTTCATTGTTGTGTTATTAAATGTTTTTATCTGGGCCTGGTAGGAAGGCGCTGTATAAAACCGTGCCAAAAGCAAAGTTCTTTCGATCTTGCGTATTGTAAAAACTTTTGGTACCTTTTAAAAACTTGAGGTAAAAAACTGTAGATTAATGGCATCTCTAAATTTGCTAAGTTTGTTTTTGGGTCAAGCCGTAGAAGGATTGTTATGTTCGTTTGTCTGGCTTGTGAACCAGCAAAAACCAAACGTAAGTGCGAACGGTCGTTTATTCGTTTATTCCTCCCTTTTGTTGGCCCCTTTGAAGTGTCTAAGATAAATGTTGTCCATGCGTTTTTTTGCTCTTGCTCTATGGACCCCAGGGACAGCGTGCCCGAAGAGAAAGGTGTAAGGGGATTCCAGTATAGTTTTTTTTTTGTTTCACGCCCCAATAATAAGGGGTGGCCCAAGCCATGATTGCGGTCCCCTTTTCTAAGTTTCTTTTGGGTTAATTTGAATTCGTACAGATTCTTTTTAAAAGCCTTCATGTTTTCTTGCAATGGATTAAACGGTTTGTCATTTTGGGTTTTGGGGCTTGCAGTTCAGTCAAAATAGTTGAGGTGTAATAGAAATGAAAACTGTACCTGACTCACCCAAAAAATCGGGTGATTTAAGTGAAGCATCGCACTCCACCCAGTTGTTTTCACCCCAAAAAACAGCAAAGTTTAAATGGTTTGATAAACTGCTCGGATGAGAACCACATTTGCATGTGTTTTTTTAAAGGGGGGTTTAAAATATCTGTTAATGGGTACTTTCCTTTTTATGAAAGGTGTCAGTTGGGTCCAGAAAAGTCGGGGTGTCAGTTGTTTATTTTTAAAAAATTTTTGGGGGGGCCCCCCAGAATTTTGCTCAGTTTAATTTTAAAGCACTCTTTTTAATTTGTTTTAAAAAATGTTTTAACAAAAACAATCAAGACCGCCCCTTTGTTTTTTTAAAATGCTATTAAAAACGAAGCGAAACCAGAACGGCGCGCTCCCGAAAAATTTTACAAAGTGTATGGTTTATATAACCAAGCCAGGAGAATTTAAGATTAAAAAAAATTAAAAAAAGAGGGGAATTATTAGCGGTTAAAACCCTAGTGGTTATTTTGGGTTTTGCTCGTAAAAGAAGCAATGAGTAATTCGACATTGCTCCAACTTAACAATGGAATCTGAAAACAATGTTGGCCCTTAAACCCGAAGAAGAAAAGTGGTATATTTTTATAAAGGCTAGCTAAATGTTAGGTTTTAAAAAATGCCAATCGGGCCGTTCATAGTTTTGAGTTACGTCAAACAAAACTACTTTTGGGGAGAAAATCGCTCGATCTTGCTTACATTATTACTCTATGTTTTTGGATGGCGAGACTGATGAAAAATTTTTTGATGGAAGGCCCCAACGTTTTAAAAAGCTCTTCCGCAGGGAAAGTGTTTTTGCGTTATAAAATTATAAAATTTCCAATTTCTTTTTTAAAAGATTAGTTTGGGGGAGGGTGGATCATTTAATAAAAAATAAAAGACAAAACGGGGGGAAAAGTGTGAAATGTGTAACCTGCACATTGTTTTGGAAATAAATAATACGTTGTACTAAAACATGTGGTGGGCCCAGAAGAATCAGGGTTAATTTAGCCCCTTTTTTAAAGGTTATCCCTTAAAATTTAAAAAGACTTGCGACTTTGGGGGGCTTTGAAAAAAATGGTGGAAAGGGCTTTGAGGTTTGAGTACAAAAGATGGTATTATCGCAAAGAGTACGTAGAAAAGTCCAAAATTCTAACTAAACCCCATTAGAGGAAATAATGTTGGCAGTATGAATATAAAATAGTTCGAAAACCCTGCCCTCAAATGGCACTTAGAAACCATATTTAGAAGGGGAAAATTTAAAATTTGAATTCATAAGCCCATTTACATATTTTAGCGTCAAAAAAGTTTCAGAAAAGCATTCAACTCTGGCCTTTACATGTAAGTCTTATGCCGGACGACAATAGTCGGAAAGAAATTGAAATACGCCGTATGGGAAAAAGCAGTACATCCTCCACAGAAAAGAAACGGTTTTAAAAAAAGCTTCTACAAAATTACAGTTCTTTCCAAGCAGAAAATTAGGAGACACGTTCACAATGATATTTGAAATTTCTGTCTTAAAGTTGTGGAGAGGGATGGGGTTGTGGGCGTTAGTGACGTCCTTATAAAAGATTAATATTAGCTGGCAAACTTAGACGTAACGCCTTAACGTTACATCGTCGTTCTTCACAATGGCGAGATATTAAGATCATAACAACAAGCAACAAAATCAATGTTGACTTAAATAGAAACAATCTTACAGAACGAGATTGGATTATCTTACAATTTAGGCTCGTAGGGTTTTATTATACTGAACAAGTTTTGACGGAGAGTATGATAAAAATAATACTGGATTAGATTAAATTCTGTTTAAAACTATGGAGCAGTAAATTTATGATAATATCCCTCATTGTTCAATGATTTTGGGCAGACGGTTGTGGAAAAACAATATTTGTCCTAGACTTATTACAAACAGTTTATCGTTATAATTTTAATCATATTGTGATTTTCTGTCCAACACTTAAATGGAACAAAGCATATCATGATAGAGGTTTATATGGACAGATGATGAAATATATTAGTTGATCCCAGCAATAAACTGAGTGAATGTCTAGAACGCTTTTTTATATTGTTTGAGGGAAACCAAACGCTATTTTATTATAGATGACTGTTCAGCAGAAAAGACATAGTTAAAAAAGAAACACTTTGTCAAAACAGCTTTCAGAGAAGACAGCTCGAATAAGTGGTGATTATGCAGAAATATAACTCGGTTTTAAAAGACTTTAGAGAACAGTTAAACCCATTTTTTTTTAAAACAAAATCATTTAAAATTTTTCGGAAAAAGATAAAACCCAAAAAAAATTTTTTAAAAAAAAAAAAAAAAAAGTTTAGAAAGTTTTAAAAAGGTAAATGAATTTTTTTTTTTTAAAATTTTTTTTTATGGGTTTTTTCCATTTTAAAAACAGTAAAACCCTTTTT
>CM031596.1:87510686-87535753 GCA_018398815.1 Conus ventricosus | reverse complement strand
TTCTGTGAAATAGTTTAAAATGGATAATAACTGATAGCGAAAAGTATCATAATCATAACTGTATTAGGTGAGTGCTTTTTGTATCAATTTGTCTGCATGCCATCACTAAACATGATCGTCAAACTCTGCGCTTGTTTTTATTTCTCTGTGTTTGGTTACTTCATTTATCCGTGCGTTGTCTCAACGCAGGATCTCTTAGAGTTTTTGAAAGTACATTCATCTAAAAGTCCTTGATTAGTTCTTTTCAGACATACCAAACATGATGTTAACACGGCCCAAACATAACACGAAAAATAAATTCCAAAAATGCCAAAATCGCTACGTAGGGCGGGGGTTTTAGCGTGAGTGGCTGTGTGCGGGAGGGGGGGAAACTCACGCTGCACGCATACGCAGGGATAGTGTTAAACGGCATTCAGTTTGTTTCTGATTTAAGTCATCTCAAATTTCAGTCCATCTTCACTGAAGATGGACTGAAATTTGAGATGACTTTAGTATTTTGTTAGCATTCTCATGCCTGTGCAGCCAAGTGTCACCTGTCGACTTAAAAAAAAAAAAAAAAGTTTCGAAAAAAACACACAGATTCCTCCCTTCCCCGTCCACCCTCCCCATTCCCTCCGCCCACACCATCCGTCCCTTCCCCTCTCCCGCCCCACAGCCGTGTTGGCATTGAGTACTTTTGTATCGAATTTGATATCACTTGGCTTCTTGAAATGAAGATGCCCTTTCACAATTAATTACCATCCTGTCTCTATTCATTCTTTCTGAGCGTCTGTAATTCCCCCATCCGCTCCTTTTTTCTGTAAATGTTTGGCTCCTCCCTCCTTCCCCGCCGTCTCCCCCACCCCCCTTCCTTTTGCCCTTATCTGTTCTATCTTTTGCCTTTCTTAATGCTTCTTTCCTACTTTCTGCCCCGTTCGAATTTATTTTTCTTCTCCATTTCATTCTTTCTCCTACGGTCTTCTTTAGACCGAGGAGAACAGATAAATGTCTGTTCTACCCCACTTGCTCCTCCGCCAAGTTTTTGGGCGAAAGTGGCCTAAAAGCCGCCTTTTCCTGTTCTCTGACAAGTAAGACTTCAATAACCAAAAAATAACGATTATCTACAAACAGACATACTGTGTAGGGTTATCCGTTTTTAATACTAATTTACAAAACTTTTCAGATTTTAGTTTTTGTTTAATCCTATGTTTTTCTTGATCGTTTTCAATAACATCATTTTCACGCAAACATTCTTCAAATGAGTCTCTGTCTTTCATGTGAAATAACACTACAGTCTTTAACTGTTCTCTAAAGTCTTTTAAAACGAGTATATTTCTGGCATAAAATCCACACACTTATCCCATCATGTCTTCCGCTGAAAGCCAGCTTTGACAAGTGTTTCTCTTTTTAACTATATCTTTTTCTGCCGACAGTGTTCTTTATAATAAAGAGTGTTTGCGTTCCTTCAAACACTTTATAAAAGTATTCTAAACACTCACTCAGTTTAGTGCTAGGATTAACTAAATATACGTCATTGTCTGTCCATATAAACCTTCTATCATGATATGCTTTGTTCCTTTTAAGTGTTGGACAGAAAATCACAATATGATCAAAATTATAGCGATAAACTGTTTGTAATAAGTCTAGGACAAATATTGTTTTTTCCACAACCAGTCTGCACACAAATCATTGAACAATGGGGGGATTTTATCATAAAGTTTAACTGCTCCATAGTTTTATAACAGAATTTAATCTAATCCAGTTATTATTTTTATCATACTCTCCCGTCAAAACTTGTTCAGTATAATAAAACCCTACGAGGCCTAAATGTGTAAGATTAATCCAATTTAGTTCTGTAAGATTGTTTCTATTTAAGTCAACATTGATTTTGTTGCTTGTTGTTATGATCTTAATATCCTCACCATTGTGAAGAACGACGATGGTAACGTTAAGGCGTTTAACGTCTAAGTTTTGCCAGCTAATATTAATTCCTTTTATAAGGACGTCACTAACGCCCACAACCCATCCCTCTCCACATCTTTAAAGACAGAAATTTCAAATATCATTGTGAACGTGTCTCCTAATTTTCTGCTTGGAAAGAAACTGTAATTTTGTAGAAGCTTTTTTTACAACCGTTTCTTTTCTGTGGAGGATGTACTGTTTTTTCCCCATACGGCGTTATTTCAATTTCTTTCCGACTATTGTCGTCGGCATAAGACTTACATGTAAAGGGCCAGAGTTGAATGCTTTTCTGAAAACTTTTTTGGCGGCTAAAATATGTAAAAGGGCTTATGAATTCAAATTTTATTTCCCATTCTAAATATGGTTCTAAGTGCCATTTGAGGTCAGGTTTTCGAACTATTTTATATTCATACTGGCCAACATTTATTTGCCTCTAGATTGCGCAGTTGTTCTAGTTTAGGAAACTTTTTGCTGTCAGCAACCTCTTTACGTTTATAATCACCATCTTTAGTGTACTCAAAACCATACAAAGCGCCTATCTCACCGTTCTGTTCAAAGTCCGCAACATCTGCAAGGTCTTTTAATTCTAAAGTTATACACCTTACAGGCGCTAATGTAACTCCTGATCTTCTGGCCCACGCGACATTTTTAGTACAGTTTATTATTTTATTTCCAAACAATGTGCAGGTTATCACATTTCACGACTTTCCCTGTTTTGTCTTTGATTTTTATATTAAATGATCCGACCCTCCCACAAACTAATCTTTTAAACTGTAAATTAGGGAATTGTATAATTTCATAATCGCAATATGCAGCTTTCCCTGATGGAAGAGCTCTTAAAACAGTTGAGGGCCTTCCATCATATAAGTTTTCATCAGTGCTCAGCTCATCCAAATGAACATAGAGTAATGAATGTAATGCAAGATCGAGGGGGATTTTCTCCCTCATAAGTAGTTTTGTTTGGCGCAACTCTAAAACTATGAAAGGCCCGATCAGCAGTTGTAAAGCCTAACATTTTAGCTAGCTCTTTATCAAAATAGTACCCTACTTCTTCTTCTTCTTCAGGTTTGAAGGTCAACATTGTTTTCAGATTCGCATTGTTAATTTTGAGAGCAATGTCGAAGTTACTCATTGCTTCTTTTAGCGAGCAAAACCCGTAATAACCATCAGGTATGGTTAACTGGCTAACTAATGTTCCTGCATTATCAATTTTTTGAATCTTATTATTCTTCCTGGTTTCACTTATATTAAACCATACGACTTTGTAGAATATTTCATGGAGCGCGACCGTTCTGGTTCCGCATTCGTTATTAATAGCATGTTCTAAAAAACGAAGGGCGGTCTTGAGTTGTTATTGTTACAAACATTTTTTAAAACAAATTAAAAATGAGTGCATTCAAATATACTGATGCAAAATATTCTGTTGGGCCGCACTACAATCTTAAAAATATAACAATGACACCCTCGACATTTCTGTGACCCAGACTGACACCTTTCATAAAAAGGTAAGTACTCCATTAAGCAGATATCTTAACCTCCTATTAAAAACGACCGCATCCCAAAAGTGTGGTTCAGTCACCCGATGCAGTTTTATCAGAACCAGTTAAACTTTGCTGTGTTTTGTGCATCAACTGGGTGTGGAGTATCATATGCTGATCACTTAAATCATCCTGATCCTTTGGTGAGGTCGGTGTATAGATTTATTTCTATTACACCTTCAGACGTATTTTGACTGAACTGCAGCGCCATTGCCAAATGACAAACCGTTTAATCCCTTCAGCAACAGAATAGACATGAAGGCTTTTGAACGAATCTGTAACGAATTCAATATTAACATCAAGACAGACTTTAGACAAAAGTTGGACCGCAATCATGGCTTAGGCACCCCATATTATTGGGGCGTGCACAGAAAGTATAACTATGACTGGAATCCTCCTTACACATCTTCTCTTCAGGCACAGCTGTTCACCTCGGGTCCATAGAGCAAGAGCATAAAACAGCATGGACAACATTTATCTTAGACACTTCTAAGGGCCTAACTAAAGCAGGAATAGAACGAATAAACGACTCTGTTCGCACTTACGTTTGGTGTTTGCTAGGTTCACAAGCACAGACAAGATCGAACATAACAGATCCTTCTACTGGCTTTGACGCACAAAAACAATACTTAGCAAATTTAGAGGACGCCATTAATTCTACTGTTGATTTGCCTTCAAGTATTAAAAGGTACCAAAATGTTTTACAATACGCAAGATCAAAAGTAGACTTTGCTGTTGGCACTGGTTTATACATGCTGCCTTCTGACCTCAGGCTCCAGATAGGAACAATAATAAACTACAACAATGAAATTCTCGTTGCAGGAAATGAACAGAAGGTTGGACAAAACGACATAAATTCTGAGCCAGTAATATTGCAAGCAGTAAAAAAACAAGATGACCCCCAAGAATAAGTCATCCAATCCCCGAAGTCCAACCCTCCAAAGTCATTGAAGACTCAGCAAAGCTCGCGGACTCTGTTCGCGATGACCATGAATATGAAAAGACAGCGCTTGTTCTTGGATTAACTGGCCTAGGATTACTTGGTCTTTATCTTACTAAATAGTAACCCAACTATTACGAGAACTAATGTCCATAAGTTGCTGGGCCCATAAAGCCAACTACTTTGCTTGCAGTAGACAAAAGCCAGCTGACAATACTCCCCAATATTCCTGGTAAGCGTCTATAGCTTTACCAGCTAATTTTTTTAATAAACTTGCAAGATGATCAAGCTGTTTTTTTACCCATGATTTATCAGGTGGAGGCGATGGCGGCGGAGGCACTGAACTTTGACCACCGCCGCCTGTAATAGCCATCACCAGTGTACTTATTGCAATCCTAAGGCAGTTATTAACGCTTGCTAATGTGACGCCTTGCTCTCTAAACAGCGTTTTTATTCGTTTGCTAGCGTTGTGTCTTCATATAAAATTTTTTTGGATAGTTTCTCTTATTCTATTCACTTGAGTTCGTAATTGGTCTCGGTTAGTAGTTAGCACTTCTAGTCTTGCTGATCTTTCTTGTTCAAGATCTTTTAGTCTTTGGGTTATTCTTTCTTTAATATCATGCCCTAAGTCGGCGTCATCAGCCTCAACGAGTTTTTCTTTTTTCTTCTTATATGCCCATCTAGTTCACCTAGTTTTTCTAAATTGTTTGTTAATTCGCCTCTGATGGTTCTTAAAGCATGATCAAGGGCCGCTATTTCTCGCATGGGTAGCGGTGAGTCGTGTTATAGTCTTTAACGCTGTTTCTTCTGAAAAACTGGATTCTGCTTCTATTACATTTATTAATTCACCTGCTGATTGATTTAATTCTTTAAGTTCCATTGTTTTGCATTTGGTTATCTGTTGGGAGTTCTTGCAGTGTGTTTTGAAGTTTAGAAACTGCCTCTGCCCTTAATTTTGGCCTAACAAGGCCAAGGCGATTTTGTACTCTCGCAGGGAGTCTATTTCTAATTGAACCCCCGGCTTAAAAACTTTGATGGGTCTTTTTTAGTTGTAAGCTGAACAAGTTGTCCTTGGTCGCTCCTCACAAACAAATGGTCATCTTTTACTTCAAAATCATTAGGGTCTATAAATTCGGGAGGTTCTTGGCATAAACTTTGGTATAATGATCTGACCTTACTTTCTGTTAATTCACGCCGCAATGAGGGCGCTGAGTGATGCTGTATTAAAGGAGTCATTTCACTCATGTCGTCTCCAGGATCAAAAACATCATAATCTTCATCTTCAATGCCTGCCATGTTTCTTTAATAATTAATTTTTTTATTTTGTTTATAAAAAAATGTTACATGCATATGGCTCGATTCTTGACCCGCATAGAAGACTGAAAGAACCCTTTGGCGTGAAGGGAAATAAACGGAATATTACTGTTCCAAATAATCCATTACTATTGATGCAGATCAAATTCTTACTGTCAAATTTCCGGACCTAGGAGCAGATGAAGTGATTGTGCCAGGCTCTGCGCGTCTTACTTTCAAAATAGTACTCGATTCAACAACAGACACAAACAGGACAGTTGTCCAGAATTTGGGGCGGGCAATTGTTAAGAAAATTTCTATAAAACTTGAGGGGCAAGAAATATTTTTCTTTACACAATGCAGACATATTTTTAACCTATTCTGATCTATGGCTAACCGGGAATGAAAGGGCTGATCTTGCGTTTTTAAGGAATCGAAAATGAAGAAGCACTAAAACATAGAATAGGCGTGAAGATACTAAAGACGGCAAAAAGTTATGTAGCGTAAAGTTTGCGTATGGAAATCGCTTTTCCATTCCCTTAGATTTTGAGTTGTTTAAAAGCGCATGCGCCATACTTTCAAGGAGCATTAAAAGACAGACTGTCATATGAACTAACTTTTAACGAATACAAACGTGTTATCAGATCATCAGACACCGAAGCAATGTACAGCATTTCTGACATCTCGTTAGAGTTTGACGTTGTTAGCAACCCTAATTTAGCAAGGCTGATTGAGCAACAATATCAGTCAAAATTAGCAATATATTACGAAAGAGTGATTCATCATACAACTATCCAGAAGCAGGGCAGACCTTATGGAATTTTTAGTTTTAGTGTCGCAGCAAGATCGCTTAAAGGTATTTTTATTGCTGTGTGAAGATGAAGAACCGTTCAAAAGAGCAAGTGAAAAGTTTTTTAATCCCAAAATAGCGAAAGTGCAATGTACAATTGATGGTAGTCCTAACCAAATCTACGCTAGCGGGCTTAGACCTTATCATCATTTTGACGAAATAAGAAAATTGTTTGGGGTGGGAGGGGTAGAAGTTAACAGCAGACCTTGTGTCTAAAGATTTACATCTTCACAATGTTAGGCTTGATGATTATTTAACAACAAAATACGGTTTATGGATTGACCTAAGGTTCCCAAAAGAGGATAATCAGTTGCATGGAAGCGGGAGAACTGTGAGAGACGTAATAAACATTCAAATGATAAAGAAGAAGAAGCCCATAAACCGCTTAATGTACATTTGTTTTTAATATATGATGCGCAGCTGAATATTGAAAATAACAGATTAAAAGATATACAATACTAAATTATTTTTATTTTATAAAAAGCATGTCTGTTCAAGTTTATCCAAATGTGCCTACAGCGCCGCCAAAAGAAGAGATAGTAGAAACCCTAACATAAAAACCCTTTTGATTAACAAACATTACGCAAATGCAGCAAGTACTAGAGCAAGACCTTTCAAAATACAGCAAAACCAAACGAAGGTATTCTGCTGCCTTTAATGCTGTTACTTATGTTTAAAACTGGGGCATCGACTATAAGTGCTCTATCAGCAGGAACGAGTGTTTTGGTCTCTTAGCAACGGGCATAGGCGCACCCGCAGCTTTACCTCTAGGAGGTTTGTCTTTAGCCTCTCGGCCTGTGTTCATTAGCTGTAAGTGCGGCCGGCAAAAATTAAAAACTAAACTCCAAAAGCACACAGCTATGGTTCAACTAATAACAGCTAAACTTAGTTCCTTCAAGCTGATAATAATAAAGCGCTAGCTGACTCAAACATCACGGATGAAGAATTTAATCGTTTACAGGCCGATTTTGATGATACAAAAGACAAAAGTTTGATCTTCAAAGAAAGGCGAGGGGCAAGTTTTTCTCAACAGCCAGACCCCGAGCAGATAAAAAAGGAATGCTTAAAAAAAGTAAACGAGACATTAAACTCTGTTTTTAAACAGCTCACATTAACAACACCAAAAGGTGTTTATACTTTAGTTTATGAGTCCAAGCGCAAAAAAGACCGTTGATATTGATTCTGACTAAGCGTTGTATTTTTTTTTTAATTTAAATAAATATGTTGGCTTAGAAAAGAAAGACAGCATGGCTAAGATATATGAAGGACAAGACGAATTGTTTGAAGGAATGCTCGAGAGAGAGCGTTTATCAAGAGCACTGAATGATATTGATTTAGAAGTCATTGACCCAACAAACGTACAGGCAAGTGTTGTTCATGCTATTCTCAAGTTCCAGGTAAAAATAACAATAGACCGCCAGTTAAAGTAATTTTAGCTGTTTTAATCGACTATGTAACAATAAATGAAGAAAATCTAGAAGTCTGGGTCTCAACTAAACAGCAGACTATTCTTTCTCATAATGACTTAACACCGGGTTGGGCAGACGAACTGCTTACACAGTTTGACGCTGCCGCTGAGAAGCTAAAATGAGAGGCTCTGGTTGGTCAGAGGGCGAAGTCTTAGAGATTAGATTAAAACAGGCTAAGTATGCGCCGATTGTAGGCAAGGCTTACATTCCCCTACCTCGGGAGTTGGTTTTAAGAGAGCAGTTTTAAACATAAAAAATTCAGACAACAAATGTTTCATGTGGTGTGTTCTTGCAAGGCTGCATCATGTCCGCGAACACGCAGAGAGAGTGACTAACTATCGGCAATACGCCAAAGATCTTAACTTCAATGGAATATCCTTTCCTGTTAGTGTAGACCAAATTGATCAGTTTGAAGAACAAAACAACCCATAACTGTTAATGTATACACATGGGATGAGGAAACACAAATTTGGCGCCAATTAAAGTGTCCAAAAAACAGTCCAACAATAGGCGAACCAGCCAAAAGTCATGTGGACTTACTCCTAATGTTTTCGCCAGCAGGGCTCCCCCATTACACATTGATACGCACAATGAGCAGATTATTGGCGCATACTTCAAAAAACACTAACATACAAGAATTCTGCAGAAAATGTTTTAACAAGAATTCCATCTGTGCAAGCCGCGAGTGAACATATAAAACATTGTAAAAGTTCTGTAGACTGTAAGACAGAACTAACTACGCCCCCGCCAGGATCTAAAGTTAGTTTTAAGAACTGGAAACGGCTGCAAACAAGTCCATACGTAGTTTACGCAGACTTCGAGTCGCTTATTGTTCCTTATGAAGGGCCAGCACCACAAAAAAATTCAAAAACAGTCTTAATGAGTAATCATCAGATTTGTTCATTTGCCTTCATTATTGTTAGGGGCGGATGGCGTTTATTCAGAACCAGAATTATATAGAGGACCGGATGCTGCAGAAACATTCTTAAAACGCATGCAGCAAGTGCGTAACGCCTGTTCTAATAATCTAAACTTATCTGAAATCATAATGGCGCCTGAAGACAAACAACAGTATGACTCAGCCACGCATTGTTGGATTTGCGGTTTAGAGCTAACGCCCAAGAGTGTAAACCCCACAGTAAGAGACCATGATCACATTAGTGGGGAAGTTTAGAGGTGCAGCGCACAGTAAATGCAATCTTCAACTAAAGTTTGATCCAAAGACATGGAAGCTGCCTGTTTCTTTCACAACTTGCGAGGTTATGACTCTCACCTTATAATGCAAGCAGTAACCAGCGCCTTCAGGGTAGCATGCATTGCACAGTCATCAGAAAAGTACATGTGTTTCACTTTAAATAACATGTCTTTCTACGACTCTATGCAACACATGATGGGCTCATTAGAGGCACTGGCTATGTCCTTAAAGTCCTGCCCAATAACGGAAAAATATTTTGACTCAACTCTTGTTAGAAAGGGTGTTTACCCTTATGAATACATGAACAGTTGGGAAAGGTTTGACGAAGATACACTTCCGCCTAAAGGCGCGTTCTTTTCTAGTCTTAGAGGAAAGGACATCAGCGACTTCCGATTACCAGCATGCTCAAGATGCTTGGCAAAAGTTAGATTGTAAAAACGATGGGAGACTATCATGATTCATACTTGATGGCGATGTATGTTTGTTGGCGGACGTCTTTGAAAATTATAGAAAGACCTGCATGAAACATTATAGCCTGGATCCCGCGCATTATATTTCTGCGCCCGGATGAGTTGGGACGCTTTCTTAAAGTTTACTGGAGTACAGATTGATTTATTGTCTGACCTACCAATGATTCAGATGATTGAAAACGGATTGCGTGGAGGAATTAGTATGGCGTCGCATCATTACTGTAAAGCATACAACAAATACTTGGACGACTATGATCCGAGTAAAAGGTCTAACTATCTCATGTATTTAGATGCAAACAATCTGTATGGTTGGGCTATGGCGCAATCACTTCCATTACGTAACTTTAAAATGTACACAGGCGGTGATCCGAACAATATTCAAAAGGCATTAAAGTGGTTAGGCAGTTTAACGCCTGATCAACAGCGTGGTTTCATTCTAGAAGTTGACTTAGAATATCCTCATGAACTCCATGACCTGCATAATGACTACCCATTAGCTGCAGAAAGCCTAAAGATGAACCCAAGAGAGCCGCCTAAACTTGTGCCTAATCTTCGGGCAAAAAAAATTTATGTCTGTCATTACAGACTTCTACAATTTTATTTAAGACACGGTTTGAAGTTAACAGCTGTTCATCGCATAATTGCTTTGATCAAGAACAGTTCATGAAACCATACATCATGAAGAACACTGATCTCAGAACTAAATCCACAGATGCTTCAGAAAAGACTTTTTCAAGCTGATGAACAACAGCTGTTTCGGAAAGACTATGGAGAATCCGCACAAGCGCAAAGATGTCAGATTGGTCACCAAAGAGAACGAAGCAATTAAGCTGACTTCAAAACCTAATTATCAGGACTTCAGAAGATTTCATGATCACCTTTTTGGCATAATGATGAAAAAAAAGAAAGTCAAATTAGACAAACCTGTTTTTATTGGGTTTACTGTTTTAGAATTATCAAAGCTTTTGATGTTAGAATTTCTTTATGACTACTTTAAGCCCTTGTATCCTGAGTCCAGAGTACTTTACACAGATACAGATAGTTTTGTTATAGATATCCCTACTGAAGACATCTATAAAGACATGGAATTAGAAGTAGCTAAAGGGCATGCAGGATGGTATGACACGTCCGATTACCTAAAGACTCGCCTTTACATTCAATTACTAACAAGAAGGTTTTAGGAAAGATGAAGGATGAATTATCTGGAAAGGTGATTAAGGAGTATGTTGGTTTAAGGTCGAAAATGTACAGTATTTCGAGCCAGGAGAAAATCATTAAGAAAGCAAAGGGAATATCTCGCAGCGTTGTGCAGTCAAACATATCACATGGCAACTACAAAGAAGCGTTGTTTGACAATAAGGCTTTTTCATCATGACAACGTAAAACTGCGATCTAATCTACATGAGATCAACACAAACAGTTGTAACAAAGAAGTCGTTAGATAGAACAAACACAAAACGAGTATTTGTTAATCCAGAGTTTTCATATGCAATCGGGCACTGGAGGATCGCATAAACAGGGGGGTTTATATTTTTTATCAACTTTTATTATAAGATCAATCATAGCTTCATCCAATTCATTTAAATCTTTTCTCATGTTTGCTTGACGCGTTCGAATTTTTTTTATTATTTCAAGATATTCTTTTTCCCATTGGGGTTTGAGTTGTAGGTGATCTGGATGATTTAGCATGCATTGATTAATCCTCGAAAATGTTTCCTTAATAGCATTACACGCATGAAATGATTCCCGTATCATTTCAAGGTCCTTTCCTTTACCATTCTTGTTTCGTTCTGCGCTTCTTCTGGCCTTCCATTTTAACCAAAATATGTTTACGTAAATTAATTAAAGCGGAACTGTGTCTGGCGGAATTATCTGCAGTTCTTCTTTCACAAAAGATCTTTGAGGAGTGGTTGTTTTGGTTGTGTCAGTTTCTCGTAAATAATACACGGGCGGATTCATTTTTACAATTCTTTTTATTTCATAGGGTCAACACTCCAAACTGGATCTGTTGCCCTGATGCGAGTGTCCCCTTTGCTTCTCCCGGTAAATAAAGGTACCTTACTTTCAAACCAAATGGTAATAGTTTCCCGGATGAATACTCTCCTTCAACAGCATTTATTGTTTTTCTTTTGATTGCTTGTACTGGTTTAGCCCTTTAAATTCTTCATTATTCATTGCGCGCAAAACTGAGGGCAATTTCTAACCCATTCTGTGTTGCGAGAATTGTCAATAGCTCTCTGTGATACTGGTAGGAGAAAAGTCTTTCAGCTAATGTTTGTTATAAGTTTTCAACTAAAGCCTGTGATCTGTGAACTCCCGGAATGCCTCTTTTAATAGTAACTCTATGTTTTAAAAATAATTGATTCACTGGCCTTAAATTCTTTTCCATCATCGACTTGAATCATGCGAGGATAAGTTAAAGGACCTCGTTGGTAATATCAGTTGTATAGCGACAGCAACAGCAGAAGCACTCTTTTGTGTTAAAGGTTCCGCATCTTGTATCTTGAAGCCATGTCAATGACTGTGAGTGCGTACTTAAATCTTTTTCGTCTAATCGTATCAGAGGGTAAATATAGAAGATCCATTTGATGGGTGTCGTTCGGTATTGTATTTACAAAGTGTGGTCTCTGTATTCGTTTGGGCGCTGGTAAATAAATTTGCCAAATCGCTTGTTTAGATAACCATTCTTTTGCTGTTTGTTCACTGACTCCCGCTGCTTGGCTTAGCTTTTTAATTGCTGTGATGCCCTTCCAATATCCTTTGGGCGAATAATAGATTTTGTTCATTTTTTATTCAGCCAATATTATGTGCAACAAAATACACGACGGTCATACCAAAGGCAATAAACGCGATTTCTTGCATCTTTTGTTTTTCTGATGGATGATAAAAGTCGCTAAATTTTGGTGGGGGTAATGTCTCGATTGGTTTGCCTGTTACAAGATAATATTCTTTTATTGCTTGATCAACATCTTTAAATGTGTAAGCTGCATGGCCCTGTTTTTTCAGAGTATCATTAATAAAATCTAACTGCTCAATTCTCTGCTTTTCATAGCGATCTTGTGCTGCAGCTAGTTGCTCCACAGCTTTGTTATGTCTTTTTCTCTCGCCTTCATCTCGCAGTTTACTAAATGCGTAATTACTACCGCTAAAAGCGAGCGCATTCACCACAGCGCCGCCTATCATCATTACGAGTGAAGCCATTTTTTTTAAATGTATTTTTTCTACATATTTATATTGTCCGGAATTATTCCTTGCTTAACTAGAAAATCTTTCATAGCAAACGAAGCTGCAATGATAGCAATTAGCTTTGCTGAATCCTCAAAGTCTAGTTTGCCAAGATCTGCTGGTTTAATTCTTAACAGGCTTTTACCAAGCATTGAGTATCCTACACTTAGTCCTCCAATAACAGCGAATGGTATACAAGGTTGGTAACAGTTTTTTCGGTGCTCATTTTTATAAAATAAAAAAATTTTATAATTATTAAAAAACATGACAGTGATGATCTACTACGCTAAAAGGGCGGCCTAAACCTTCCCGAACTTATGAATGACCAAGTTGATGATCAAGCTATTATGCCCAAAAGGAGAGGCTGTATTCTTTGGCAGCATGTGGGAAAACAAAACAGTTCCTCGGAACTGAATTCAGCATTGAACAAATTCAACAGATGTCCCCGCAAGACATTATAAAGTATCATAACAGGTATGAAGCGCAGCTGGGGTCTAGAATGGTGAAAAGTGTGGGGCAAACGGTTCTTAGTTTGTACACTAAACTAGTTAGTAGATTTGCGCCCATTGTTCTGACAGGATTTTATGTATGATTTAACGCAGGACCCAGTTTTTAACAAAGTCATTAGAGTCTCTAGGGTGTGATCTGTATTACAGATTTGGAACATTATTGTCGCCAGTAATCATGGGATTAATTACTTTTATCATATAGATTTGTTTCCCTTTAAAAATGAACGAGCTGAAAATCAGCAGAATCAGAAAACACTGAATCAGGTGGGAAAGTAACCAAGCCAGAAAATCAGCAGAAAACGCTGAATCAGGTGGAGCCTTTAAAAATCCTGGGCGTGTTGAAGCAGGAAAAAAATTTAGCAGAGGGGAACAGACAAAAAAAATTAATTTTTCAGAATATAACTCATAATGAAAACATAACACCGCCAACGCCAGAACAAGTTGATTCAATGCCCGCTATAAAAACTCCATGTGAAAAAGGGGGCACCAAAGTCTTCATGGAATATTGAACTTAAAACTGTTGCCATTTTTGGCGCCCTTGTGCTGCTGGGGGGGGTTTATTACTGTTATAAAATTTTAATAAAGAATGGCAGCAAAACAAAAGCAATCAAAAAAATCTGAACACCTAAATACAGAAAAAGACACCAGCACGCCAAAACCGCCAATAACAAAAGATCATTTTGATCCATTTATAATGCAATAATATTTTAAATTTTTTATAAAAATAGTTCTGGCGTTTATAAAATGATAAGTCAATAATAAAGACAGGAGTCTATAAAGACATCTCCATAGACCAAAATTTTGTAATAAAATGCGGTTGCTTTAGGATGTAAGAAACTTCCTTAAGATTTATGCAGAGAACGCTGGGGCAAGACATCCTCAACGAAGACGTTTTTTGAGGCGTTGTGTACTATTTTAGACATCTACTATTTAAGATAAAAAAAATAGCTTTATTTTTTTTGATAATTATAAGATAACTTGAATACTTAAAGGAGGGACTTATTTATGATCTTGGGGTGACTTAATCAAGAACTTAATCAAGAACTTATAAGAACTTGAAGTAATAATTAAAACTTAATTAAGAACTGGGTGACTTAATTAAAAACTTAATTAAGAACTTGGGGGCGATTTGGGGGTAGGAGTGTGTGTGGTGTACACAGGGGGGTGGGGTGGAGGACGTGCGTGCGTGGGGTGGGGGTGGGGGGACGTGCGTGCGTGGGGCGGGGGGTGGGGGGACGTGCGTGCGTGGGGTGGGGGTGGGGGGACGTGCGTGGGGTGGGGTGGGGGTGGGGGGACGTGCGGTGTGGTGTGGGGGGCAGCCAAAAAAGTTGAAGCGGACGTTGAAGCGAAGCAGTGAAGCCAGTAATCACAGCAATATATACAAAGTCATGAAGTGCTTGGGGGAAATTCAAGGCAGTCAACTCTAAACAAACCCGACCGCTCCTGCATGAGCGGTATCTAAAAATAGATCTTACGTCAGTGGTAGGCCTGCACTGGTCTTACAGTCGCGCGCACTGTTGCTAAAGCAGCCAACTCTAACAACCCCGACCGCTCCTGCATGAGCGTATCTAAAAATAGATCTTACGCCCAGTGGTAGGCTTGAGTGATTCTTTTGTTGGGTCCTATCGAGGACCGCTGGAGTTGGTAGAGCAAACACATGATACTTCTCTCATTTCCACTTGGAGTGCAGTAGAAACCAACAGTGTGGTTTTAACATGGATGGGAAAGGGCCACTGGTGCTACTCCTCAATAGAAACATTGAGATTGATTAGTCATGCTCTCAAACTTCGTCATTAGACTGGGATTATTCCACATCTGATAGCATATATGATACAGAGAAAAAAAAGCATAAAAAAAAACATTGTTTTATCATGAAAATTATTAGAATATTTCAAGGATTAGAAGACTGGGTTTTTTATAAGGAAGGTAGAGATGCTGCTGTTGTTAAAGAGAAAAAGAGAGAAAGGAAATCTTCCTAAGAAACCATGAACTTTACTTTCATTTAAAAAAAGTGAAGAAATCAGTTTACTCCAAAAATTTGGGGAGTTTGGAAGGAAAAAAACTCCCAGATAGACTAGCCAAACTGAAAGTTCACAGATCAAAAGTGAGTGGTGAAGACATTCCCGAGTTTGATGAACTAGAATGTGATGTTGATAAAATAAAAAATATCATCAAAGAGGGAAAATCTTACATAGGTTCAAGAAAACAATTGCCTGTGTCTCTAGTTAAGTTAGGTCTTGGCTTTAGCATTATTCAAACTCGACAGTGATAAATTCATTTCTCTATTGCAAGAGCTACAATTTTCTGTTAGATTTTAAGAAAGCTCAGGAAGACAGCAATCCTTTTCGACAAAAACAAGCAACTTCAACTCCTTGGTGTTTCACAAAAAAACAGCGTTGGCAATCACTTCAAAACTTGAAAAGGCGCTGACTGATCAATCCCGTGGAAGCAGCTGAATGGAAATAAGGTAAGTTTTGTTTCTCTCTTGTTATTTCTTTAGCAGAGTTACAGCAATAGGCGGCTCTAATCGCCAGTAGTAGTACATCCGTCATTGTATATTTGGAGCATTTATATGAAGATAGTGCCGGGCCCCAACACTACTCCTCTCCATACTAGTAGATGTACTAAGGTTGGGCCCGGGAAACAGGGACTTTAGGGTACGAAAAATTTATGGGGCTGTTTGTACGCACTTTTTCGGGTGTTTCGGTTTTTGTCGATGCAAAGAGACGTAAGACACCCTCACCTGCCCACTTTGACCTGTCCTCCCCAAATTGTGGGTGCAAATAAATTTATTTCACTTCACAAGTAGGGATATATGCATGCACACCAAGGCGCCTTTTAGAACCCCAGTAGGCCTAGTGATGACGTTGTGCCCCTGTGTCAGCAACCAACCCTGGCGCATTGGATGTGCATGCATATCCCTACTGTGAAGTGAAATAAATTATTTGCACCCACAAGTGGGGCAGGACAGGTCAAAGTGGGCAGGTGAGGGTGTCTTACGTCTCTTTGCATCGACAAGAACCCAAAACACCCGAAAAAGTGCGTACAAACAAGCCCCATGAATTTTGTACCCTAAATACATGTTTACCGGTTGCCTAACCCTATCAGTTTTTTGCCAGAACATTAAAAATCGCCATTCAGTTGCATAAGGGCACACTTGAAGGGAATAAACTGGTTAGAATTAAAAAAGTAGAAAAGTTACACATCTTAATACACAGATCACCCGCCACATGAACACTGAATCTGTAGTTAACCCAAACAATCAAGTCTGATACAAACTAAAAAACATTTTTTCTTGGAGGAACAGCAAAAATGTTTTCAAATTAAGTTTTTTAGCATACAATCAGCCGTGTTTACCTCCGCCTAAGAAATAACGCCATGTTTGTTAAACATGGCTTTAGCTGCCTCAAGCCAGCTCCCACAATCAAAGCGTGAAAGGTTTGTTTTGCTTCGGCCCCTTTCAACAATGCAGCGCCATTTATTAGATAAGGAACCATCTCATCATAGTCAAACACGTATTAAAACTAGCTACATCTTTGTCACAATATTGCCTTCAACGTTTTCATTTCCTTGAGCCAACAAACTTTAAGATACACAATTCTGTTCTCAGTAAACCGGTTGTTAGAATAACACACCCACCGCACAGTAAAAAAACGCGCCGTGCTTGCCACAGTCAGTGGAAGAATGTGTGGGTTAACTAGTCATGTAAGCCCCGCTGATTGGCCAGGCTGTACTAGCGCCGCCACGCGGGCAGGTTGGCTGATGTAATATGGTGCAATCTACAAGCTGGGCAGGAAGGAGTGGGGGGTAGGGAAGAAGTGCGGCAGTATTGATTTTTTGGCCGGAGACACACCTGCAATGTAAACAGGGAGCACGCCACCGTAGGCGAGGGGTATACTACTGTAAACCAGGGACACATTTTTTAAATAGTGTGTGTGTGTGTGTGTGTGTGTGTGTGTGTGTGTGTGTGTGTGTGTCTGTCTGTCTGCCCGCCTCTCTGTCTGTCTGTCTGTCTCTCTCTCTGTCTCTCTCTTCTCTGTCTGTCTGTCTGTCTGTCTGTTCTGAGGGCAACTTGACCTTAACGGGTTTTGTCAGGGTTGCCGGTGATTCTCTCTCTCTCTCTCTTCCGCCACAGGAAAAGGCGGCTTTTAGGCCACTTTCGCCCAAAAACTTGGTGGTGGAGCAAGTGGAGTAGAACAGACATTTATCTGTTCTCTGACCGGCTGCGTTTGCTGTGTGATGGAGGGGAAACGAGATCCCGGAGATTGAGGCAGCAGGTGCTCTCAACGGATCTAATTTGGCTTGAACCTCTCCTAGACAGGAGATAAAGTACACGTTGCCCCGTGTGCATCGCTCGGCTACCCCTGCGTAGAGTTGGGTCAAGACAGGCAGTTCCATGGTTGGTCTAGGTAACCCCTGTAGTGCTCAGCTCTCGGTCCCCGGGAGTTGGGGATGATCAGTGGGGAGGGGGGTAGGATTTTTTTTTCCCCCGGGAGTAGGGGATCATCAGAGGGGGATAGGATTGCTTGGCTTCTGTTGGTCGTATAGCCCTCCTAAAACATGGAAAGGGTCAAGACTTACTGGGTCTCCATGGGCTGGACAGGTGATTTAATGAATTAAAGAAATGAATGTGAAAGGCTTTAAAATCACAGATGCCCCACACCACCCTCCCACACATCCAGACCCCACCCCCCCCCCCCACACACACACACACACACACGCGCGAACACGCACACACACACACACACACACACACACACACACACACACACACACACACACACTCTCTCTCTCTCTCTCTCTCTCTCTCTCTCCCCTCCTTCACCCGCAAAAAAAAAGAAAAGAAAACGGATGGAAACTGCAAGAAAACCGTGCAAGATAGTCCGATTCATAAACCAGAGGCTTTGGGGCTTCGTGGTGCTTGGTCATCGAAGGGGCTGAGGAGGGCTCTGGGTTTTCAAGGTCTAGCACGCTAACCACATCCATCAAAAGACTTCTCATTGGATACATACTGAAGTGCCAGTCAGAACAGTTTCGGCAGGCTACGAAATCTTATAAAGTATCTTCACTGAAGGCAGCTCACCTCGTCTGCTGAAGGTGTTATCAGACGTCCGGATCTGAAAGATGTTTCACGGGATGAATTCAAAGGTGACCTCTGGCCGCAAGGAGTTAGCTGTTGATGTTCGTTGTGTTCGCAGACGGTCAGATAAGAGTTCACTCCAACACACACTGACATTCTGCACTCCGTCATTGCCATTTTATTTTATTTTATTTTTTTTTTAATTTTTTGTGTTTTGTAATTTTTAAAGAGGTCAGATCATTGATAACAGCTTGTTTGTTATCTGAACAATTGTTAGTTTGAGGTGATGGATATAGACTATATAGATATATTTTTTTTTCATTGAATTTTCCGGACATGGATCCCATACACCATCAAGGGCTCCAACCACGTCTGGTGGTGTTCGTGTTCCCTGTCTCCGCTCTTTAGCATGTCGACTCGGTGGAAGATCGCTTGAAATTATTGAACACATTATTCATTATGCCATTAAAAAAAACATTTTAGATACTATTTCGGACAACTATAATAACCAATAAGCAGATGATTTGGAAAAAAAACACACCAAAAAACGCTTGGATGCTTGAGGTGGATACTCAGTACGAGGTACAAGCCACAACAAACTAGATCTACATCGAGACGTCGTCTTCATAAAATTACTCAGTATGAAAATTCACCAAAGGAATTGTTCCCCACGTGTCTCTCTGATCGTCTTCCTCCCCACGTTTCTTCTCTCAAGCCACACCATCGCAGACATCCATCAGAGAGTTCTGTTCCACGTTGCAGAACAGAGCTATCGTCTTTCTCTCCTCCAACAGTCGTCTTTGAAATGACCTCACAGACACGTGCAAATAACTCGATTCTCCTAGTCGACCCAAACGCTTTCTTAGCAGTGCTGATAGCTTGTATTGGTTTCGGATCATACTACTATTTGTCTGCCTGACAGGACGTGAGAAATATTTGTGGCTGTTCAGTTGAAAACATTGCTCGCTTTCTAACCGAAAGCCCGTTTTATCAAAACACCCGTGCTCGCACAATAGATCGTCTACCTACCAATGTTAGGAATAATGTACGAACTCTGTCGGTATTTGGTAGAGAAGACAAAAAAAACAAACAAAAAAAAAAAAAAACCCTGAAAGAACGTAGAGTAATTTTGAAGAGGTAGGAAATGATATTTGCATTTCGTCTCGATTTTCACGAAATCACATTTGCGAATAGTTCTCATGCCTTCCCACATGTTCTAATCAACACACACACACACACACACACACACACATGCGCACGCGCACGCGCGCGCGCGCGCACGCGCGCGCGCACACACACACACACACACACACACACACACACACACACACACACACACACACACACACACACACCACATCACAAACATACGCGTGTGCGCGCTCACACATACTTACATTAAACACGAGATACACTGAAGACATGATTTACACGACTTACACCAAGACCAATGATCCCCATGGTAAGCACTGTTAACCGATTTCCTTACTTGGCGTGGTCATTAAAAGATGCATGTTTTTATTCATTTTCATTGTAGCTTTTCCTCCGGGTTGTGTGTTGTTGTTGTTGTTGTCTTCAATTTAACGTCTATCCACATAGTGATATTAGACGGGGGGAGGGAGGGAAACGGGAGGAAGAGGAGGGGATGGGGACCGTATTGTGTGTTTATGTCTCTTTGATAAGGGGGAGAAAAAAAAAGTCAGAAAAATGAGCATTAACAAAAATTACAAGCATTAACAAAATTCACAATCAACTAGTCTATAACAAATGTCCTACAGGACTATGAAGTAAACATTTCGCAATATTAAACAAGCTAGTAGCATTTTCGAAAACGCCTTCAATACAATTTTCAGAAATCACTGGTAAGATAGGTCTTAACCTTGACATTCAAAAATGATGTGCTTGCTAGAAATTTGTTCACCACATAAACATCTAACATTTTTGCTGTATTTTGTAATGAACGCATTAAGTTTTATCCTGTAAGATAGCGAACTAATCTGTCTGAATTTGATTACGCCAGTATGATTCAAGTATGATTTGTTATCCAAACCACGAGAATCAGTATACTTATTCTTGGAGCGTCTATCTTTTCTCAGGGTATAGCCTTTAATTCTACTCCAAACTGCTTGTTCCAGCAAGTGATAACCCTCCTGAATGGATAAGGGAACATGAATTTCAGTCGATTCTGTGCCTTGCCTTGCGCCCTTTTTCGCTACTTTGTCAGCCCACTCATTTGAAGAGAATCCAAGATGTGAAGGAACCCAGCAAAAGGAAACGTTGGTCCCTTTTAAAGTTAAGACATGAATTAACTGACTGATTTCTAAGATAATTTTGGTCTTTTTCTTGTAATCTGATGACCTTAAAGCATAGAGAACCGATTGAGAATCTACACAAAATAAGATTTAAAATAACTGTAATGGAAAATCAACTATGTAATTGAGAGCCATAAGAATAGCAATAAGTTCAGCAGTAAAGATGGATCGATTTTTGCCAATGTAGTATGACTTTTCCTTTTTTAACGCTGGTATTACAAAAGCTGAACCTGCCCGGTGATCTTCTAGGAGTGAACCATCTGTATATATCTTTAAATGATTTGGATAAGTGTTCTGTATATGTAATTGGACTTCAGTTTTCATAATGTTTGGATTCTCATTTTTCTTCATATCAGTATAATTAATATCAAACTGCGCTTTATTCATCTCCCAAGCAGGACAAGGGGAGGCCGCCTGATTTGTGTCGATATTACTTGGATTTATATCAGACCTTTTGAGTAGATCTGATACGTAAGTGGCAATTGGTTTCAATGATGATATCTGCTTAGCTCGCTTAGGAAAAGAATTTTCAGATGTAATTTTCAGTTCCTCAGATGCAAAGTTGTTACTTGTCGAACTTCTAAGAACGTATTTAGCGCATGCAAGACTTCGGTACTCGTCCAAAGGCAGTTCTCCAATTTCTTTATAAGTTCCAAGCGTTGATGCGTGAAAAGGCACACCAAGAGCAAGCCTATAACCCTTGCAATCAATGCTTTGAAGTTTCTTAAGTAAATAATTGGGGGCACTAAAAAATAACTCTTGTCCATAGGACAATTTTGATCTAATCAGCGACGTAGAGAGATGTTTTAGAACTTTGCAATCTTGTCCCCAGGCTTGTTTGCTTATAATCTTTAATAGATTTAAACATTTCCTTGCCTTAGTAACGATGTAGTTGATATGAGCATTCCAGGACAACTTTGGTGTAAGATAGATACCTAGAAATTTCACGATATCTTTATACTGAATAGTCGTATTTTCAATTTTAAAAAACGGCAGCTCTGATGGATTGCTGCCATTATTAAAGAGAATCATATGTGTTTTCTCTGTACATAATGTCAGACCATTTTCGTCCATATAAGTAAATATATGATCGAGCTCTCTTTGATAGATCTTCTTGATGTAGTTCAATTCCCTTTTTGATGTTTTTCTTTTCATTGTAACATTCATCCAGATGCATAAATCATCAGCATATTGCACTAATACAACATGCTTTGATAACAGCGAAGGCAAATCGTACATTAAGATGTTAAATAACATAGGGGCGATAACAGAACCTTGTGGCAATCCCATATGTAAAGATCTAGAATTGGAGTATGCATTCCTACTCGAACACGTATGCTTCTTTTATTCAAAAAGCATTTAATGTAGTGATATAAATGTCCCGAAATCCCGATTTGTTTCAATTTGTAAAGGAGCTTGGCGTGCCAGACTTGGTCATAAGCTTTCTTGATATCAAAAAAGGTCGCTAGAACATTTCTTCTTCTTGCAAATTGTTGTTTTACATTCGTTGTTAGTTTCACTAAATTGTCAATAGCAGACCTGCCATTTTGGAAGCCTGCTTGATTAACTGGAATAACTTTTTTTTTTTGACAATACTGCGTCAATCTTCTAAAAACTTTTCTCCTAATAGTTTACGGGTATGTGGGTTAATGCTTTTTGGGTCGAGCTATGTTTATTTTTGGGAGGTTTGCCTTTTTTTTAAAACTGGTCGTTAGACTGTTTCCTTTGTTCTGGCATTACGCCCCTCAAACCAAATTTTGAAACAATTTCGCAGTAATAAGAAAAAAATTTTCAGCAGGTTTTTAAACATACTTTGGGGAAACTTTATCCAGCCCCACGGATTCAAAAGGCGGAGACACTCACTTCTAATTTTTCTCTGGCAAAATTGTCGCATTAGAAGGTCCCGGGATGAAGATAGAAATGGATGTACGCGATCGCTAAAAGCCCCCTGACCATGTGACGGCACGAAATATTAGGGCAGTGGACGGCGTGAAAACATCTCACGAGTTGGGGAGCCGGCCCGACATCTGAAACCATCAACGGCCCAAACCTATCGCCAAGACTTCGGACGCAAAATTTCAATCAGGATCACCGTGCGTGGGCCCTGGAGACGTCGATTCATGGGGGTGCGGATCCTGATTTGGGGCAATGATTTTGACCCTTTGCGTGGGTAATTTCCTTGGAAGGGGCTGGCTTCGGTATCGGAGTCGGTACAGAGCCCCCAAAATGGAAACGCCGTTCACTGAACACAGTCAACACAGACTGAAGATGAAGTGGGGGCCTACAGTACGAATTTTCGCGGAGGTAGCTAAATCGCCTCCACCCCCTGTGCGGGGAACCATACGCACAGGCGGATCAAAAGAAGAAAGGTGGGCCCAAATAATGCATCACGAAATAAAAAAAATCCTTCAGAATCGCCCGCATCGCATGACGAATTATTTGGGGTGACCAAATCCCAAAAATCGTACTCGGCGTCCCCAAAAGAAGAACAAGAAAGAAAGCGGGGGAATTAGATCTACCAAAAGTGCCATTCTACATGCCCCTGTGCTCATCACTACGCCAAACAGACTGGGTAAATCCTATGATTCAAAGCCTGCAAAAAAAAGTACCTACACCTTCAGACACCCAAAACGACAAAAACACCTGCCCTTCTCTTGACAACCAGATGCGTTGTTATCCACGTGGGTCAATGATTTTAAAACCCAAAAGATGCCAAGAAGCTGCAATAATCTTACCTCTGCTGGGAAAAGCAGGCCCAAAAAAGACACCCTAAAAAATTTTGTTTTTAGAAACTCCACCGCCGTAAAAGATTTTCCCGTCTAGAAGTTTAAAAGGGACTGTACAAACGCAATGGTCCCTAGAGCTACACGAAGTGCCCAACACTCCTTTGTCAGGAAAAGACATCAAGCGGTACAACCTGAGGGGCGCCATCCACCCAACTCCAGAGGGACCAGCTCCTCGCCCGTAAATCGGGGGTCTCTTCGCAACCTCCTCGGGAAACACCGAGGAACCCTCACGCTCGCAAGGGGTTTACCACCCCCCGTACCTACTCCGGACCTTCACACGTGATGGTACAAACCTACCTTGCCCCGAGCGACTGGGGCTTTTTCTAAATGACTCACTTTTTTTTTCCCCCTCAAATTTGGGGCTGCTGAGTAATCCCGTTTCATTCGCCATTAATGCTGTCAGATCGTAATTTAGAATATTGTGATTTGTTTTTAACATTAAACGGAGAAATATTTTAAGTAACCCTTGTTGCCCATAAGGACAATCGCGTTTTCATTTTGTCAATTTTTTCTGATAAGTAGGCGTATTGTTTTAGCATTTTTCTAACAATCGTTGTGTTTTTAGAGCGTTTTAAGATTTCCTTTCATTATACTATTGATTTTATTTTCTTTTAAATTCGTTAAATTTCGTTTACCCCCCTTTACATGATGCCATCTAAACATCTAAAAAAATTTTTGAAGTTTATGCGTGGGGAAAGTTTAAACGTTTCCCCAAACTTGCCTTTTTTTAGTTCAACATCTTGCGAAAAACCCTACCAACTCTTATTTTACAATCTCAAATGTGAAACGAAACAAACTGCCTAAATTATCAGGTTATTATTACCCCCCCTGCATGAACAAACAGACGCTGTTCTAAAATCAATACGCATATATATTTAAAAAAGGAAAAAATTATAAAATAACCCCTCCCCCGCTCCAAGAAAATTCCAACTTTTACACTCGTGTGCAGTTCGAATTAAATTAAAAGGGAAAATTTTTTGATAAACATGTTCTACATATCTTTCCCCAAAGGGCCCCAAAAGAATTTAAACAGAATGGTTTTCACACTCTACCAGGCAATGAAAAATGGTTAATAGCAGGGGACTTTAACGCCCATTCGCCATTTTGGGACAAGGATTGCACATCCGTAACTAGTAACGATTTGTAGAAAATATTGTTGATTCGTGTTTATACTTGCTTAATGATGGCAGCATAACTAGAATTCCAGACATTCCAACTCATAGGGCATCAGCAATAGATTTAACCTTGATATCTCCTGCATTAGCCTCTGAATGTAGCTGGTCTACCTTTGACGATACTCTAGGAAGCGACCACCTCCCAATAATTGTAACTTTTAATAAAATAACTGATTCTTGTGAATTTCAAGAAGACATAATCCCAAAATATAACTATAAATCAGCTGATTGGGAAACCTTTAAAAACAAACTAGCTACATACAAGACTGTTGATATTGATATTG
>CM031596.1:87500686-87505686 GCA_018398815.1 Conus ventricosus | reverse complement strand
TGGAGGAGAGGTGAAACGAGCAGGGAGGGGTGTGAAAACGAGCAGGGAGGGGTGAAACGAGCGGGGAGAGGTGAAACGAGCGGGGAGAGGTGGAAAGTGAAAGGGGTGGGGTGTACGGGGGGGCGGGGGGGGGGGGGGGGTGCGAGGGAGGAAGGAGGGGCATGCACGTTTTTATTTTTGTTTTATTTTTACTTTTTAAAAATTTATATCACAAAACATATACGAACAAGCAATTTACACGTGGACTTAATAGCTCAAGGACTGTAAAGAGAACGACAGGCTGAGTTTTATAAAGAGATTGATGACAAGGCATCAGATCCACTAAACTTTGGCCAAAAGGACTGGTGGAACTAGTTCGTTCTTTTTTCAATAAAAAGGGCATTAACACTGATGACATTCCTCCTTTACTGTCAAACGGCACAACGTATTATTCTAATAAAGACAAAGCCGATATACTAAATAACTTTTTCATAGACCAGTCCACTCTCGACAACGACGATGACGAACTACCACAGATGTCGTTTGCCAACTATGAAATTAATGAAATTGTACTTACTGAAGACGATATTATATCAGTTATTAGAAATCTCGACAAGACAAAATCATGTGGTCCAGACCTCATCCACAACAAACTACTTATTTGTGCAGTAAATGTTATAGCTAGCCCTCTTACCCAGTTGTTCAATAAATGCTTGAACGAAGGTACATTTCCGTCCTCGTGGAAGAGAGCACATGTTTAACCTATTCACAAAAAAGGACCAAGAGAATTGGAAAATTAACTTCAACGAGAATAAAACCGAACTTGTCAATATTACCGTGATCATGTGCCAATTTTACCACTCACATTTGGAAGGAAGACCTTAGAACCGTCAAAATCTCACAAACATTTAGGAGTAACTTTTCAGGATAACTGCAAATGGGACGAACACATCCAATTCATAGCCAACAAAGTGAATATGTCAATTGCGTGTCTTAAAAATACAAATACAGACTAACCAGAAATACTTTGGAGACGATGTACAAATCCTTTATTTTACCCATTTTGACTACGCAGACATTTTGTGGGATAACTGCACAGATACTCGGTCAATTATCTTAGAAAAGCTACACCTAGAAGCAATTCGTACAATCATTGGTGGGGTTAAGGGAACAAGTCACCAGAAATTATACGAAGAGTCTGGCTTTTGTTCATTACAAGAAAGACGGAAGACACAAGCTGATACAATTTCATAAAATGGTTAATGGCGTCTGTCCAAACTATTTAGCTGATCTTCTCCCTTCTCTAGTCTCTGACCAAAATCGTTACCATAGGCGTCGGCCACTAGAAAGAACAGTGCCACGATTTAGAACTGAATTATATAAAAAAAATCATTTTTACCTAGTACAGTCATTTTGTGGAACAACCTTCCAGACGACATTTGGTCAAACTCTATCAGCCAATTAAACGTTTTCTGACTACGTCAGACACCACTGTTCCCTCCTACTATTACACTGGATCGAGGCAGGATCAAATAAACCATTGCAGATTACGCTTAGGAATGAGTAATATTAATCAAGACTTACACAACAGACATTTACTGGCTGATCCAAAATGTGCGTGTGGCCATCACACAGAAAACACAGAGCACTACCTGTTAGGATTGTTCAAATTACATACAGATAAGAACGAATACGATATTCACTCTCAATCCTAACTGTATTGATACTCACACACTTCTTTTTGGTGACCAAACATTAACCAGGGAAGAAAACGAAAAAATTTTCAAAACTGTGCACCAGTTCATCGCCCAAAGTAAAACGTTTTTAATGTTATAGCGAATTAGTGTTCTTCCTCATCTTCCTGTTCTTCTTCAGGTACTTGTTCTTCCTGATCTACTCACGCTTTTTCATCTTCTTGTTTCTCCTCTTCCTTTTCTTCTTCTTCTCGTCGACGTTGCTGCCAGGTTGGCCCTCGGACGGCTGTGTATGGTGGTTTAGTACTCCCTCAGTTTACGACTTTGCATTAGACCCACTGCGACACGGGGCTGGGGGGCTCTTTGGTGTTTTGGGAGACGGACGCATCTCTCTCTCTCTCTCTCTCTCTCTCTCTCTCTCTCTCTCATCAAATTTGTGTAAGTTCGGTGCATTGGGAATCATGGTATTTGTTGTGTAGATTGCTTGTTTGCATCGCTGTTAGATTCTTCTGATCTGTTCTGTCTTCTTTCCTGTCTTTTAATTTAAGCTAAGATTTCTACGTATTTTCCCATTTTGATATTCAGCATTTTTCTTTCTGTCTTACTTGTCAATGTTGATCATGCAATCCGCCGATGTGTTTTTTGTTGTTAAATTTTCCGTCACTGAGCACATTATAAGCATTTGCTTGTTGTTGCTTCAGTTCAATAAGTTGTTTATGTACACATCTGTTCATTAAAGAAATGTTTAAAAAAAAAAAAAGGACTGTAAAGAGCAGGCCAGCAAATTCGCTCAGCCTGTACCTTGTAACTCAAGGACTGTAAACAGTAGGACAGTAAATTCGCTCAGCCTGTACCATATAACTCAAGGACTGTAAACATTAGGCCAGCAGATTCGCTCAGCCTGTACCATATAACTCAAGGACTGTAAACAGTAGGCCAGCAGATTCGCTCAGCCTGTACCATATAACTCGAGGACTGTAAAGAGTAGGACAGCAAATTCGCTCAGCATGTACCATATAACTCAAGGACTGTCAACAATAGGACAGCAGATTCGCTCAGCCTGTACCATATAACTCAAGGACTGTAAAGAGTAGGACAGCAAATTCGCCCAGCCTGTACCATATAACTCAAGGACTGTAAAGAGTAGGACAGCAAATTCGCCCAGCCTGTACCATATAACTCAAGGACTGTAAAGAGTAGGACAGCAAATTCGCCCAGCCTGTACCATATAACTCGAGGACTGTCAACAGGACAGCAGATTCACTCAACCTGTGCCACAGACCGTTCCTATGTAGTTCTCGGGTAGTAGTTCAAATGCATTGTTGTGGAGGGGTACGGATACATAAATGAAGTGTCCAACAGGGTATGAAATTATGTTAATCCGCACAGGACTCTGCATACTCCGCATTCAAATTCTCATGAGTGTACGGCCGTCCATCTTGTTTGTCTCTGTGTTCATGCAGGCAGGCGTACATGTGTGTGCAGGCGCGCATATCGGCCTGTATGCTTGTGTTGTGCGACTGAGTGAGAGGGCATACTAGTTTGCGTATGCCTGACTGTATTTCGGTCCATTGGTGATTTAGCTGTGTGTGTGTGTGGGGGGGGGGGGGGGGGGGGGGGGGGGTGCGTGTGCGCGTGCGTGCGTGAACTCAGCTGGAGTGGCATTGCTTTGTATTTTGTATTTTCTGTGTGCGTAAATGTATTTCTTTTTGTACTGTGAAAGTGTGTGTGTGTGTGTCTGCGCACGCGCATGCTTGTGTTTGTGTGTTTGTGTGTGTAAGTGTAGCACTCGAACATCATAACACTGCCAGAGAGGCATGACATGTTTACATTTTGCATGTGTGAGTGTGTTGATGAAGTGTAGATACACGTTTTTGTGCCACACCTGCGGGCTTGTGCGTTTGGTATTGATCATGGCAACTAATGGTTGATGGCGACTGGGTAACTACGTGATGTGTAGATGAACTCGCTGAGAGGGCATGGTGACATCGTTGCGCACTTGTTCTTCGTACCGAAGGTTGGGAAAAAAGAAAGTTTGCAAATAGCCCATACGATTCACTACCATGTGTGTTTGGGTCTTATCGACGAAACCAGTCTCAAACGGGTGTAGGGAAGGCTAGCTTTGCGCTATGTTTGGTTCATTGGAGTTCATTCATTCTCTCTTTGCTCAGAACGCGTTCTTTCCGTTAAAGCAGTGGATAGATCGGACAAGACATAACACGTTCAACGAAAGGGGAGATGGTGGGGAGGGGTATGCGGAAGAGAGGTGGAGGGGAGAGGACTGGTGAGCGGAGAGAGGCTGTCTGTACATGAATTCTATGATAGCGTTTCGTCACGTACGGATTACTTTTAGCGCTAGGCCTAATACTTTTTCGTCGTGTGTTGACGTGATGGCCAAATAACGTACACACACACACATGAGAGAGAGAGAGAGAGAGAGAGAGAGAGGAGAGAGAGAGAGAGAGAGAGAGAGAGAGAGAGAGATATGGTGTGTGTGTGTGTGTGTGTGAAGCTTCCATTCGGATTTTCCCGTCGTTAATCAGCGCTGTTGAATTTTGCTTGATCCAGTTAGGAGGGCATAATTATTCATAATGTATCGATGTTGGTTTGGTAACTTTTTTGCGTGAAAGCAGAGAGTTTGTTTCACTTGCTGCTTTCATGATTGGCTTGATTTACCACAAATGAGATGCTCTTACTTTGTTAGGTTTGGCAAGATGGATTTATAAGAGGCCAATCTTTGCTCTGAGGGATACCATAGTGTCTGAGGATTTGCCAGATTGTTCCCCAGTCCACCATGTCAAACTCCTTTTTGTAGTCGACGAAGTTGACGTATAGCAAGACCCAATCATCATGAGTATCCAGATGAGGAAGTGGGGTTGGGTTGGACACACCCTGCGAAGAGGACAGGCCCACATCCCACGCCACGCCTTGGACTGGAACCCACAGGGGAGCGGAAGAGGGGATGACCAGTCACCACCTGGAGAGAGAACTCTACAGGCAGAACTCAAGTTCACCAACATGAGCTGGGGTGAACCCAAGAGAACAACCCAAGACAGAGCGAGATGGAGATCGGCAGTGAGGGCCCTGTGTTCCCGGTCGGAATGAAGGACTAAAGAAGAAGAAGAATCTTTGTTCCATATTTAGCTAAATGTTTGTCGTAATATGATCCTCTGCTTGTTAGAAGTTGCTATTGATAGCCCTGCCTTGATATGTGTGTTAATATACAATGTTCGCTTAGAATATGATTTTACATTTTTGTTATTAGTGTATAAAGCAATGTTTGTAACGATCAAACGTTAAAAGAAAGAGTCCGTTTTTTTTAACTAC
>CM031596.1:87463186-87495686 GCA_018398815.1 Conus ventricosus | reverse complement strand
CGCTCCTCCATTCTACCCAAAATGATGATCAGGATTGTTTGCTCCTTCCGTTTTCCGAGTGCTTTTCCCTTCTCGAGTACAAGTGGACTACCTAAGCAGCTATTAAGAAACCAGTGGACTTCATTGATGAAAGTATAGTGAGTGTACATAAAATGCAGATACACGACACTGACATTGTTTTTTTTTTTTTTTTCTTTCCCTTTTTTCTCTCATTGTTCTTGTTTGGTACTTTCTTTTCTTTCTTTTTTTTTTTTCTTTTTAAAATTTTTTTAAAATCAGTTTTGTGTTCTCATTTTCGTATTTTCCCATACAATGTCTTCGTTGTCAATCAAGTGCTAGTCTTTTTTTCAATCTCCCAAAAGATGGGTTAAAAAAACAACCACACCACCCCCCCCCCCCCCCCCCCCCCCCCCCCCCCCCCCCCCCCCCCCCCCCCCCCCCCCCCCCCCCCCCCCCCCCCTAAGCTGTAAGACTTTGGATGATTTCAAGGAACTTGAAGAGTGCTGTAAAACTCATCTCATCTTTTGAGACCCTGATTTCTGAAAATGCCGAACACCAACAAAGAAAGCTTCAGAAGTCCCGAAGTGAAACCTAACCCATGGTTTCCCTGCTTCATTAGAGAAGACTCGCGTGCGCCTTTACATTGGAACTGTCTAAAAGCTGAGCTCTGTGACCGGCGCGAGTGCTCGTAGCGCCAAGATGGCCGGGACTGTTATGTTCTGCCTTGGACTGGGAACACACCGGATCAGATCTTTCCCTGTTGAAGAGCAAAATAAGTCACACACACACAAAAACCAAAAAAATACAAGGAAACGGGCCAAGGCGAATAATTACGAGTTTGAATCTGTTTGTTCGGTTGTCTGTTGCATAATGACACCCTCCCTGAAAGGACGTTTATTCAACGTTTAATCGGATGCATCCTTGTTGACATTTTGACATGTACTCGCTTTCATTGATGAAAGCTAGGTTCGAAAAAGGGGTGTGCAATGTCGTTATATATTGTCGGTTTCACTCTGTTGGGTATTTTTCTTTTCTTCTTTATTTTTCCCTCTTTTTTTCTTCCTTTGTTTTTTTTTTCTTTCAGAAATTGTATCAACACCCCCCCCCCTCCTCACTCCACCCTTAACGCCATCTCATCCCACCCCTCGAGATGGAAAAATCCCAATCCCTTGCCTGTTAAAGTCATACTGTCAAATAAATTGAGTGTTGGAAATGTGTTATTCCGCTTATTTTGTATCTATTCAGCTCAATGATGGAGTGGCAACGGTTGGTCTTGTCATATCCTAATAGATATGCAAACAAACAAGCAAACAAGGTATTTATTCATATCGCCTTGGCTATTACGTAAATATGCAAACAAACAGGCAAACAAACAAGGTATTTATTCATATCGCCTTGGCTGTTACGTAAATATGCAAAAAACAGGCAAACAAACAAGGTATTTATTCATATCGCCTTTGCTATTTCGTTTTCGTCAGAGTTATATTTCATCTGTCAGTCGTGTCTGTCTGTCTGTCTGTCTCTCTCTCTCTCTCTCTCTCTCTCTCTCTCTCTCTCTCTCTCTCTCGCTGTTTTTACACGTGCGCGCACGCGCGCGTGTATGAGAGAGAGAGTGAGAGAGAGTGAGAGAGAGAGAGAGAGTGATCTTACTGCTACATCAGTTATAAGGGAACGATGAAGGGTGTGTGTCTATGTGTGTGTGCGCGCGCGTGCATGTGTGCGTGCGTACGTGCATGTGTTAGAGAGGGGGGGGGGGGGGGAAGAGAGAATGTGTATGAGAGGGAGAAACGAATTATAAACGGAAAACCTTTCTCTCTCTCTTGTATGTGCGCGCGCGCGTGCGTGGGGGGGGGGGGGGGGGGGGGGGGGAAGGCGCGTAATATAATAGATCATTAAACGAAGCTTATCTTCTCTTCCCCCCATCCCACCACCCCCTCCTCCTCGGTCTCTCTTTTTCTCTTTGTGTTTATCTTCCAACGGGGCACAGACCCGTCCCCAATCCACCCGCCCTCCCACCCACACGGACACACGAATCCCCCCTCCACATTGTGTGTGAGGGATGGGAAACGGAGGCCGTGCACCAAGGACAGGCTTGGTAGAGTTGGCAGAGGACAAAAGGGGCATTTTCTTCTTGTCCGAGGAGAGAGAGAGAGAGAGGGGGGCAGTGGTGGTTGAAGTTAGGAAACTGTGAGAAAGGTGGGGTGTGTGCATCCTGTCCATCCTGTCGGCGTGGGGCGCTATCCAGATGTCCAGAAACCTGACCTACTCTCAACAGTGACAGACGACTGTGTCACACAAAGGGGAAGCCGGAGGGCTTGTGAGCTGGCATCCACGGCGGCCGCTGGGAAGGATAGGGAAGGCGGACGGACGGACGGAACTCGGTGAATGAAGAACCTCTTTCTCCGTGGTAACTCCCCCAGTCCGCATTCTCCCGTTCTCAACAGGGATGCTCAGTGTAGTGGCTTTGTTTTGCTTTGTTTCGCTGCTAATATAAGACGGGTCCTAGTTTCTCCCCCGAAGACGGAGAGGAACCACGTGTTGCTTAAAAGTAGTCCAGTGTGTACGTGTGCGTTTGTTGTTGGGGATTTGATTTCATTTTAAGCTGGTGAGCATGTAAAGATACAAGCCAAGCTCAGTCATAGAGGTTATGTTTCTGATGCGTGTGTGTTTGTTCTGAGACCGGGAGCGAGCAGTGTGATGAAGAATGAGCAGATCTGCTGGGGACAGCCGTCAGTTCGTATCATTTGGCATATATCCCTGCGTATGCGTGCAGCGTGAGTTTTCCCCTCTCCCGCACACAGCCACTCACGCTAAAACCCCGCTTACGTAGCGATTTTGGCATTTTTGGAATTTATTTTACATGTTATGTTTGGGCCGTGTTAACATCATGTTTGGTATGTCTGAAAAGAACTAATCAAGGACTTTTAGATGAATGTACTTTCAAAACTCTAAGAGATCCTGCGTTGAGACAACGCACGGATAAATAAAGTAACCAAACACACAGAAATAAAAACAAGCGCAGAGTTTGACGATCAGTGTTTAGTGATGGCATGCAGACAAATTGATAAAAAAGCATCCCCTAATACAGTGGTGATCGGAAAGAAAGTCAACGGGAAAGAAAGTGAACGCAAAAAAAGTCAGGGTTAGGGTTAGGGTTCGGGTTAGGGTTAGGGATAGGGTTAGGGTTAGGGATAGGGTTAGGATTAGGGTAGGGTTAGGGTAGTGTTAGGGTTAGGGATAGATTAGGGTTAGGCCGTTGACTTTCTTCCCGGTTGACTTTTTTCCCTACAATCAATAGTTTATGATTATGATACTTTTCGCTATCAGTTATTATCCATTTTTAAAACTTTTTCACAGAATCTGGGCTAGAGGGTTTTCCCGAGTCGGGCGCCTGTGTGTGTGTTACTGAATCAGTCGAATGGGTTTTTAATTTGTCATTGTAATTCAAGACTCTTCAATAGCCATCCCTCGTCTTCCCTATCATCTCCACTGTCGATCGACTCTCTTCGTTATCGGAATCGCCTTGAATACATTGAAACAGTAGCGGCGCGAGCTGGCATTTTTACTAGACTCTAGCAGTCGAAAGGGCGGTCCCAGAAATGCGGTCATTTCCCAAGTCGGAAAAAACCCAGCAAGGGGTTCTTTGTTCAGCTGCAGATAGCGAAGGTGAACTCTGCTTGAACTAAGAACTAGGGTGTCAGGCTCCCAGGAACCCTCTACTAATTTTTTGGCGGGAGTTACTTCTCTTAGACCGTTACAGTTTGAACTTTTGAATTTTCGAAAGAAGAACGCACGCACCGGTGCGTTCCGTAGGCAACGGAGCTTTCAGTCAGCGCACAGCACCGTGCGTTCCGTAGGCAACGGAGCTTTGGCAACGCACGGAGGCCTGCGTTCCGTAGGCAAAAAGTTAAATTAATAAACGTGAGCAGTAAAGGTGACGTGACGGCTGTGTGGTGGGGTGGTGTGTGGTGAAGTCATTGCACGGTGTGAAGCAGCGTGGCCTGAATGCCAAAAAAACAAAAAGCAGCTCCAAAGGACTTGGCTGCAGGTCAATAGCTCAAAAATCGCTTAGTTTTGTAATCTGTAGCAACTTGATTTATCACACGAAATGAATAGTGCATTTGTAGAGGGGTCTTGCTGATGCCAAAATACTTTGTTACATTGTGGGACCTGGGGGAATAAAGACACCAGGAAGATGACAATAACGTGAATTTCCTTCTTTGTTCTCTATATTTTGATTTTTAGGGGTAGGGCTAGTAAATTTTTTCATTGTGTCAAAACACAATAAAAACATGAAAGTTGTTTTGATTATATTTGGAAGACTTTAAATTCCCTATCGAATGGTATACTGTTACATTCACTAATACCCCCTGACCTTCTGATATATGGGTGTTTTTAGGGGGTGTATTGGAATCCAGTGTTCCATTATCCGGTGCACAACTACATTGCTTCACATTTTTTTCTATAAGTTTCCCAATAATTTCGTTAATATTTGGCAGGGTGGTCTTTGGAAACATTCCGCGAGGACGTCACGCGATTAGTGTCAAAGTCAAAGGTCAAGGTCACAAAAAGGTCACACTATTTAAAAAAAATAGCAATATGTAATATGTGAAAATTTCATTTAGCGTTTCTTAGTTTTCTATTGAGTTAAAACCTCACCACTATATATATATATATATGTTCTTTATGACGTTTCCATATCAGAATCAAGGTCAAGGTCACATCAGGGATCAAATTTCCGTCACTGTTGCTCTGGCTTTCATCGGAGTCGCTGTCCTCCTCACATGGGTTGGGGTTTGGCTTTGGGTGCAATCCTCAGAGCACTGGCACAGTTCTGTGCAAGGCATGTCAGCACACTTGCAGCTGCATCTGTTCGAAGCCAATTGCTCTTGCAACCACATTTGACAAGTTGCACGAAACCTGAAGGAGCTGGTGGATTTCTCATCCATTGCACAGCAAAAAAGCTGAGTGTCATCAGGATCACTCGTCCACCCGTGACCCAAGGCAATGGTTTGTCAATGTTGGGTTCCAAACAGCGTCCCCAAATATTGCTGTTTGATAGTTTGCTCTTTGAACATGAAGACCAAGACTGTCGTCGTTTGGAGGCAGTGTGTGGTCGGACTGCAGTCAGCCTGAAAATGTTGTGCCGAGCATTATTCACCAAGTTGACCTTTTGGCCATAGAGTCGGCACACAAACTCTTCCAGAGACAAATAGCTGTTTGTGGAGACACATCCCATTCCTGTCCAAGGATGCTGATGAGTTTGGCAGATCCACTGTGTGCCTTACACTCATTCCCAGGGTATAGTGCTTTGGAAAAGTACTTTCCCTTTGTGGTGAACATTAAATATTCTTGACATATACTGAACAGTTTTCGTTTGTCAGAATCAGACACACAAACTGACCCTTCGGGATTGTATTCAGATGAGGCACCGGCAATCCAAGCCAGACAGTTGAACAAGTGAACTGGAATGATCTCCTGGACCTTGTCTTCCGTCATGTCTTTTGCTTCAGGAGGCCAAATGCTTGCTTGTGGGACACTTTTGTCCAGCTAGCTACACGTGATAGTTCAGTTGCATGCTCACATGGTACAAGGCTCTTTTTGTCTTCTTGCTTTGTCATACATTCCTGAAACAGTATTTAAAGGGTTGTCTAAACTGGAACCAATACATGTACAGAAAATAAAAAAACAATCCTATATTTCTGCAAATACAATATCACTAATATGCACTGTGCTGATTTTTTTAAATCTCTCTCTCTCTCTCTCTCCTCTCTCTCTCCCCTCTCTCTCTCTCTCTCTCTCTCTCTACTATTTGGATTTGCTGCTACAGTTACAATTTTATCAACACTCCCTGAGTTGTAGTGCATCCCGACTCAGAATCAGAAGAGTTGTCCCCATCACTGCTGTTTTACGTCACATCCGTCAGTAGGTATCACGAAGTCTGCCCCCACTCCATCGTACAAAAAAAATTCCCCTCTGGTTGTTTGCACTTGGCTGTATGAAGACCAATTTTGGGAAGTCTTTCGGAGTTTGGGATTTCAACTGGGATGTCTTCATAGGAAACACACATGTCCCCCTCCTTGACTACTTTTTGGAACGTTTTAACAAGGTGAGTCATCCTGAGCACTCTTCTTTTTTTGACAAGTTTGTTGATAATTACATTTTTTCCCTGAAAACTTTGTAGCTGTTCGAATGTTGCCATTTTGTCTTTCCTGTGGACGCAAATGACCGTCCAGATAATATGCATCATTGGTATAGCTTTTGAGGGAGGACAAATGGGACCACAATTCGATGGCAACGAGAAACTTTATCTTTGAAAGCCAAGTAATTCTTCATCACCTTTCTCATTGCAGCCTCCTCAAGTCGAACACATTGTTTTTGTTCACAAACGCTTTAAACATTCAATTTTTTGCCATCAGCTTTCTGCCCCTTTGATTTCCTCTCCTTTTTACAAAAAATACATATGTAAGGCAGAAAGTGTTTATTTCTTCTTTTGCTACTACAGGCCTGTGATAAAGTGTCAGTACTTCTCAGTTTTTTGCAGGGTGGCGTATCCTCAGAACCCCTCGGGTTGACCTCTGCAATGTGTCCTTCTTCCCCACGTTCCTTTTTTGTGTTGCAGTTGTTGCAACCTGAAAAAAAAACAAACAATAAAACATCCCTCAAAGTATAATAGTAATGTTTCGTCATTTTGCCAACTTTTTAAATTTACGTTTTGGGTTATGCACAATCAAACTTTTACATTCACGACTTATGGTTGTTGTTGGGTTTAAATTTTTTTTAAAAACATATTTTATGATTCACATTTGGTGGAAATCTGCCCCTAAACACGTTTTGAGTGACTGACCCAAACATTGGGTCAAGCTTAATATTGCTTAGTGGTTATCCAACTTCTCCATTCGCTACTACGGACATATGACCCACATTTCATTAAAATCTGCCCATAAATCTGAAGAAAATCTTGCCAACACATTTATGTCAATAGTTTTGACCCCAAAAACGAAACAGATGCACACACATGCTTCAGTTTTGATTTTAACTCTCTAGAATCTCTCCTTCTTTTAAAGGGGTATTTAAAAAAAAAAAAAATATGGTTCCCCGAAACAGTCACGACGGGGGTAAACAAAGATACGAAAACACACTACAGCAACCCAAACCTTTTCGTTGGCATTCATCGCGGGAGGACGCCAAAAGAATAACCAAACCTGCGCCGAGCCACTGCCCGCCTGCAAGTGAGGGCATACGGCAGACTGGCTGTCGGCCTTGGCCTTGGAATGTCGGTGTGTTTTTTTTTTCTTTCTTAAAATTGTTTTAAATCTGCGTATAAATCTACAGCTATAAGCATCAGAATTGTTGGGAAGAATAAAATCAAGGTTTTTCACTTACCGATCTTTCCTGGTAAATGCTGGTAACAGTAGCGATGGAATCCAAGGCCTTCGTTCTTGGGGATCTTCAAATCCCGTGAGTGATTGCGTGGTAGAAATAAACGCTTGGCTATTTCAGCTTTAAAGCAGATGTATTGGATCCACTCAACTGCTAATGATGAACATTTTTTTGAACGTTGTACAACTAAATTCCCGGATTGATTCGTCTTTACTCGCCGGGAAAAAGTACGCAACAGTTTTTGTGTTGAAGCAGACGACGAGGCAGCCATTGTTTTAGGACGCGCGCGAGCAACAGTTTTCCGAAGTTGTGGTTCTTTGGGTTTGACATTGTTAGGCTTTGTCATCTTCAATTAATTACGTTTTCATTAATTATTCCCCCATTCCCGACAATGTAACAAAGCAGTTTTGACCTAAGTAGTGATAGATTAACCTGTTTCACTTAAAAATTCGTGGTGCTAATTTGTTTGCTACAAGTTGAACGATAAACAGACACGCCTCGCAGTCTAACTCTTGTTAGGACACCATCGTCAAGGGCTTATGGGGCTGAAACAGACCAGCTTGCCACACACATTATCCACGAGCTTACCCGTGGACAACAGGTGTAATCTGGTTGGTGTATGTAGGTGTGTGTGTGTGTGTGTGTATGGCGCGCCGCGACGAACAAAACCCTGGAGATTAGACCTACTCGTATGCTGAACCGATTAGCGGTTCTTGGGGCTTATCCCAGGAGTGTTAGGTGGTTGGTCGGTAACGGCGCACGGAGAGAGAGAGAGAGAAGAGAGAGAGATTACGACGAGCGTGTGTGTGCGCGTGGCACAAGGGCACGGCCGCGCTGGATTCGGGGAGACGGAACAGAGTGACATGGCAGGGTCACAGTCCGAGGATTGGTGACACGCTTTCTGCCTGGATACCTTTTTATGACGCAACAAGTTCCAGGTCTTAAAGTCGTCGCTGACAAGGCCTCCTCGCCTCCAGCTACCACCCAAGCCACTCCCTTCCCCCCCTCCTCCCCACCCACCCACACACACACACCTCTCACCTGTGTCGGAGGCTCCCACTTCTGTTGGCCCTCCACCACTCCTCCTCTCCTCGCACTGCCAGTTTCGCGGGGTTTGTGGCTTCACAGGTCAAGTCAAACAGGAAAGAAAGAAACGCCAGTGGTGGTGGAGAGAGAGAGAGAGAGAGAGAGAGAGAGAGGGGTGTTTTGCCTGAAGAGGTTTCGTGAGAAGAGGGTAGGGTCACGTCATTGGAGTGTCTGCGGGTGAATCCCAGACAGGGAGAAGGAGAGGTGCGGCGCGCGTTCGGCGAGTCCACAGACATAGAAAAAAAGTTTGTTTTAACATCCGTGGGCGAGTCCCATTAGTTGGTGCAGGGACCGTACAGCAAACTGTACGGTCCCTGGTTGGTGGTTGCTGGTGCTGTGCTGACGAAGCCCCCGCAGAGGAGCGTTTTTCCCGTTACCCCTCCACGTGCAGCAAGCCGGCTCAAGTCTCCACACCGTTCACTCCGCGCTGCGCCTGTCGGCACTTAGTGTTTCTACGATGTGTCTTCAGTGGAATTGAAATTCTTTTTTCATGTGAAAAACAAAGAGAAAAAAAAAGTAAATAAAAAGCTGTGAGTGGTAGCAGAGATAGTAGATACAAAAAGCACTCACCTAATACAGTTATCTGCCTTTCCACTATCTCTGGTGGTAGGTTGTGTCCAGATGAAACTGCATTTCTCGAGAGTGGAAATTCCGCGATACAACCATCAAAACATTCGTGTGGGGAGCAAACGGATGAAAACTCGACGAATTGGCCATTGATTTGGCTATCAGTATGACAGGAAGGAGAGAGTTTACAAACTGCTTCAGTGCATACAAACTGCGGACGACGCTCATACCTACTACAGTGGAGTTGTTATTTGGGAAGACCGTCCCTGCCCTACTTTCGCTTTGTTTCCGTGGTGTTGTTAGCGACATAACAATGTTGCCTTTCGTGCTGATGTCTACGCTGACTGGCAGCGTTAGCTAGGTTGTTTTTATCAGAGTTTCTGCCACAGAGCCCAAGGTTTGTAGAAAGACACTGGGAGGTGTAGTGTTTCAGTTTAATTGTCGTTTGCTATGACGTTGTGATTGAATTGCCCAGGGCTGACTCCAGGGACTCGACCGATCTTTGGTGTTGTGTGCCCCGAGTGTGTGTGTGTATATGTGGTGTGCTGGGTGGTCACAGCGTGCAAGGTTTTGGGAAACCGGCGAAAGGACGGGAGGACTGAAGCAGTCAGTAGTACACAGAGGTGTAGTGGTACCTTGGGGCAAAAGCAGGTAAATTGTAAAGCACTCGCCGCCTGTCACTGTGGAATACTACTACTCCATGTGGGCAGGGCGAGAGGTGTCGGCAAGGCATACAGTAACGTGCTGCGTTGGCTGATACACCCTTACCCCACCCCAGCCACCACCCTCACATCCTCTACTCTCCCCCCCCCCCCCCCCCCCCCCCCCAACTGAAAAAAAAAAAGAAAACCACAAACGTGAAGGGTCAGGGCACAGCCATCTGCCGCGCACCCGAGTCTTTGTCCCCCTCCTCCCTTACAGTTACTCTACTCCTGCCTCCTCTCCGCCGCACGTGGAAGCTCAGTCTTTGTGCAGGTAGAAGGTTGCCTCTGTCGTCAGTCACACGCACACGCACGCACACACACACACAGGCGCGCGCGCGCGCGCACACGCACACACACACACACACACACACACACACACACACACACGCAGGCCGCCGTGGCGCGCTGCTTCTTGCTTGGCGCCCTGACTGATCAATGTCTTTGTGGCGGCACTGTGTACAGGCCCTACAGGGAGTGACGCACGCCGCGAAAGAGGACAGTCCCAGCTAAAGTAGATCGAGTCCTCCAGATAGAAAGAGTGAGCGTATGTGGGTGAAAGAGAGGTAGGAGAGAGCAGTTCGGGCTTGCTGCAGCGATAATGCTGGTGGGTGAGTGAGGTGAGGTGACGGGGGACTGACGGTCATCCAACAGTCATGGGCCGGAGCGGAGAGGCTGACAGCGGGGGTGGCGGGGGCCGGATGGTGAAGCGACAGGTGGTCAGTGTCCATGGCCCCGGTCTGGAAGTGGTCAGTCAGGAAAAGTTTGCTCGTCGTCTGCAAGGGATGAGCGGCTGTGTCAGCTGTGACAAGGAACGGAAAAGCCTTGATGGGCACGGTCGCGGTAGTGCCACGCGACCCCACCGCAACAGAAGCAGCAACAACAACAACAGCAACAGCGGCAGCGGCGGCAGTGGCAGCAATAACCACAACAAAAACAATGGTAAGCAAGGGCGTCGGGGCAAACAGGGCCGGCGGAAACAAGTGAAGGCGAAGAGCCCTATTGTCATTCACATCAAAGACACACTGCAAACCTCACTGCAGCAGCGGCAGCGTAGTTTCGACACGGACTCGGATGTATCGGTGAGGTCCATCGATGAGGACCTCTACGGTGATGTGTCGAGTATTCCAGAGTTCATCCCCCAGCAGTATACGCATCAGGCTCCTCCAGCCTGTCCTCTTGTCCAGAACCAGGCAGCATCAGCCACTGTTCATCTTCAGAGTGAAAAATCCAAGAAAAACTTGACCGCCCTCATCTCGGTCATTGAGAAAGCTCACCACAAGGAATCGTGCCATATTGAGTCCAATTTGGTGGGCCCCACTTCCAGAAGCACCAAACTCTGTCGTTTGCTTAACAACGAGGTGTGTGCCAACGAGAAGAGCTTTTCCCAGCAGCAGCGGAGCATTGTGGACTGTGAAAATGTGGATATCATTTGCAATGATTTACACAAGCATGGGAAAGGAGTGGAGCCAGTGGACGATACTGACTCTGTGTCGGACAAGTCCTCAGTGTCCTCAGGTTCCGAAGCGATCTCCGACTCGGACTGTCTGCTGGTGGAAGAGAGCACCGGCTTTGAGTTCAGTCCTGAAGAGCTCCAAAGGATGGCCGAGTACACCACCGGTTATCCCATCTACCGCTATGACTGTTCTCCCGCGGAGTGCCCACAGTGCTTGTCCATGTGGTATTACCATCAAGCCTATCAGTACGAGGAATGCTCCCTGGACTCGGTGTGGCACAGGAGTGACAGTCAGAACGAGGAGGAGCATGACACCACCCTGGATGCTTCAGACGACGAAAACGAAGCGCTGGAACTGGAACACAGGTCAGAGTATGACGGCTGGAAGAGCTCAGAACATAGAAGTCGGAACTCGAGCACCTCATCTGTCCATGAACACGTGTCGGAGTATGTCAGCTGGAATGGCTCCGGACACCGAAGCCGGAATCCCAGCAGCTCATCCACGCTGAGCTTTGAATGCACGGTGCCCAGAGCCTCGGCAGCAGCGGTGCAGACCTGGGCCACGTGGACCTCCAGGACTCGTCAGTTATGGGATATCGGCATCTCTCACAGTGGGCAGCACGTGGGTCAGGCCCCCCACCACCAGTCCAGTCCTTATCCTAACAGCGTGTACCTGGACCTGACGGGCACAGATGTCAGCATCTCTGTGTACTACCACCACAGCTTGCTGCAGGATGAGGACATCCGTGCCTCCCTGGACACTGTCACGGGGGGCGGTTTGGGGACTCCCGCGAGTCCTTCCCCCCCGCCCACGCCCCTATGTACTCGTTGTGTTACGAGGGCTCCCCTCTTTGTGGACTGGCTCTACCACTGACCTTGTTTAGTGACAAGGTCGTGCTGCCCAAAATTGCCATGGTGCCTCCTCACGAGTTGAAGAAATGTGAGTATTAGAAGTGGTTGGGAGGGAGGATGTGAAAGAAGAAATGCGAGTATGAGAGGCTGTTAGAGAGGGAGAGGGGGGGGGGGGGGAGAAAGAGAGAGAGGGGGGGAGAGAGAGGGGGGGGGGGGGGGGGGAGGGAGAAAATTGTGTTCTTTCCCCTTTGAGTGTGTGTGTGTATGAATGTGAATGCCCAGTCATCCATATGTTCATCTATGCAAACATCCCACATCTATTTGAATATCTCTCCACATGGAATGGAACGACTTGTGGGTTGACTTCAACGCGGTAACAGCCCAGATATGGCCCTTTGCGGTCGGCTGGGCTACAAGCAACATTACCTTATCTTGCATGAAATGAAAGTTGCTTCTGTTACTGTGCTGACATGCGTACTATTCAAAGCACATGGTGGGGGTGGGGTAAGAAAGAGAGTGAGTGAGTGGGTTAGGTGATGTCGGTTTCTTAAGTGCAGAGAAAAGTTTCTGCACTTATTACCGTAATATGCATACCTGTTGCGTCAAATTTACCTACGTACAAGCTCGTGGGTAGAGTGCTAAAGCAGCTTTGTCTCCAACGCCCCCATGTCTTCAGCTGTCTTGCTCACACAGACGAACCGACCTGTGGGTGGTTGGGGAACCACCACACCACCCCCCCCCCCCCCCCCCCCCCCCCCCCCCTTCCATACGATCATCCGTTCGTCCTCCCTTCAGTATCTGCAGACTGACCAGTGCAACCATACGCTTCTGACGTATAGTTAATATCACAGTTGCAGGGTGGGATGGGTGTGGGGGTGGGGGGGACGCATGAACTTGAAGTAACCATTTACCGCACTCGCCCCAGCTGTATTAACTAACTGAAACGGTGCTGCTACATGACTCCGGGATGGGAACAACTTGTGTGTTTCGGTGTAATAAGTCTCGGGCCTACAGGACGTCATTTTATATGCCATACCTCCTCGCTCATCGAGGCCGAGACCTTGTACATGCAGACGGACCTGTGCAACCAAAGATTCTGATGTACAGTCACATTTGATTTGGGGGGGGGGGGGGGGGGGGGGGGGGGGGGGGTGGGGGGGGGGGGGGGGGGGGGGGGGGGGGGGGGGGGGGGGGGGGGGGGGGGGGGGGGGGGGGGGGGGGGATGCAAGAAGTAACATTTACCCCCCCCCCCCCCCCCCAAGTATTCCCAGTAGAAATGTTCAGTACATTTATAGTGAATGTAAAAATTATGTTTCTTCTTGGTCCCGACAGTTTGGACAGTTAACGGTTTTACCCCCTTTTTTTTTAAATCATTATTAAACGAAATATTGCTATGCCCCATCAGTGATACCATGTCCATACTCATGCTCAAATGCTAGTCATTTTCAGATGTTGGTGAACACGCTTTTTTTTTTTCTTTTTTCTTTCTTTCTATTTTCCTTCTTTCTTTCTTAGACTCCGCGTTGCACGTTAAAAAAAAGAAAAGAAAAAAAAATTATCACCCACCGACAAAACTGAAATATTCAAACACCAAACCATGTCCATGTAAAAAAAAAAAAAAAAAAAGAAAAAGAAAAGACTCGCAACGTGAAAGGAGCTGGTATATTTTACCTGCAAACAGTCGCTTGGCTGCCAACTAGCAAAAAGTTTGGGTACACAGGTCGGTTCGTCTGTGTGAGCACGACAGCTGAAGACAGTGCCGGAGGGGGGGGGGGGGGGGGGGGGGGGGGGGGGGGGGGGGGGGCGTCTGGTGAGAGCTGTGTGTGTGTGAACCTGACCTTCTTTCTTGACAACGGAAACCGGTACTTGTAACCTGTTCTCTCCATTCCACCACGACCCTGTGGCTAGAGTGTGTGTGTTGGGGGGGGGGGGGGGGGGGGGGGGGGGGGTGTGCAAAGAGGAGGGATAGGGCAGAGGTAAGTGGGGAAGGGGAGGAGGGGAGAGACGATAATGCCAGCCATTGTCATGCCCAGCAGAGCGAGAAAAGCCCCTCCCCCCAACCCCTTTCCCTCTCCCCTGCCCAATTGAATCCCCTTCCTTCATGCGGGAGGGGAGGGATGCTGCCATTTGGAGCTTACCCGGTTCAAGGCTGATCGCGTGAAATGGAGTGTAAACACCGTCACTGTCAGGGAAATGGTGGTCTATGTCATAAAAACCATTAGTGTGGTGTGTGTGGAGAGGGGGGTGGGGGGAGGGGGTGGAAGGAGGATTAATCTGCACGCGCGCTTTGTTTGATTTAGATTTATTTCAACAAAACAACACGCTTTGGTTTTTCATACAACCCCCATTCACAAAACATTCCGTTGTTTCATTTATCCAACCATAACCCAAACGACAAACCAACAATCATTAAAACCAAACAGCTCTCCCTTCATACTTCCCTCCCAGCTCAAAAATCCTCCCCCCATTTACCCACCTCATCTTCAAGTTCCTCCCTTCCTACCCCCACCCCCCCCTCTCTATCCTTCCCGCCCCCCTGGCCTATCCCCCCCACCTCTTCTCCCCCCCCACCCCCCCTCTCCTCTCCCCCCCTCACCAAACCCCCCCCCCCCACCTAACAACCAACCAGGGCAACAAACGGGGCACTAGGCGAAACCGCAAGAGGCACTTCACACTCGGTTTTAACATCACACGCGCCCCCCCCCCCCCCCCCCCCCCCCCCCCCACACCACCCCCCCCACCCCACCACCCCCCCCCCCACACCCCCCCCCCCCCCCACCCCCCCCCCCCCCCCACCCCCCCCCCCCACCCCCCCCCCCCCCCCCCCCCCCCCCCCCCCCCCCCCCCCCCCCCCCCCCCCCCCCCCCCCCCCCCCCCCCCCCCCCCCCGTACACAGAGTTGTTGTAGTGATGCTGTGAGACATCTGTGCAACAACCTGAGACGACGGAGCCTCTTTTGGGCTTTCTTTTTAAAATGACTCATGTTGTTGCAGTTACTTTTATATTCAAGAGGGAAAAAAAATTATGGAAATACAAACCTGGTCCCACCCCATCTTCTTGCCCCTAAGGCCAGTTTAAAAAAAGAAGATTATTAGTGAGTATGCATTTGAAACCAAAAAAGAAAAAAATGAGGAGGGGGGGGGGGGGGGGGGGGGGGGGGGGGGGGGGGGGGGCTGGGGGGGGGGGGGGGTTAGTGAAGTCGTCGCGGCAAAAAAGGGCCCATCTAGTAATAAATACAAAAAACATCGCCCAGTTTTTTAAAATAGGCTCGATTGCGGATGCTTTCCTTTAATAAAGTACCATTTATTTTGCATAGTGACCGCCGCCCCCCCCCCCACCTCCCCCCCCCCCCCCCACCCCTTCCCATGTCTTGCTTGTCTCTGTCTGTCGCCCTCCGTCCTCTTGTTTTGTTTCTTTTTCTTTTCTTTTCTGTCTGTTTCTTCTGTCGTCTTGTTCTTGCTACTCTGTCTCTGTTGGGGTCCTTTCTTTAATAATTCGTTCTCGGTGGGTTTTTCCTTTTTTGGCTAAAGTTTCTTCTGCCGTTTGTCTCCCCCTTTTTCCCCTTTCCTTGCCTCCCCGTCCAGCTCTCTCCCCTCCTCCTTCGCCACCTTCCCTCTTTCCTCCCTTCTCTCATCTCTCCCCCCCCCCGAATAGTCCCAAACAACTTAAACACTAAACTACCACTCCTCCCCCTCCCCCCCCTCGCCCTCCTTACTCCCCCCCCCCCCCCCCCCCACCCCCCCCCCCCCCCCCCCCCCCCCCCCCCCCCCCCCCCCCCCCCCCCCCCCCCCCCCCAAAACCCCCCCCCCCCCCCCCCCCCCCCCCCCCCCCCCCCCCCCCCCCCCCCCCCCCCCCCCCCCCCCCCCCCCTCCAAAGCCCCTCTCTCCCACCTCCTATTCCAACGGTTCTGAGATTCGGCATTGCGTATGGTGTGGGGGTGTATTTCTGTGGGGAATAAGCACAGTCAATCATCTATACATAATTATGCCATAGTCAACCTTCATCATGCTCTGCGATGGACAAATCGTTTTCCGATTACGAGTTAAAGTCTACCAGATTTGCTATTTGTTTTTGATGTGATTTTTCTTCTTTTTTTTCTTTCTTTTTTTTCTTTCTTTCTTTAATTTTTTTTTTTTTAAATATATCCTTGAATGAAGGTAACCCATTCCGTCTTCGGTGATGGTGATGGACAGTCTGCTCCGCCTGGGACAGGACTCGTCAAAAGTAAGAGTGGACACGCCGCGGGGAGGAAGATACGCGGGCGGGTTCACATCGTTACCGTGCGCTCTGGCACTCGTGCCGTTAAGATAGAGACTTGCGTTGGCTTGTCACTCATTGGGCGCGCGCACACACGCATACGCGCACCGACCCCCATACAACCCTTTTTCTCGTTTTCATTGTCTGACTCGCGTTTTTTGGGCGCAGTGAGTGTAGGAAAGCGCGGTCTGAGTTCGCTCGGCCAAACACAAGACTTGGTCAGACATCTGTGAGTTCTGTGCTTAGAGCTCTCGTTCAGTGAAAGTGAACCCCTCGTTTTCATGGGACATTTCCGCAAGTTGGCGCGCCCGAAACATTTTTTTTCTTTGCGCTATCCCTCAGCTTAGCTGTTCAGTCAGACAGAAAATTAATGCCAGAACTGGGGGGTTTTAAAATTGCGCACCTGTAATGGCAGACAGCCGATTTTTATATCCCTGTCGTTAGCTTGGCAGGTGCTTCAAATCAGATGCTTGATTCGAGATTTTAAATGGCTTGACCCATACACTGAGAAAGGTTATTCTGTGCGTAATGGAGCAATATCTTCCCTGAACCCGCCCCCCCCCCACCTTCCCTCCGGAACAAGTATTTGGAAATGATTTTTAGCCTTTTGATATCGTGGATGACGTGTTTATTATATTATATGTGTGTGTGTGTGTGTGTGTGTGTTGTGTGTGAGAGAGAGAGAGAGAGAGAGAGAGAGAGAGAGAGAGGGAGGGAGAGAGAGAGAGGGGCGCAACTTTTAAAAAATGTTTCTGTCACCTTTTTACTCTCTTGGTGTCCCAAAGAAAAAATCAACCAAAGCAAAGCAAACTTTCCCCCCCTCTTTGATTTTATTAAAAGGCTGTTCGATGTGGCCCCCCAAACGTTTTTGCTAAGTGCAGAATGTGCGATGTTAAGAGGTAAGGCTCCAAAACAGTGTCCAGGATAGTCGAAAACAAAAGGTTTGTTTCTCACAGAACGGGAATATCTGTTTCTTGAGTGCGTTTCACTTTCAGGGGATCTGCTTAGTATTTGAAGAATCATCGTTCCATGGAGATTTGAGTTCTCAGTAAGTTATCCACACACCACACACACACACACACACACACACACACACACGCGCGCGCGACAAGGAAACTGCTTATATTTGAAGAAGAATCCAGCTCCAATGGAAATATTATGTTCCCCGTAAGCTATTTACACACACACACGCGCGCGCGCGCACGCCGCACGCATGCCACATGCGCGCGCGCGCAAAATCTGTGCATGCTTCTCGCTTTTGTTTTATACCTTATTTTCATATTGTTTATTTTTCCAAAACTGTAGGGTTTGATTACTTGCGCTTTTATCTGCTGTTGAGGGGTCCCTGTCTAATTTTTTTATTCTACGTTTTACTTGTCCGTTTCTCGTCTTCTTTCGAGGCCCTCGTGGAGCGGGGCAGGCATTTAGTGGGGCAGAAATGATGTACGCGGCGTCTCTGACTGCTATGGTCTACACATGTTATAACACCGATCCCATTTAGGAGAAAAGGAAGGGGGGGGGAGAAGGGAAACGGGAATCTCTCCTCTGCACCTACCTCTTACCCCCCTACCCCCAGTCCTCAAGCTCTATAACGCTCTCAGTACCTTAGCCCTGTTTTAGTCATCCTTGTGTTAAATCCGCTTGTGTTTAGGTACATTCACGTCATCAGGTGGGCCATGTCGAACAATGAAATAGCGGAACTGTTGAGAAGTGGGCTTTTCCGGCATCGAGGGACATGTTGATGTTCGCAATAGTCTATTCACAAAGAAAACATGTAAACAAAGAAGATCAGACAGTATATCTTCGTACATCGTTTTCCCTTTTTTTTTCCCATTTGGATTTTTCTTTATATTTTTGTCAAGACTTTTCCTTTAATTGAAAGTATGGATCACACACACACACACACACTCGTCTGCGCGCGCGCGCGTGTGTGTGTGTGTTTGCGGGCGCGCTCTCGTGCGCTCGCTTGCTTTTCCTTTTCTTTCATTCACATCCGTAATGAATCAAAACCAGGATGGCTATAAGATGTACGAGTGTCCGTCTCTTTTACAGTTTCCGTTCACGGGTTATTTTCCAGTTTAGTGGAACAAGGAACTGTCATATGTTTTTGTTGTTGCTTAAAAGTTTAAGTGTAGATAAACTTCATCAGTTCTGTGTGTCGGCCACTCCTGGTTAAGAAAGTTGTGAGGTAAACTCACAGCGAGTCACATACACGCGCGTACACGCACGCCCGTATGCACGCACGCACACACACGCGCGCGCGCGCACACACACACACCGGCAGGAACGCACGCACACACACACACACACACACACACACACACACACACACACCGGCAGGAACGCACGCACGTACTAATGCACGCACGCGCACGTGAGCGAAAGCAGAAAGAGGAATGTTATATAGTTGGAGTTATCTTTGAGATCGCTGTGCCGTAGGTCGTTTCCCCGGTACGTATTAATTTTAGATAAGCCTGGGCTGTGTTCGTCAGCACCATTGAAAGGCACTGCATGCTGTGTGCCTACTGGCCCAACCGAAAAAACATCCGCTGCACTGTGATCGGGATGATAACTCCAATCATAGAGAGTTGTTCCTTTCTTTCCATTTCTACGAGTTTTTGTGTACCAAAAGTGGTGTGTGTGTGTGTGAGATCAAGGTGGTGTGGCTATGTGCGGACTACTCTGTATAGTATACGCCCGTGCGTGCATGCGCGCGCGCGCACGTGTATGTGTGTGTGTGTGTGTGTGAGAAAGAAAGCAAGAGGGGGAGGGGGGGGGTAAGGAGGAAGAGGGTGTGGGGTGGGGGTTCTCTCTCCTTTCTTTTTATGTTGTTAGTAGAACTTAACGGCGGGGCTTGGGAACAATCAGGTGGATCTCTCTCTCTCTCTCTCTCTCTCTCTCTCCACTTTAAATTGTCAGCAAAACTTCACCGCGGCAAGGGAACAGCATTCAGGTAGACTGCTTTTACCGTTACTAATCGTACCAGTATGAAATTATCGGACCAGTCAGCGAAGGCTACATCTTTTGTGACATATTAAGGGACTCGAAATAGAGGCAGGTCTTGCACACACACACACACACACACACCACACACACACACACACACACAGAGAGAAAAGAATCATCACTGATCCATTTTATGTGGTATTTGGCACAGTCGTGCTTTGAGGCAGCTGCGTATACAAGATTAAAATAGATCTTACCTAGTTTAACAGGAACAATTCTTTTATCGTTGAAGTTCTTTTTTGCCTCTTGCAAACTATTTTGTTTTAACATAAAAGATGGAGCAAGCAGCTTACTCTCAGTCTATGTCTTCATCTTTCTGTCTGCCTGCCTGAGCTCGCCCCCCCCCCCCCCCTCTCTCTCTCTCTGTGTCACTGTCTCTCTCTCTCTCTCTCCTCTCCCCCCCCCCCCCCCTTCTCTCTCATGCGCATGTTTTAAGGGCATTATTATGTCCCCGATGGCTCGTGGTGCGTGTGCGTGCGCTTGCGCGCGCGCTTGCGCGCGCGCTTGCGCGTGTGTGCATGCGTATGCATGTTTAACTGGAATGTCAGCGTAAACATTGAACGTTTAAAAGATATAGTATTTCCTCCGTAGAGGATTGACTGTCCTTTTGCAAATGAGGAAAACATCCTTTAGCTCAGCAGGGGCCGAGGGGATGGTAAGTATTGCGCAGTTATACTGCACCGAAAACTGCTCGTATTGCCGTCCTGCACCCGTTTGCCTTTGCTCTCTTTGTCTGTCTGTCTCTGTCTGTCTGTCTCTCTCTGTCTGTCTGTCTCTGTGTCTCTCTCTGTCTGTCTGTCTCTCTCACTGATTTCTCTCACACTCTGAGTTTAGACTCTTTCTCTCTCAGTCTCTCTCTCTCTCTCTCTCTCTCTCTCTCTCACACACACACACACACACACACACACACACACACACACACACACACACACACAGCGCAGTGTGAGAGAGAAAGGGGGAGTGAGCGCACACCCACTCACATGCGCTCGCGCGCGCGCACGCACGCACGCACGCACGCACGCACGCACACACACACACACACACACACACACACACACACACACACACACACACACACACACACACTGTGTGTGAGGGAGAGAGAGAGAGAGAGAGAGAGAGGGGGGGGGGGGGGGGCAGACAGAGACCATGAACCGAAACTTTTCCTCACCACCTGTCTCGTCAACCAGGCAAAGCACAACTGAACTGAACTGTGGCCGAACTGGGAAGAAAAGCAGTGCGTGTCCAAGGACGGGCGAGCCCAGCCCCACGAGCGAGCCTGGAGCCGAAATGTGGAATCGGAACACCGGGCGGAATCGGGAACCGTCCGACCCTTGAGGTCGGTGCTCACTTGGGAGCCCGTCTACTTGCCGTGTGGATTAGTTCAACAAGTCACTTCCGTAGGCGATCAACCGGGCCGGTCAAAAGCGAAGAGATATCGTTTGGAAGAGACTTGAAGGAGGGGGAGACGTCAGGAGGGTGGGCGATGGGGGTGGACAAGGAGCAGGAGGAGGGAAGGGGTGGGAAGAGGTTGGTGAGTGTAAAAGGCGGGGGGGGGGGGGGGGGGGGGGGGGGGGGGGGGGGGGGGGCTTGGCTTACAGATCTTCTGAGAACGGCCGAATTCTGCAGACGTATGCAGAAATTTTAAAGCTTCAGAAACGTTGCTCAGTCATACTGAGTGCCCATTCAAGGAATCGGCCTCACCAAGAACGCCATTGCCCACACACACACACAAATGTGTTTTTTAAAAGTCGTTTTCACACACGTCCATTGGAGCACAACTTTCCGTGGCTGTGGTCAAGTCTGTGGTCAGAGGTGTAGCACAGGTCCACAACTTTGTGCATCTGCAGCGTATTAGTCTTGCTTACCAAATTGTTCAGAATCAGCCAAGAGTAAAAACAAAAACAAACAAACAACAACAAAAAAAGAAATTTTAAAGTCTCCCAGGAAAAGTCTTGTGAACCGCCCTCAGAAGTCAGAACCAACAATTTACAGCCAGAGAGAGTGAGTGAGAGCGCTGTTGGTACCATTTGGCACATATGTTATAGATCGGCAGGCCGTCCTCCTCCTCTCCCCACCACCCTCTCTCCCTCCACTACATCCTCCAAATCTCCTCCACCACCTCCCGTCACCCCCTTCCCTCCCTGTCTCGGTCCCTCTCTCCACCACTCTCCCACCTCATCGCAAACAGCAGAGTGGGTATTGACCTTTTGTGTTTCTTCTAACCGCCATCATGGCACTGGATGAAAAGAGGTGCAGGGGTCACACACACCACCATCCCACTCCCATTCCCTTTCTAGGATAATACGTGTGTGTGTGTGTGTGTGTGTGTGTGTGTGTGTGTGTGCAAGCGCGTGCGAGCACAGGCGCACATGTGTGCTTGTGAAAGATGAGAAAAGATGGTGGGGGGGGGGGGGGGGGGGGTAATGCTGAACAGTGGAGGGGGGGGGGGGAGGGAGAAGGGAAGTGAAGGGGGGGGGGGGGGGGGAGCTGGGGGATAGCTTTCAAGGGGGGCAGGTATAGTCATGATCCAATTGGTCTTTGCTCTCATGTGTGACTAACTGATTGGAACATTTTCACATCCTACTTTCGGGAACATTTGCACATCCCACTTTCGTTTTGGAACATAACACACAATTTACCCTTTTAAGACTTTCATGCTGATAGGACGGACGTCCAGCATGCCTACTGGGTGTTACAACTCCTACATCCCACTCACTTGTGAGTGGTTCTCCAGTACTCTTGACCAAATGTGGGAAAATGACAAAAAAATTATACATCAGGCTTGGAGTATTCTGATACCTGTGTTTGGTAGCTTGATATATGTATTTTCACATTTTGAAAGGAAAATATCAGTATCAACAATGGTGTTTCTGAAAAAAAGATTTGAATGGGGGGGTGCTGTCAGCTGTGTGATGTGTGCATCGCTGGGACATCACTATATAACTATATAATAAATATTATAGTTTAATTCAAATCAGTTTTTGTTGCATCTTACAGCCCTGATGTTGCCCTTTGCGGTCGGCTGGGCTATAAGCAACATTATCTTATCTTGTTGCATCTTAACATGTTGAAAGAAAACATGCACATCTAAAAAATGATAATTTGGAATAAAGACAAACTATTTTTAGGAACATAAAACCTGGGACACCGCAGCATACGTAACAGTCCTCAGAGAATTTTTTTTTATATCACTAGCCCACAACCAACCATTAACTTAATTAAATTACAAATATATGCTGTAATAATATTTTAAGATACCAGTAGTTGAAATCCTGACGGATCACTCGTTTTAGTGAAACACCATTATTTAAAAAAAAGTGTTGCAGTGTTTTGTGGTACAGCATTGGCAGAAGACAGGCGAAAAGACTCAACAAAAACAGAAACAGAACACTCATAACACAAAAACTGTTTGTGTTGGCTATTTAATAAAGCAAGATAAAAGAAACAATGATATGTTTTAAAAAATTTTAACAATTCTGATGGCTTTAGAGATGAGGCACAGATGAGCATGTGATAAGACAAATGTTTTCATCAAAGAATAAAATGAGAAACTGTATCACACACACACACACACACACACACACACACACACACGACAGAGAAACTGATATAAAAAGAAAAAAAAACAAAGGACACAATATGAAAAAACATGCACAAAAAAATGAATGAGGATTGTCAGTCTTGTTTGAAGGTGTCTTTAAAAAAAAAAAAAGGTTGCATGTGTCACTGTGACTGTTGGCGCCTCCACAAATGTGACGTCCTCACGAGGCACCCAGTATATTCCATCGTTTGCAGGGAACACATTATGGTGGTTCGCGGCTTTGAGGAACTTGACTTGGATTTCAAGTTCATCTGATTCCAAGACCTGCAACCATTACAAATGAACAAAATGTCAACAAATAGAAAATAAAAAGTTAAAACTCTAATAATAGTGATTTAAACAGTTATTACTATGTAGATCTTATTGAGTTTTAATAGAAAGGACACAAAGCTTCTCTAGAAACACCTCTTACCAAAATGGGTAAACAGTATTAACTGATCAAGTCGTCCCATGTTTCACACCTGATGCTTTGGCCTGAAACACACATTACCAACTCAAAGAAAGACAGACATATCAAATTATATCAAGATTATGAGAAGTGCATTTAAAACTAGTCCCACACATTAGTATTGCTTCTGTCTGATGAATAATGCTATCAATTGCAAATACAGGACATGTGATTCGTAGGACTTACTGTCCCATCAATCACACGCAGCTATAAAATCAATTGTCTTTTGTTAAAAATCCAGACTGTGTTTCAAACATTAGATTATATTACTAGAATAATTCAAATACAATCAGGTATCTGAAGTACACATTCACTGTTGAAATATTGCTAACGATCATGAGTAATCATTAAAAATTGCAAGATTTGTGTTTCGTTTGCGCCACGGGGACATCGGCCCGAAACCACGCTTCAAACATTCAGAATGGTTTGCCAGCATGAATGATGAGTATTACTACTTTATACTGTAACAAAATGATATACTAAACAGTGAAGAATATAAAAGAACTTACCTCAGGCACAGATGACCATTCAGAAAGAAGTACTTTGAAGATTTCTTTGCCGAGTTGACTTGCGCCTCGCATGTATCTCGTGTGATACACGGACATCGGAAAGGGACATCACGCCTTTAAGGTGCAATTTCTCACTTCCTGTACAGTTCTCTGCGTACTACGTCACTGATATTGGTTTATGTTTACACACTTTACTCCCCCACCGGCCACGGAAACTCGAAGCGCTTTCGTTCGTTCAAAATTCAAATACGAAGTTTCGGTGTTATGTGTGATCCATTTAGGACAGCGTGAAAAGATGTTTCTTTTTCTTTCAAATGAAATAAGTATTTTGATGTAATTTCTTATGTATGTGTCTTTGTAAACTGTTAGTTGCAAATAGTGCTGGAAAAAACATTGTGGCAATCGCGAGTGACGAACTTTTGTTGAGCGATTTTTTTTTTGTGGACTTGGGACATCACGCGCGTCACACATAACGCTAAGTTTGGCGTTCTCAAATAGGCACTTTATGCTAAAACACTTTACTTTAAGTTTCATGCATTGATTTTACGATACTCGAACACAGTTTCTGTGAAATACAAACTGCCCTCAGCACGTCTGGAAGGCTCCACACGAATTCAAAGTAGGTAGGTGTCGGCGTTCCCATTTTCAGTCGCCATTTTTTGGCTCTCTAGCAATTTTTTTCCCTTTTAATTGTATAGAAAAGAAAAATTGGCAAACCAAATTTTATACATTTGATAGTATAGCCATTTTCCTCAGCAGTGCACTAAATTTTATGAAACAACCATTTCACAGCTTTTAATGGAAATCACTTTTATGACCGACCCCTAATTGTCAACAGTACTGAAGAACTACTCACGTACAGAGCTCTAAGGGCTGGAGCGTGTGTGTGTGTGTGTTTTACACTCTTTTCTGTTTCGGTCATAGATGTGTTTTGATGATAACAGTGCTGTGATGGGCTGGGCTAACGCATAACCCCCACCCATCCTCAAAAAAAAAAAAAAAGGAAGAAAGAGAAAAGAAAAAATGTTAGAAAAATTTTACATAGTCATGGCACTGTTCTCTATCCACTCAGATTATACATGCCCACTTCGCCCCCAGTTTCTGTGGGTAGTGGGAGGGTTGAGAAGGGTAACTTCAGTCTCGTGAGGAAGGAGGGGGTGGGGGGGGTGGGGGTGGGGGCAAAAACCTTAACCTGTTTCTGTTTTGTATGGGAACAAATAGACACGGGTAAGGTTTGTTTTGTTTAACTGACAAATTTGTCGGTGTCATCTGGGCTTTGCCTTTGCTGTGTTTTGTTTTTTGGAGTTAATTTAATAATGTTAGAATTGCCTCCCGTCCGCCTCCTCTCTCGTCAGAATTCCCTTCACCCCTTCACTGTTTCTTGTGTTTCACTCATATGCATGTGCACAAGCACATTATGGATACCTGTGCATGGACACACACGCACACACACACACACACACACGCACACACACACACATTCACACACACACACACACACACACACACACAGACACACACACACATTCACTCACACACACACACACACACACACACACACACACACACACACACACACACACACACACAGAGCGGACGTTCATGATGGCCACCATAGTCAATTGAATTCTGTGCAGGGGAAGCAATGAAGATGAAAGGTGTAAATGAATGCCAAGGTGGTGTTAAGTTGTGCATGTTTGTACATGTTTGACAGCCACTGCAGGGCCATAGTTCCTCCCCCCCCCCCCCCCCCCCCCCCCCCCCCCCCCCCCCCCCCCCCCCCCCTGGTCTTGTATCCAGGCGTTCAGTTCTGAGTTTAAAAATATTCACCAGCATGCTTTATGCCTTACATGAAGCGCCATCTTTTACCTGGCACCCATGCTTAGAAATTTACATTCTGCCTTTTGTCCCATTCCACCACCTCATTGCAGTCTCATTCATGTTCATGTCTTCCCCTGCCCTCTCTTTCAGACCCTATGCCTCATTATCTCCCCCACTTCCTTCCGTCCTTCCCCTCTTTGTGTGTGTGTGTGTGTGTGTGTGTGTGTGTGTGCTTTTTTGTGGTTGTCTGACGGCACTGAGCAGTGGATGAGCAAAAGATACTGGAATGATGGATTATAAAGGCCAACCCTGTGTGTGTGTGTGTGTGTGTGTGTGTGTGTGTGTGTGTGTGTGTGTGTGTGTGTGTGCCCGCGCGTTGTACACGTATGAATGCATTTCTCTGTTTCCTGAAAAAGAACGCTGAAAGCACACCCTGCTCATATGAAAATGACCAGAGGAAACAGAATGAACTGTACATAAGCAAATGTCATCAGTGTGATCCCAAGCTTTAGGAACACAGAGCAAAGTGTTTGATGGTGCAAAAAAGAGAAGCTGCATTGATCTCCAAAGAAGAAGATTACCTTTGTTATAAGAAGACTTCTTGCTGGAAGGCGGAATGCCTTGCCTTATGACCCAGTGAATGTTCTGACTCTCTCCGTAGATTTTTTTTTTTTTCTTTTTTGAAGGTGAGGATGTGGTATGAGCATGAAGGAAGCTCAATAATGGTAATTTTCCCTCTCCGACCTGCATCTGGGGATAGATGACGGCATTCACATGGCATGTGGACCCCACCCTTTCTCAGCAGTCGCTCGTTGTTGTTGTTGTTCTGGTTTTAATGGGCATGGTGGGACATCGATGTCGGTGTATTGATGGAACCTGTTTACCCAGTTTGCATTGACATACTACAGCCAAGTGTGCCTGCTGTTGTGGGGCATGTTTGTGTGTGTGGAGAGAGAGAGAGAGAGAGAGGCACACTGGCGTTTTGATCCATGTTTAGGAATGCTCCTTATGAATGTATATCCATTTACACACTTTTGTGATCTTCTTCATTAACATTGTTGCTTGTATGTACACGCATAAAGACACTGAAACATGCTACACAAGGGCACATGCACACAGCCATATATGACGCATACCTTGGAATATAGCCATGGTTAGGCAACTCTGTGTGAAGAAAAGAACAAGAAAAAGACGACAAATCCTGCATTTTACTTCAGCTTTGTGAATGAGAGTGATCAGCAGTAGCTGATGGATTTGATGGTAATAGCTCAGCCAGAATGGGCCTTGTCAGCTTTGTGAATGAGAGTGATCAGCAGTAGCTGATGGATTTGATGGTAATAGCTCAGCCAGAATGGGTCTTGTCAGGGCTGTCGGACACCCAACAGGAACAAAGGTCACATCCCGGAAAGGTCGGATCTTGAAAAATGTTGCATCCTGAAAGGGAAACTAAACCACACAAACAGTCCGGGACATGGTAGCTAACTTATTGACATCTTCAAAACAGATCAGACCAGGGCATGCTGGAGCACCAGCCAGTCTGCTTGATGTTTCATATCCACAATAATTTAAGGAAGAAAAATCATTAGAAAGAAACAACAAACAAAACATAATACAAAAAGTTGATTTAAAAAGCCATACGGGCAGGTAGATGCTGCAGTGTGTACAGCTAGTGTCCACCCTGGACAGTGGATACAGTTTTCAGTACCTAGTCACCAGATTGTAACTAGAAAGCTGGCTTGTCGTAAACTGTAACAGGAAAGACGTATGAAGAAGTTGATGATGATGGTGATGATGATGATGACCAGCTGCTAGTTTCCAGAACAAAGGAGAATGGTTGAGTCTGCAAAGGCAGAAAAATACAATAGACAGCAACAAAGAAAGGCTAAAATCTGAAAAAAATGCAGAGACAAAGTAAGTGGCAGAAAAGAGGAAGTTACTTGAACAGACTTTTCAGAAGTTGTGGGGAAGTATGTGCACTGAAAGAATGCCTGGCTTCCCATGGGGATGGTCAGTGGCAGGGTAACCCTCTATAATGTCAACACAGGTTGTGACGAATATGGAGAAGTGTGGCAGGGTAACCCTTTACAATGTCAACACAGGTTGTGACGAATATGGAGAAGTGTGGCAGGGTAACCCTTTACAATGTCAACACAGGTTGTGACGAATATGGAGAAGTGTGGTAGGGTAACCCTCTATAATGTCAACACAGGTTGTGACGAATATGGAGAAGTGTGGTAGGGTAACCCTCTATAATGTCAACACAGATAGTGAAGAACATGGAGAAGTGTGGTAGGGTAACCCTTTACAATGTCAACACAGATAGTGAAGAACATGGAGAAGTGTGGTAGGGTAACCCTTTACAATGTCAACACAGACAGTGAAGAACATGGAGAAGTGACCAGTTGACAACTGAGAAAGGAAGATGAGCTCCAGATATGGCATTGCCAGATTTTGACATCTGGATGGAGGGGATGGTTTGATGGGGGGAGATGGTACCTGCAGTTCCCATTCAGTACCCATCCAAGGATGGTTTGGTGGTGGTAGTGTATGTGTGTGTGTGTGCGCGCGCGCGCGTGTGTGTGTGTGTGTGTGTGTGTGTGTATGCTTTTGAGAGTGTTTACTGTTCCTCATTATCAGTGAAATGGAAGAAGATAAAAGGTGAGGAAGGAGAAAGAGGAATGGAGATGGAGGTGAGGGCAGTGGAGGAGGCAGAGGCCAGTTCAACACAGAGGGCTGGGCTTACACTACCTGCCGCTGGCAGTGAAGTAGGTAATCCCAGCCTTTGTGGCCATCTGGCAAATGATCCCGATTAGCTTCAGATTTCAGGGGATTATTATTTCACCTGCAGCTGCTGTTCAGTCACACACACAGTGGAAGTCTGGCAGAGTCTCATACAGAGCGGCTGTGTGTCATGTATATATACACTTAAGTGGGGAAAAGGAGGAGGAGGGGGGGGGGGGGGGGGGGGGGGGGGGGGGGGGGGGGGGATGACCATCTTGAAATTGATGTAGGTGGCTTAAGGATGAATATTCCAAACCTGAAATCAAAAGGGTGTGGGCTTTGTTTACATATTTCTGATATGAGAAAATGTAAAACTTGAGAAATAATTGTCACATATTAAGTAAGGTTGTCTTATCGTCTTGTCTTGTGGATCATGATCTGTACAGTGGTCTTTGTGGACATGTAGTGTGCACACACACACACACACACACACACACACACACACACACACACACACACACACTTTTTGTTCTTAGTGCTTGGTCCTCTGTTGCTTGAATTTGAAAGTGTCAGGGCCCCAAATTATCTCCCCCATCCTTCACTCCCCCACCCTTCCCCCTCAGTGCCTGTGTCTCTCACATGAGCAAATGGAGACCAAAAATTGTGTTTAGGATATGTTTTTTGGTTTGGGTTTGATTTCTTTTCCAGCCACAGTTAACGTGAGTTTATGTGAGCTTATGCATCAGACTCTAAAGTAAACTTAAAATCTTTTTTTTACTGGATTGGACAATGAAGAACTACAGATGAAGCTCATACCAGACCAGTACTGCCTAAGTATGTGGGTTAAAACTGAAGGAACAAACAGGCCATACAGAAATAAAGGCATTTGAACACAGTATCAAGTGTCGGTTAAAACTGAAGGAACAAACAGGCCATACAGAAATAAAGGCATTTGAACACAGTATCAAGTGGCTGGGAACAATTGGATGAGAACATAGTTATTGATTTCTTTTTCTCTTCCTGTTGCTGCTCAGACAGTGGTACCATCTTGTGAGCAGTAGAAGTTGGGAAGAGGTTGAAAACAATGGGGGAAACCTCACGGGAACAATGACTGGCCTGAGCGAGTAGAGCAGGTTTATTGACTTGCTGTGTGGCAGTGATGTGTGTTCTAGAGAACAGCACCCGCCCGTGTGAGGCACGGAGAAAAAGTCTCTCAGATGAAGGCAGATCGTGACAACGGCTATCGATTATGTTTTTGTTTTCATTTCTTGTTGTTGTTTTGTGATAAGATTTTTATTTTGCATCTGAGAGTGTCTTCTTGAGTGTCAGGCACGTGATGATGATGATGATGATGCTGCTGAGAGCATGAAGTGGAATTGAGATTTGTTTATGTGTAATGTACACAGCTAATATGTGCTGATAGACACTATTGCGTTTTAACATTATGTGTGCGCCATGTCTTGGCTTATCATCTATTTTAAACATAGTTTTTGTACAACAGTGGGCATTGAGTGTGCATTGCAGACTGTATGCTAGGCTATTTAGAGTTCTTGTTTGGCATGACTTGCATATATATATAACTGATTAACTCTCTCCCCCTCTCTCTCTCTCTCTCTCTCCTCTCTCTCTCTCTCTCTCTTAGGCTATTTAGAGTTCTTGTTTGGCATGACCTTGCATATAAATTTATAATAGTTAAATACTCTCTTTCTCTGTTCCCTCCACCTTCCCTTTTCCTTGTGCTCAATCATTCAGATTCTCTCTCTTTTTCCTGTGCTTGCTCATTCACTTGCTCTTTCTCTCTCTCTCTCTCTCTCTCTCTCTCTCTCTCTCTCTCTCTCTCTCTCTCTCTCTCTCTCTCTCTCTCTCTCTCTCTCTCTCTCGCTTTGTCTGTCTGTCAGTCTTTCCCTCTCTCTGTCCCCCCTACTCTCCCCTTTTTCTCATCCATCACCCCACCCTCTTCCCATCATTCTATTTCTTTAACTTCAGTCAGGTAATAATCGTGGTTGACCTTTATCTGCCTTCGAATGAGATACAGTTAAAAAGAAAATTAAAGGAAAAACCCAAACACTTGTGTGATTGCAGTCACAGAGTCGCAGCTGCCCCCCAGAGCCTGGCTTAAGAATGAAGCATACACACCTGCCACCCGACCGTCAGGTAGGTGTCGACCAGACATCAAGGATTCATTTCTCATCTTCCTCTCTCTTCTTGTCTTTTTCTTTTCTTTTTTTAAATTTTTTATATTGGTTGTACCTTTTTCTTCCCCCATTCTTCTGCCTTTTTTTTTTCTCCGTTGTTTTGTATAGTTCATTAACGTCTTTTTGTTTGCTGTGTTTCATCCTCCCTCTCCTGCCTTCCTCCCTCTTTCATTCCCACCCAACTCCGCTTTGTGGAAATGTAGTTTTGTCTGTGGGTAGATAAAAGCTCTCACATGGGCTGTAAACAACATGAATTGTGTGTGTGTGTATGTGTGAGTGTATATATATGTGTGTGCTTGAACGCCTGCATGCATGTGTGTGCGAGTGCTCGCATGGTTGCATGCATGTATGTGTGTGCATGTGCATATGTGTGCGTGCGTTCATGTGTGCATATGTGCATGCATGTGTGTATGTGCATGTGTGCGTTCGTGCATGCATGTGTGTGGGTGTGTGTGCTTACGTACATGAATGTGCCTGACTATGTGTATGTGGATGGGTGGTGGTGGTTGATGAGTCCCATCAAATGGTGTCAGAAGCATCTGTACTGAGGGTGAAAGTATACATTTTGCAGTTTATCAGAAGGATATGTTCACATCCTGGTCTGATTATAAAGGTGAAAAAAAAAAAGGGAAGTGAAAGGCATCAACTGATCACAGTGTTGGAAATTTGCTGTCCGCAGTGGAAGCTGTTTGCTTTGCTGGTAGAGGTGGCAAGCCCTGCTTCAGTGCCATTTCGTACTGGTCTTCTTCTGCCTTAGACAGCATGCAGTGCATTGGCTGCCTCCTCTTTGCATGAGATGAGGGGCATAGCTGTTTATTTGTTTATTCATTCATCCATCCGTTTATGGGTTGTTTTTTTTTAATCCTTTATTTTTTTGAAATCCTAGACCAGAGGCATTCTCCCCTACCATTATGTTGCACAGAAGCGCCATTAGCCAAGTGACAGATGTTGCGTGCTGATTGGGTGGATGGATAGATTGATCTGGGATAGTGAACCAGGTTACTGTCCTTTCCATCACTCAGGACAGCATGGGGCGTAAAGGGGTATTCCCTGTGACTGTGTGAGAAATGGGCTCGTGGTCGTTTGGCAAGAGGAGAGGCTGTGTGGCTTGCTGTCTGGTCTTCTCATGCGGACATACCACCGTATCAGTTTTCTGTTCAGTTGGCGGGTTTGAAGGAGAGATGGCAGAGAAGTGAAAACGGAGGAGAGAGAACTCTGTGGACATGCCAGGACACTATGCTCCAACATTTCTTTTTTGTTTTGCTTTACATTTCCATCCTCTCTTCCCCACCCCCACCCCACCCCACCCCACCCCACCCCCTTTTTTCAGTAATTTTTCTGTTTTACAATTACTCAAAACTTCATAGTTTTTGGACTGGAAATACCAACATTTTGGTCTGTCTCTAAGAATCAGAAGCCCACATCTATAACTTGCATGCAAGATTAGGGCAAGTTTACTTCTTTGCTCTCAACTTGATGAAACCTGTATTGCCATTGGTGGCATCCTGAGATTTATCCCTTGTAAATGCAGAAAATCGGGGTAGAACCCACGTGAAAAACAATTATGGAATGGGGTCAAGGATTGACATCATGACAAACTCAAGACAATCAGAGTAGAACCCAAGAAGAAAATGATTGTAACCAAGAGAAAAACAATTATGGAATCATGGATCCAACAAAAGGTTGGTGGAAATCAACATGCTGGTTACCTTTGGGTTAGACATCCACACTGCTGAAGGTGATATGGGTGGAAAGCCATGCCAGGAGTGTACCGAAGGAGACTTTTCAAATTTATTTATACCACCGGAACAATGGGTGGCAACAGAGGCAGGGTTAATGTTCCGTGCCATTGTGATTGAACTTGTGACTGAAAACTCCTCAGCTCCAAGAGGGTT
>CM031596.1:87415686-87458186 GCA_018398815.1 Conus ventricosus | reverse complement strand
TTGTGGTGGGGGAGGATTAGGTAAGGGTGATAGTGTGGGTAGGGGTGGCATGGTGTGTGTGAGACTGTGTGTCTGTGCATGTGTCTGTGTTGATGTGGGTGTTTGATGGAGGGTGGGGTCGGACGAGGAGAGGGGGGGGGGAGGGGGTTGGTTTAGTTATTTCATTGATTCAAAAGGTCGTCATAGAGTCCTTATAACTATGAAGCAAGATAGTTGTCAACACCTTGAAATGTATGTTTGTCATATGTATGATAGCCAGTTTGCAGGAAGACAGTTATTGGCATTCTCTGAAAATTCGTTTTAAGATGCATAGTTAAGGGAAACGAGATATTTATCTGCATCATAAGAGGGTTATTTATATGGTTTATGGTAAACTGTAAGCAGCAAGACAATCCTTAACATCACCAGAAAATTATGTTTATGGTGTGTCAGTAACTTGTGTGAAGCAGGATGATCATAAGATCACCTGAAAATTTATTATAGAGCTGCATGGTTAACCAGTAAGAAGCAACACAATTATTATATTTACGATTTATAAGCTGTATGAAGATGACAGGTTATTAGCATCATATCTCATAGTTAATTGTGGGATCATATATAGTATAGTATCAGACCTTTTTCAAGCTCTGACCAAGCTCTGTGTGGTCAAAATTCCTTGCAGAATGCTGTCCTAGGACATTATGCAAAAAGTGTAATACATCCCCAGCCCACAGAGTGCTGAGGTCTGCATCTGTCACCTTTGTCCTGTGGTCAACATGAGAAAACTCCATTTGTGGTGTATAGTTACTGTAAGAAGGAAGACAGTTATCAGCATTACTTGAAATATGTTCATGGTGTATGATTTGCATTTACTTGAGTGCCTTGCTTTCATCAGTGATATCCCATTCCACAAAGAAAGCACACTACTGTGTCTTATGCTACGAGGCATCAGATCCGTCGTTGAGAGTCATGGGCACACACATGACCAAGGCTCATGTGGAAGAAGGGCAGTGTCGGTCAGAAGGAAATAGAGCCCATGAATATTGGCTTCTGTGAACACAACATTCTTGAGGTGAAAGGTACAGATTGTTTTTATCATCTCCAGTTTAGAACAGAGACGTAAGGTGGGGGAGGGGTGGGTCTGGGGGAGGGGAATAGGTGGCTTGTTGTCTTCACCATCTAGAAATCAGTTAGCCTGGCTTTGCCTCTGCCTTAGTTTGTATTCTTGCTCTTCCAACCTGGCCTTACCCACCCTTTCATTAAATAATCCATTGCCAATCTCTGTCCCCCCCCCCCCCCTCTCTCTCTCTCTCTCTCTCTCTCTCTCTCTCTGTCTCTCTGTGCTGCCCAGAATTGAAGTTCTATCTTTAAAAGAGTCTGTTCTACAGTATTTGGTTATATGAATGTAGGTACTACATTTACATTAGTTCATCACACAGTGGATTTACAATATTATACTGTATTCCTTGACTCACCTATTTTACCTCGAGTTCTTTTCTGTTGTCCCAACTCCCCTTTATTGTGTGTGCTTGTGAGTGTGTGTGTGTGTGTGTGTGTGTGTGTGTGTGTTGACCTTCAGTAGTAAGCTGTTGAGATGGAGACAGTAGAGAAACAGGGGTTATATAGGATGATATAGGAAAAGTGGCACAGATAAAAAGAAAAGAAAAATCCTTTTTCACATTTAAAAAAAAAGTGAAAGAAAGAAAAAAAGAAGACGAAATAAAGCAACCAGTCAACAAGAATCACCAAAGTTTTATTCTTCTGTTTGACACACCCTCTGTAGCATCCCAAGTGTTTAAAAACCATGAGTGCGAACATAATCACTTAGCCAGTATGTAGAGCTTTGTTTTTACAGTATGTAGTAGTTCAGTCCATGTTGATTTTTTTTTTGCACCCTCCAGAAGTAGAATTCTTACTTTCCTTGTCAGTAAAAATCAAACGATCGATTAGTGGTATGTACAGAGACCAGTTATTACATGACAGGCTCCTACATAATATGCAAGGATGATCAATAATTGTGACATGTTTTTTGTTTTTCTTCTTAAACAAGCCAAGTGCAAGAGTTTTTTTTCTTCTAATTTTGTGTTAGGGGAAGGGGTGGGGGGTTGGCAGATGATAAAAGCTCACAACGAGTGGACTAGACTTACGCATATGACAATTCAATGAAGAATTTTGCCAGTTGGGTGTTTGATTAAAAAAAAAGTCATGTTTTTTCTTCCCTCTACTGCAACATCTGCTCCACCCTGAGCTAGCTAATCCCAAAGCCACAGCTGTTGCTGTCTGCCTCTTGTTCTTTGTTTTCCGTCCCTAGAGGGAGGGAGACCGAGGGAGAGAGAGACGTGTGCGTTTTGTGATATTGTGTATTACTTTGGTAATGAATACTGTGCGTCATTTTTTTGCAAAATGGTGTGTGGACCTGAAGGGGAGATGTTGGGGAGATGTACCCCCTTCCCCATGCCCTCCACTCCCCCGTTTCAGGTCCCCTCCCTCACCACCATGTTTTGCACCTGTTCAGGTCCCCTCCCTCACCACCATGTTTTGCAGAAGCAGTGTCATGTTTGAGGCATACACGCATATATATGCACTCATGCATGTTTGCATGCACACAGACACTTAAAGCAATGTACAGCCTGGAAAGTTTATGTTCATGCACGTGTATGCAAATTTACACACAACAAAAGTTAAGGACCACTTGATTGAATATCAGTCATTTAAAAAAACAACAACATACACATTTGAGATTCAGGGTCAATTTTAATGAACTATTCATCTACCATATTCATATTCAATGAATACATTTGAAAAAAAGAACAGAACTTAACAACTGGCGGTCAGAAAGCGACATATCCCCTGTTTCAAAAGTCACATGAAAACAAACTGAACATTTCAATGTCAATATCGAGTGTGTCCTCCGTTTTCCGCAATGCAGTCTTGGCAGCGGCGTCTCATAGACTGAATGAGGTTCCGGAGAGTCACTTGCGGAACTGCAGCCCACTCTGCTTGAAGGAATTGAAACAGTCTGTCTAGGTTTGCTGGGGGAGGGTGATTTGCCCGAATGCGCCTCCCTAACACGTCCCACATGTGTTCAATGGGGTTTAGGTCTGGCGATAAAGCCGGCCAGACCATCGTATCCATTTGCCGCTGCTGGAGAAAGTCAGTGACGACACGAGCTCGGTGAGCAGGAGCATTGTCGTGCTGGTAGATCGCTCCTGGGCCCACTGCATTGAGTGCAGGCAGAGCGATCGGACCAAGAATGCGATCTCTGTAGCCGACTCTGTTTAGGTTGCCTTCCACACGGTGTAGGGGGGTTCTCGTTCGTAGGTTGATGCCTCCCCAGACCATGACGGACCCGCCACCATAACGATCATGCTCCTGGATAGTGGCGTCCAGGAAACCGTTCTCCGACACGCCTCCACACCCGGTTTCGACCATCGTGGAAGGACATGGTGAACCAGGATTCGTCGGTGAAAAGGACCGTCCCCACTGGTCCCTTGTCCACCTCACGTGCTCACGGCACCAGGCAAGGCGCCGCCGGCGATGTTCATCAGTGAGGCGGATCCTGACAGCTGGCCGCCTTGACCGCAGTCCCTGCTCACGCAGCCGCCTCCGGATTGTCTGCGAGCTGACGTTTGTGTGCGTGGCCGTACGCAGCTGTCCTCGTAATGTCTCTGCCGTTGCTGACCTTTCCTCAGAGCAGACAGACCGATGTAACGGTCCTCTTGTCTTGTGGTGGCCCTTGGGCGTCCATTACGAATTCTCTCCAATGTGGTTCCAGTGGCATTGAAACCGCTCTTGAAGTCTGTGAATTACAGAATGGGATACTTCAAGTCTCCTGCCAATTTCCCTCAATCCGATTCCTGACTAACCATGCAAGCGCCATTCCCCTCTCATCAGCGTTCAGTCGTTGTCTAGCTGGCATGGTTAAAAGGTTGCGAAAACGGCCAGCTGAAATACCCTTCAAGTCACAACTGCTCAGTGAAATGTGTGCACAAGGACCATGTGATGCACGTGCAAGCCAGTTTTCACCCCGCGCTTACTTGCGTCGTCAGCTACACGCGCTGCAAAAGCAGATGTTTTCCGTGAAAAATGACTCACCTTTGATGAAGCGTAGTGCCGCAAGCAATGCGGAAAAACGTGTTAATCATGACAAGTCTGAAAGACCTGACTTTTACCAATCTCTTGATGTAGACCGTTTTCACATACATTCAGTTTGGCACATTTTATCGAAATTTTTCAAAAAGGCGTTCAAACTTACACTGGTCCTTAACTTATGTTGGGCAGTATATATATATATTCCCATGTCAGTAAGTTAGAGCAAACTCTCAAAGATGCATCCATAATGTGAATGAAACCAGACTGTGTGGTTCCAGACTTCCCATGTCAGCCCTCAGTATACCCAGTAGGGAGTGGTCACAGCAGAAAAATTCCACAAATAAATGCCATTTCCCAACCTGCAAGTTAGTGAGACGAACAGTTGTCCCACTGCAGCTCTGGCACTCCTACAAGAAGTCATCATATAAATATTAGCTGTAATGCACGAGGGGGGGGAAAAAAACACAATTTAGGCTGAGCATCCTGTCAGAGCGAACGAAGAAGAAGAAGAAGAAGGCTGAGCACCAGAAACATTGACTGTCCTGAAAGGGGATGTGGGGGTGGGTGGGGATGGGTAGGGGTTAATCAAAGGCTTATGCCATTTCCTGCATTTAGAATTGCACTTACACATTCAAAAACTGAAAAAGCATTGCTCATGTATTTGCTGACAGAGTTGTACCCAAGAAGGAATATGCTATATGCTACACTCATGCATGTGTATTGTATGCACACAACAATGTGACTGCCGGATGTTTTGAGAGAGAGAGAGAGGAAACAAACATTTGCTCTGCACATGCATGTACATGTTTGCGGCACACAAACACAGGCACTGGTGTAAACACATGCACACTCACTTGTTCTCCTTTCTTCCCCCTCCCCTCCCCCCTTCTTACCCCCCCCCCCACTTGCAGACTCTCTCTGTCTTCCCTCCCCCCCTCCTTCCCACTGCCCTTCCCTCCTCCTCACGCCTGTCTATGTGTCTAACACACGCACATGAAGATACATTTAAACGTGGGTGCACAAGGACTGCACTCAGATATGCTAAGCACTTGTGCATATGTAAACAGGTTTGCATGGTCACCACACACGTCCATATATATGCATACGCTTTCGCACACACATGCGTGTGCACACATGTATGCGCATATGCATGCACACACTCGCCTACCACATTCTCTCTCTTTCTCTCCCTCAGTCTGTCTTTGTTTCTGTCAGTCAGTCAGTCTGCCTGCCTGCCTACCTATCTGTCTGTCTGTCTCTCTTTCTCTCTCTGTCTTTCTCTCTCTTCTCCATTCCCTCCCCCTCTCCATCTCATGTTCTTCCTTCATCTGTCTCTGTCTCTGTCTATCCGTCTGTCTCTCTCTCTGTGTCTTTCTCTCTCTTCTGCATCCCCTCCCCTCTCCCTCTCTGGTTCTTCCTTCATCTGTCTGTGTCTGTCCGTCTCTGGCCCCCCCCCCCCCTTCTCTCTCTCTCCCTCCCTCTCTCTGTTATGTATGGTGGAGAGGCGGTTTACCCTGCCCACCCCTTCCGGTAATCACCAGGTTGGCACTCTTCCATTCACCAGACCACAGTTGCTGGTCTGGATGATGGTCTGCCGCGGGAGATCCACCCTGACACAAACACCTGCTTGACAACTTCAGCCAGGTGACAGCCCTCATATGGCTCTTTGGGGTCAGTTGGGTTAGGAGCAACATGAGTTGAACTGTCAGGGACCAACAGGTGGAGTGTAGCAAGCCCTTTGTACATGTTTGCATCACACTACAGCCGTACAGGTGTTCCAGTAGAATTTATGAAAGTGAAGGTCAAAATGACCCTCTGTCATCAAAGCTGGGAGTCAGATATGAAAACGAGGGGGTCAGTTATGAAGAGACTTATTCAAGCATTCTTTTTTTTTTTTTGACTCTTTAATGACTACAATCAGTGGGTTATAATCAGCACTCTTGTCATTTTTGTGTGTGTTTTGGGTGTGCTTCAATAACAAATGACACCTGAATAAAAATCACTGAAATGATGCAGCATGGTTTGGTGCATGCGAGACTGAACAGTCTATCATTTCACTTCATACAGTGTGCCAACAACTGGCTGCCTGTTGTTGTTAATCGGTTTTACAGGATGAAAAATATGAGTATCCTGCTATGTCCAGGTACTCGCCACATAGATGTATGAAATCTGTGAAAGTGTTTTTGTTTAGCGCTTACACACATATGGACACAGACACAGAGGAGACATTCTTCCTGAAAAACAAACACATTAAGCAACAACAACTACAACAACAAAAAACAAAGAAACAAAGCAAACAGTAATGTAAAGTTGACTTGACACTGGCAGCTGCATGTAGTTGAAAAAAGTAACACTGAATCACTAAAGAAATGAGAGAGTAAAGATCAAGTAAACAGCAGTTAAACAGCAGCACAGTGGAACTACTGACCATGCAGTAGGCTATGAGCTAGAAATAAGACTGAAGAAATAGCAATGAATGTGGTACAGATGATGCAGTAGGCTTAAACACTAGCATCTCTTACACACTTAAAAAAGAGTCTGTCCTTTCGGAGGAAGACGTTTGTTTCACTGTATTGGTTTTTCTTCTGATTTTTTTTGTTTTTTTTTTAAAATTTTTACAAACTCAGCTGTTTTGAGGGTATGTGTGGACAGTATAACTGTATAGCATGACTGCTATCATGATCTTCTTGTTTAAGGTACTGACCATCAAGCCAACTGTCAGTATTGGAATACCTCAGATGATAGAGCATCAGACTCGTCAATCTAGTGACCCTGGGGTTGCTGGTTTGTTTCTTTGTGAGAGGGGGATTTTTCACTGACTCCATTCCGTAAAAGTCCTTCAGTGGAGACTACAAACTGAGGTTGTGTGTGTGAATGCATGCATAATGTCTTGCATACATATTAAAATCCTGTCACCACTCTTGGGAAGAGTACGCCTCCTGGGTGATGGATGACACGAACACGCATTACATGCACCCTGTGTGTTAGTAATGGTCTGAGTGAAGACCGCTGAGCATGGGGCTGGATAATATCCTGAACTGGAAGAAGAAAAATGGGAGATGCAAACAGGGTTTATCTGAATGGCAGGAGAGCATCTGAACTTCTGCATTGGTGAAACCGTGTTTTATCAAAACTAAGTCAATCGACTTCCTGTATAAAAAAAAAAGAAAACTGAAAATAAACTGACACCCAGAAAATTTGATTAACGGAGTTGCATGTTATTTATTTCATGGCAGTATATTTTGTGGAGTAATTTTGTGTTCCTCGGCAGATGGATCAGAACTCTAGTCCATGACTGATTGTCGCATGCTTCATTGAATCCTCATACAGTACCGAGCAAATAACACACTTTTTTGACTGATCACAAAGCTGTAGGCATGGATTTTTTTTCAAAGATTAATAACTAATTTTTTTTCCCCATCAGTGGCATTTCTGTGCTTGTGATCCAAGCCAGCCGTGACATACCTAATTGTTAGTTAAGGAAGAAAACTTACTGAGTACATGAAAAGAGAATATTAGTAAGGGAAAAAAGCTGACATGAGGTGATGAAACAAAAACATACATGAAAGGATTTTTGAAGTGAGTGGGAGTGGATTATAAGTGCCCTGTAGGTATTTTTCAAAACCCAAAGAACCAGTTAGCTTGCAATACTGGAGTAACAGAATGGGTTTTCCTTTTCCAAATCTTAGCGATCAGTTCTGGAGGTTTGCACTTTTGAAATATCTGTGCCTCAACATGATTCTCATATTCAAGATTTATATGACAGATCAGGTCTGAAATCTATGGATTATAGACCCCCAGTTGTGCATTATCGGGAACATTGACTGAAGAAGGATCTCCACTGTCCCCTTGTCCCATCATGCTCCTGTCTTCCAGCCTCTTATGTGCTCTCTCTCTTGGTCTGTGAGACACTCCTGTGCATGCACACACACAGGCACATGCAAAAATGAAAGAAAGAAGTGGCAGCCTCAGTCCATATTTGATGCAACCAGCAGACTTGGAAGTCCCGAGTACTGCAGGATTTTTCAGTTTTCAGCCAGAGGTTGGTGACCTTTATGGCAGAGGGACAAGGCAGTCAATGATGCTGTGCTGCAGCAGACGGATGGAGCATGACAAGAAAATGACACGGCACCTTTTTAGCAACACCTGACAGATGTTAGCCCATCTGTACCCTGTCAACTAGGCGCTTGTGGCTGCAGGGTTGTTGCAAATGACATACGTTATTGACTCTGAGGTTCATATTATTGACTCTGAGGCTCCGTACAAAATCTGTGTGTAGTCGCGAGCTTGAAAGCCCAGGGTTGTTGAGTCATTGTGACATGACCGAGATCATTACGTAATATAACCTTTCTGTCTGTGGATGGAAGTCAGCTGCTTTAACAAACAATACAAACAATGAAACGTAAGTGAACCCTGCGGTTACCAGTGTTTTCCTAATGCATTCACTACAGTAGATTGTACTAGTTTTACCAGTTTAACTTAAGTTTCCTCTGTTGAGCAGTCCGCCAGGTTCTTTCAGTTTTGTTGGTTGTATGCCAAGGCCAGGGTCTGTATATAAATAAATGGTTTCCTTGTCCATTCTGCAATGTTGTCTGTCCATCAAGTGGTGTTTTTTCTGTGTGTGTGTGTCTGTGTGGTGTGTGTGTGTGTGTGTCTGTGGTGTGTGTGTGTGTGTGTGTGTGTGTTCCCTCCTGCAACAGGTACCTGGAGGATTGTTTTGGCAAGGGCACTGGATCTTGTTACATAGCCATACCCCAAGATTACTTTCCTCTCCTGATGTTTTCATAGGCTCTGAAGTGCTGCTTGCTACTGATCTAGATGTAATCTTTGAAAAGCAATTCCTCAGTGTTTTTCTGTTTGAAGGGTGAGGATTGAGAGGGGTTGAATGTGGAGTGTGTGAGTAGTTGAGAGAACTCGGAATTCTTGCGTGATATTTTATTTTAAACATGGTATGGACTATGATCGAGTTTTCAAATTTTGGTTTTGATAATTTACTTCCATTTCTTTTCCTTTTTGTTTTGCTTTGTTGTCTGATAGTGTGATGTCTGTTGTTTTGGGTGGTTCGATGTCTTGTGTTTTGGGATGTTTTGATTTTTTTTTTATATTTTTTTTTAGTTTTGATGGTTACATACCTGTTTTCAGTGCCTTGGTGTCTGACGTTTTAAGTGATTTTGTGTAGGCTGATTTTGGTGGTCTTGAAAGTTTTTGTGGTTTTATTTCAGCTGTTTTGTTTTTCAGATTGTTTTGTTTTTTTGGTGTTTTTGATGGTTTCTTGTATGGTGTTTTGGGTGATTGAGTACCAGGTGTCTTTTGATGGTTTGGGAAGTTTTTGGCACTTTTGTTACAGAATTTTTAATTTGGGGGGGTGGGGTGGCATGGGGTGGAGTTTGTGTCCATTGTTTTGGGTGCCTTCCTGTCTGATGTTTTCAGTGGGTTTTTTTTGTCTTGTTTTTGGCAGTTTTGATATGTAGGTTGTTTTGTGCCTGATATTTTAGTTGATTTTTAGGACAGATGGTTCTGTGTCTGTGATTGCTGTTATTTATTTATTTATTTTAAGCCGCTCTGTGTTTTTCTGTTTTTTGTCTTTCGTGTCCACTGTTTTTGGTGGTTTCATGTCTCTTGTTCTCAGTAGTTTTGTATCTGATGTTTTGGGCTTGTTTGGTACCTGATGTTTCTGATGGTTTGGTGTCTGTTGTTTTCAATGGTTTGGGTGGTTTTTGTAGTTTTATGTCGGATGCTTTCTGGGCTTTGAGTCAGAGGTATTTCGTGGCTTTGAGTCTGATATTTTCATTCATTTTTTGTTTGTTTGTTTTTGTTTCTGAAACCTGTCAGCGAGGTCACTTCTCAGAAAATTGCTCTTATTATCTGCTGGAGGAATTTCAGTTGTCCTTTCCTTCATTTGATTTTGGCTTCCAGTAAGGAGACAAGTCTGTGTGTTGGGTTGCAGCGATGATCAAGGTGATGTGCTACAACGTGCTGTGCGACAAGTACTGCACCAAGCAGCAGTACGGTTACTGCCCCTCCTGGGCCCTTCAGTGGGACTACCGCAAAAAGGGCCTCCTGGGACACATCATGGACGTGCAGGCCGACATCATCAGTCTGCAGGTGGGGCAGGAGGACTGGGACATGGGGACGCAGAAGGGGATGGGGAGGGGGGTGGGAGATAGGGCATATTACTGTTTTTAAAAAAAAAAGCAGATTAGCAGGCAGTAAAACATGCATTATTGTTGGAGGATTGAGTTTTGTGTTGTCTGTAGAAGTGTTCATTAAGAGAGTTATTGTTTAGTTATTATACATATTTAGTGATTCCTATATTCATGCTGCTCTTTTTTTTTCCCTTTGCTATTCATTTATTTACTTAATATTTATTAATTGCTTTGTATTTTTGCTTGATTACTTATGATTTTTTTTTCTTTCGTTCATTTATTTTCTTAACGTGCATTTATTTTTACATTAGAGATGTTTTACACCAGTGACATGCAGTTTACATACAGTGCACACTTCTCCATTTGTGGATAACTCTCTGTACAGCAAAGTTGAAGAGTGACACGCAGCTAGACATACTTTTTGTTAGAGCAGTGTTGGAATCGCAAGGTAAAACTATCCACATCCCCTTCACCAGCTTCATAATCATTACGGCTGTTCTTCAACCAAAGAGAACTATTAATGTATGTGACTAGACAGCTGACATAGCAATCCATAGTTTGATCTACAGAGTGTTAATTGAATAGTCTTTTCTGAGGGGAGAGAACACATGTGTGTAGTCCTAAAAAATACTGCTCACTTGTGCTGGACAGAAATAGATCATATGGCCAAGATTCGAACTATGAAATCCATTTAAGCAGTATCTACAAGTTTACATGTAGTTTGTATGTGGTTGCTACCCTATGCCCAAGCCTAAATAATTTACAGATCATGTTGAGCAATCATTTTTCACCAGCAACCTCAGATTGCTGGGTGATGCAAAACAGCAACCTTGGATTGCACACTGAAAAAATGATGCATTTAATTTTATTGAGAAAGAAGAATAAGGATCTATGAGGTTGCCACTAATACATGACTTGGCCATCTACTTTCTGTCTTGTTAAAGCTGATTCAGTGAAGGTTTTTAATTGTGTACAGTTAGAGGTAACAGTACGATAGCACAGTAAACTGCATGCACGTAGTTCAGCATTTTTATTTTGTTCATGGTTTTCTAACACACTTTAACTGGAGCAAAATGGACTGAAATGATTTTTTGGGGTTTGCTGAATTTGGGCAGACCAAATTCAGGTTATCTAGATAATAGTGTGAGAACGAATCTATCCATTTACTGAAATTTTTTATATTGATCTGTTTTTGGATAGACTGTGCTTTTGCCAGTGTAAGTCTAGTAGTCAGCTGTCTAAACACAACTGAGAATAGAAAAATACATCCTGTATCCACATGTTTTTGTAAATGTTTATCTTTCATTGGTCATATAAAAAAGAGAAAAACACGTTATTCCACTTACAGCATTTTCCTGTCAGCTGGTATTGAAGTATTTTAGAGTGTGTTTTGTTGTGATTTTATCTGTGCCTTCAGATAGTGTCTTTGTCTTTTTGGAATTTGCACTGCAACAAACATCTGACTTGAAGATGCTTGTTTGTTTGTCACTGACAGTGTAGTGGTAGAGTGCATTTTGCAAGGATGGTACCCAAACCTTTATTTCATTCTTTGCCAGTTTGTGGCCAGGACTTTGGATGACATATTTGTGTTAATGATTGGAATTGTTATTGATTGAACACAGTTCTCAATGCCATGCTTTGTTTTCATCAAGATCAGTTGTGAAATGCATTACTCCAAAAAATATATGTGGGTGTATGGCCATGCAAGGTTGCATACCTTTTGTCTGGAATCACTTTTGCATGATTTAAAGAAAAATAAAGGAAAAACAATGTTTATATTAGTCACCCATGAATGTGGTCAGTTGTTCTCAGAAAGAAAGAATGGCTTATCATGCTATTAATACAGTTTGTTTGCATTTTTTTTTTTTTTTAATCACTGAAGGAGGTGGAAACGGAACAGTACCACAACTTTTTCAAGCCTGAACTTGGACGTCAGGGCTACAGCGGAGTCTTTTTGGTGAAATCCCGGGTGAAGACCATGAGTTGTGCTGACGAGCGGAAAAAAGTGGACGGCTGCGCCATTTTCTTCAAGAAGGACAAGTAACAGCTGCTTTTCACTTGTTTTCCCCTTCTGTGGGTCATGTGTGCTGTTTCTCCTTTTCTTTCTGTTTTATTGTTGGGTACAGTATGCACTTTTTCATGGTTCACTTCTGGGAGAAGAGCAGGGCATCGATGAGACACTGAATTCAAGGTTGTTTTTTTTAATGATAACTTACATTGAGGATAATGAAGGTGATGTTATGGAACTCCATTCTGAATTCTATTTCATTCCCATGCTGCCTACTACCAGGGGAGTACTGTCTTGTGCATTGTTACTGTTTACAACATCCGAAGAAGACATACTTGTTGAAAATGTTCTTGTCTGTTCTGTATTTTGCATAAAATCTGCATCTGTTCTGTATTGTACATTACCCAGTATCTCATATACATATATGTAGAAGAGAGATACTGGGTTCTGGCAGTCAACCCATGTTATGAGCAATACAGAACAGATCTGTGTCTGTAAAATCTGCATCTGTTCTGTATTGTACATTACCCAGTATCTCATATACATATATGTAGAAAAGAGATACTGGGTTCTGGCAGTCAACCCACGTTATGAACAATACAGAACAGATCTGTGTCTGTAAAATCTGTATCTGCTGTGTATTGTACTTAAAGCCTGCTACATTGTTTTGTGTTTGTGATTTGGCCTGCTTTCTCACAGTGCTGCAGTCTGTTATTTTTTCATTCTTATAAGTGATTACATGACAGGGCTGTACTCTGCGTTTTCTTTCATGATATATCCCAGCATCAGCCAGGTCTGAGAGGCACAAACGCTTTCAGTGTTGGTCAGGAAATTTGAGCAAGATTGTCAGAGACAAATCCATTTAGTGTATAAAACTTGAATGTCTTGTTTTAATCTTCCTATTTGAATCCACAGCAAACTCATCTCTGTGAAGGAGCCAGTTGAGACAACAACAAAAATCCTGCAAATAAATGGCTCTGAAGGGAATTGAACCCATGACCTCTCAGCTTGCCGTCTATGATGTTGACAACTGTGCCATGGTGGCTAGTTACACTGAAAAATCATGGAATGGTCCAAACCTCACAGTTGTGACTGGTGAAAACTCTAGGAAGTCTGTATTTCAGAGGTACATCTAGTGTGAACAAAGACCAAAAAATATTTGAGTTGGGAATCATCAGAGGGAAGGAGCAAAGGGATGTGAGATATATGTATGATGGTTGATTGGGGCGGGTGTTAGCTGGGAGGGTTCCCTGTGTGCTGAACTGTTGCTGGGGATTGGTTGCAGGTTCCAGCTGATGGAGTGGAAGCCGGTGGAGTTCAGCCAGCTGGCCATGGCCAACGCTGAGGGCAACAACGACATGCTTAACCGGGTCATGACCAAGGACAACGTCGCCCTCTTCGCTCTGCTGCAGACCAAACCTGGCATCATGAGCAACACCACCCGTGAGTGTTTGTGTGTGTGTGTGTGAGAGAGAGAGAGAGAAATGTTCTTCAGTGTCAAAAGAGTGAGGCATAAATGGGAAGGAGGAGAGAACTAGGACTTCAATTTCTTTGTCAGGATGGGATGACAGGGACAGAAATACATGAGGATCCTTGCCTCGGCCTTCTCATTGTTAAAAAAGTATGGCAGAAAAAAAAAAGAAAAAGCAGGAGAGAAAGAGGGATTTTTTTTCTGTTCATGTCGAAAATGTTTGACAGGGAGAAAGAGAAGGAGTGAAAGAGTTTGTACCAGTTGTTGGGAGCAAAAAAAGGATAGGAAAAGGGGGCTTTCTTTAGCCTCTCTAAGGGGAGCATGATTGGATAGGAGAAAGGAAAGACCATTTTTCTTTTGTTTTTATCTTTATCAAAAGCGCATAACTCTGTTTTTTTTCTTTCTTTCAGGGATAGAAATTATATCCGCCTAACATGCTTTGAAATATTCAACACAGAACCATGATAATTGCTCGGACGCATGGAGCCATTGCATACTCATTGTAATATTTAGTTTTCTGTTTTTGATGCATTAAAAGCTTCTTTTTGCGATAGATTGAAATAAGAAGGGAGGGGAAGAAAACTGACCTGACACACAGAAATCTGAGTTTTGTTTCTGCACATATCAATAGGGTGTGACAGGAATAGGAGGAAAGAAGGCTTCCCCCCCCCCCCCCCCATTCCCCTCCCCTTTCGTTTATGAAGAGGGTGCGACAGTCAAGAGAGTGGGACAGGGAGAGTAGGAAGTGAAGCACCCCCCACTCTCACCCCATTTCATAATTTATGAAGAGGGTGTGAGGTAAAGGGATAGGACGAAATAGGTCCCTCCCTCCCTTTCCCTTCCCTCCCCCTCCCTCCCCCTCATTCATCAAGAGGGTGTGACAAGGGATAGGAAATGAGGATATCACTCACACACACACACACACACACGCACACACACGCACACACACACACACACATACATACACGTACACACACACACACACACACACACACACACACACACACACACACACACACACACACACACACACACGCACGCACACACTCTCTCTCTCTCTCTGTGTCTCTGTCTCACACACACACACACACACACACTTCAGTTTGAAAAAGGTGTGTCAGGGATTGGAGGAAATGAGGACCTGTTGGTAGATTGTGCCATCATATATTTAATTTTGGATGCAAAATGTTGTAATTACTGTGGAGGTCACCAAAGTTCATCAGTCATGAAGTTATAATAATTCTACAGAACCGGAGAAAGTGTCTTCCTGTCAAAACATAGAATAGGTGTGACAGTAGATCATGCACAAAGAAAGAACATGAAGCACCTGACAAAAGACAAAAGATAGAGTAGGTGAGACAGTAGATCATGCACAAAGAAAGAACATGAAGCACCTGACAAAAGATAGAGTAGGTGGGACAGTGGATCATGCACAAAGAAAGAACATGAAGCACCGGACAAAAGATAGAGTAGGTGAGACAGTAGATCATGCACAAAGAAAGAACATGAAGCACCGGACAAAACATAGTGTAGGGGGACAGTGTCATGCACAAAGAAAGAACATGAAGCACCTGACAAAAGATATCAGTACCTTAAAGTGAATCATTGTAGACCATTTGAAAAAACGCAGGGAATGGGAATGGCTGGACAGGCTATGCAGTGATGGTTTGGCCAACAGAGGGTGGTATGAGAATATCGATATCCCTGGGGCATGTCGTTGCCTGTTATATGCTGAACTGGTGCCGAACTGTGAAGCACAGTGCTTGTGGGAAGAAATCAGTGGCTACTGAAACAGTCCAGTACACAGAAAAGTGTATGCTGCTGTTTTATGTACAAAGCTTTAGGGGGTCACCACCACAAGATGTGCACGTACAAAAAACACACACACGCGAACGAAACAAAGAAAGAAGGAGCAAACAGATCAGTGAGATCATGATTTAAAATTTTTTTTTTTTTTCTGTTTGAACAGTGTGTGCGTTGCTGTCTAACGTACATGTTTGATCAGTCAATAAAACATGATGAAAGTGTTGTTAAATCAGGAGTGTCTGCATTTCCAAGAACAGCTGCAAGCTACCTGTCTACCACAAACTGCCACTTTGTCACTTTTGCATGTCATTGGATATACAATGGATTGTTTTAGCAAGTTTGTTATAGTCAGTATGGTACTCATGAGAACTCGTTATTGTATATCCTTCTAAGAATATAAAATGTATTTAAATGAGTTAGTTACATAGATATACAGTTACCAGACAACAGTTTGAAGATACGGTCACACTCTGTGATAAGTTTCAGGATTGATAGGGTGGTCATAATTCCTTTTTTGGATGAGGGACCCTTCCCCATCGCATCCATTAGGATTCCTGCATACCTGTGTCATATTATTTGGGCAACAGAAAAGCAGAAGGAAGTTTAGCTTCCCCGTCAGTCAGTGTCCTGAGGCTAGAGGGAATATTGTGGGACCAGTGGCTTTGTCCCTAATGCCCCATTACCTCCAATGAAACTGTGATGCAACAGCAGCTCTTTCTCTGAAGGCTTAACTAGAGTACTAAGATGATTCCTGGATAGGCTGACTGACCCACAAGTTAAAAATGACTTCTTGCCTGCCTATCTGCCCACCCCATCTGATGCCTGGAGGCTGTTTGATGGTCTCCCCACAAGCACCTGTTCTACAAGAGAGGTGAATGACTGGGGAGGGGTGTATGTGTTCCCTCCCTCTTTCTGCTGGTGGCTTGTCCCTCCAGTTGTGACCATGCTTTCCACCATAACACCCCCCCCCCCCCCACCCCCTCCTTTCCTCAGGGCTGGTTGTCCTGGCCTAGTTCTGTCCGTGTGACTTGAGTGGAAGGTCGGCGATGGTGATCAGTAGTTTTTGGTGTGTTGTAATATTGCCCTGGTGTTGGGTTGCTTCCCCCGTGAGCTAGGAAGGACAGCTGATGAACTGAAGTCTGTAATCTGCATAGTTGGAGGCGAAGTCAAAGGTAGCTAGGTACAGGTGGGGGTGGGGTATGGGGTGTGAAGTGTGTTGGCTGAGTGGCCAGGTGGCAGAGGGGGTGGGTGGGTTGCTGCAGGCAGTCGGTCGTAGTGACAGTGACTTGGTGTGATGGCTGTCACCTTGGGTCTCCTGTGGACAGACAAGGAAGGCTTGGGGACTGAAGCCAAGTAGCCATGGGGTTGCATCCTGTTGGTTCTTCAAAAGTGTGTCCAGTGCACTGTTAACAGTTTGAAGCCAATGCTCTGACTTACGTTTTCATCGCTTTTTCAACATCACATCGAAGAAATGGGGATGGATGCTTTGCACATACTTAGTTATATAAACTCTTTGCGCTTTGTGCCCTACCAGTGGTGCATGAATGCATCAGAGATTTCATGTAAATCTCGGTTCAAATCTAGTTCACATAACTCTTATTCCATGCACATGTAATATGTACAGGAAAAGTATTTTGGAATTGTTTCTTTCTCATATCATGTGCTTCTTTGATAAAGCAAATTTCGGATGATTTGGTGAGTTTTTTTCTTTTTAAAAAATGATTTTGACACCATGTGCCAATGAAGTAGCATTACAGCGAGGCAAATTTTCAGTAAAATCATACTGGTGTATCTTAGAAAATTATTTTGAAATTTTAGATATAAAGCCATATAAAGTTACATAGTTGTGCAAGGTATATTTGACTATGACACAGTCAGGTTTTATTGGCATTTTGTCACAAAAGCGGTGATACAGCCAGTCAGAAGAAATGCTGATGAAGTGATGAAGGAAATATGCAGGCCTTGTTTATCAAACTTCAAAGTTTTCATTCAGTGTCCATTTTGCGCCCAATTTGAGAAGATAAGTGATTGCTTGTTCTTTGTTTTCATGGTCTTTCCTGAAGAAGACCAAAGAGGTCAAAACGTGTCATGTTTTGTCTTGTCGTTTGTTGGTCCCTTTTGTCCAGTGGAATGATATAACATTCTTTTCTTTTCAGTTTGTTTCAATTTTTGCCTGCTGTCACCTCACTTTGAAACAAATTTATTTATCAAGGAAACATCATCATTGGATGATAAAAACATGATACAAAATTAGTATGTTTCAGAAAATGATCTATTGGTAGTAGCATGCCCTTTTATGCACTGATCAAGGCTCAATGACAGTTTGAGTAAAACGGTCCCTGCCTTTCAACTGAACTACCAGAATGTTCCTATTTGAACAGCCGGTCGCCATGTCAGGACTGAAAGGGTTAAAAGAGATGATGAATAATGTAGACAGCAGCAGCTGTTTGCGTTAAAGAAATGACAAATAGTCTCATGAATGGCAGTTTTTTTTTTTTTTTTACTGAATAAAGCATAACAAATAGTTGGCAACGCACAGGGAAAAAAAATGTCAGTAGCACTGCTTATTGTGTTGGTGAATACAGCATATTACGTGACCCATAGTTGAAGTGTTTTCCTGTTCTTGTGAATTTTGTTGTTGTTTGTTTGTTTGTTTGGGGGGGGGGGGGGGGGGTGTGTGGATTGATAATGAAGAGGCGTTTACCATGCAGACTATGTGGTTGGTTGTTGTCATGGCCATCTTTGATGCACAAAGCCTTCATCAGATGCAAAGCACGTACTGCTCACTGACATTATATTAAAGATCTGACAGCTAAACCAGAATTGCAGGGGTGATGATCCTCCATATTTTAACAGAAAGCTATATTGAAATAAAAGAATTGTTTGTCTTTAAAGGGAAAAAAAAAGAAAGAAGAAAGAAAAAAGTAAAGTGGAAAACAGAATGACCTAGTGAACTTGAAAGTCTCCACTGCAACTGCAAGTATGTCTTGCGAATAAAGTTGACATGGCAGTGTTTTCAGCCCTCATTCAAAGTGGCTTGTCCACAAAGCCCAGACTGTTAATCCTGTTTGCGAGGCTCAGTGCTTAGCCCACACCGTCTACTGTGGAAGTGGTGTTAGCAGGGCTACTCCTAATGGACATAGCGATGAAAGCCCAAATCCATACCTGTTCAGATATAAGAGGTACCCGAACAGGTGTTAGGGGTACTGATCGAAAAAAAAAGAATTCTGTATTGGAAAATTATTAAGGAAGACCATCCCTGATGTTGCCTTGACACAGAAGCGGAAAGACCTTCCTTATTTGTGGTTTGTATCTTTTGATGATGTTCCCAGACCATGTATTGTGGCAGATTTAGGGTAAAGCTCCTTTGTGCATCAATGAATAACAAATTTGAATGTTGCAGAGCGCCATGTTGGGCCCGTGACACCAAACTTCCTGGTAGTGGCAACAGCCCATATTCACTGGGACCCCGAGTACAGCGACGTCAAGATGGTTCAGACCATGATGCTCGTGTCGGAGTTGGTGACCTTTGTGAAGAAGGTGACCAATGATTATCGACCCCTCAGCCCTCGCCAGGGCCTTACCATGCCAACTCCATTCCTTTGGTCTTGTGTGGGGATCTCAACTCTCTGCCTGAATCAGGTCAGTTCACCATGTTTCTCATGTGTAACAACAGGCAACAAGGTTGTTATGTCCTCCTGTGAGTAGATTTAAGAAAACAAACAACAAACAAAACAAACGAAAAAACAAAATTTATGTGACTCCCATTTCCAGTTTCTTTCTTGACAGTTGTTGGACTGATTTTTATTAAATCTGTGCAGAATTAGTTGTTTTTTTTCTTGGATGCCTATATATAAATCAGGGTCAGTTTTGTAAACTCGCTGTGTACTACTGTCAGCTTATCACAAACATCTGCATACTTGCATGTAATGCTTAGGACACCTATATATAGGTGTCAACGCTTTGGGATCAGGCTATTCAAAATATAATTCAGACAGCACTCACTCTTTAAACAATACTTATTGTTGTGGTGGAAGTCGTCTGTATGGAAGTGTGCCATTAGCTTGAGACAGAACTCTGTGTTTTTGGCCTGTATTGGGGCTGTATGCTGAGTACACCTAATTTCTCCATCTGCCGCTCGCATTGAAATGGCACTGAATTCCAACAGTAAAATACTAAGCCAAAATAACACAGGAAATTGCACTGCATTAATGGATTGTGTTGCATTTGCTTCAAGCAGTGGATGTTATGATTGATGGTTTTGGAAATGACAGTAGCAGTGTTCTAGATGATAATAGTATGTTACAGTGACTGCAGTTTCAGCCAGTCACTTTGGCACATCTAGCAGATGTTGGTATGGTTCTTGTAATGCTGTTTGGTTTGTTTTTGTTTGTTTGTTCATGAAGTGTTTCATGTGAAAGCAAATGAGTTGAAATCAGAGGATGTTTTAACTGATCTATACCTATCAAGAGAAGCTAAAGGTTCAGAGCTAAAGTATTTTGATTTATGATTGTGTTTTGTTTTCTCTGATCCATACCAATATGCTGAACATTGGATAAGTCAAAGAAGATAATGGGCAGTAAAGAGAGACATGATTGCCTGAGAGACATGTTCCTCCAGTGGCAGCACTGTGGTGACTGAGAATCATCTTGTCCCATGGGATGTGTGGATGATGATGTCGAAGATTGAGCGGTGGTTGTCTGCTGCTGCATGTCTTCATTCTACATGAAATAGACACAGTTGATTTGCATGCTGAAGTGGATGTGTCTTGCAAATCATACTTCTCCGTGCTTTCCACATTTTGAATTGTTGAGGCAGTTATAAAAATGGAACCAGTGCTCTATATATCAAGGTTAGAACCAGCAATATTTTGCATGTATAATAATCCAAAATGTGAATGATGTTTTATATTCTGTACAAAAATTCACAGAAATCATAATTTCTCATCTTTTTCAAATAGGCATTGGACTAAGGCAAGAAAACTGAAACTAAAAGAAGTTCTGGTGTTTTCATCTTTGTGTGCATTGCTGAGCAACAGTCAAGAAGAGGTGTGACGTGACATCAGGAGCTGTAGGTATAATGAGATGAAGAGGTGTTGTTTGAGGTGGGGCAGTGAGTCAGTGTTCACAGGAAGGCAAATAGATCTCTAAGTTACTACAGCACTGTTTACTTGGGGTTTCTGTTCTGACCATTTCTCTGTCCTAGGAGAACAAAAAAAACTTTTAAAATTTTTTTTTTTTATATCTGTGTTAGTTATAATACAAACATATTTTGATGTCATATCTAAGCAACTGAGATGTTGAACATGGATACGGTGAATCCAGCTTGATGAAACTGAGCAAAATGGTTTTTACCTCTGCCCGACCTGGTGATCAGTCAGCATTATATGCATTTTATCTTTACAATGCAGAACGAAGAACCAGCATTTTATTTCAGGTTCATTGTGCATTAATGATTCAAGGCTTAGACCGAGTGTTCACTTCATGACCAGACATAATAGGTAATGGTGACAGGTGTTGAAAATGAAATCGGTACCTGCATTCCGCCGTGATTACAAATTAAGATAGTTTGATGGTTAGGGCAAAATAGGTGCTGTGATGACAGCTGCATGACCGGCAGTGATAAGAGCGATGGTGTTTCAGGTGTAGTAGAGTTTGGTGTAGTGTAGAGTTTGGTGCAGTAATGTACCACCACATGACCGGCAGTGATAAGAGCGATGGTGTTTCAGGTGTAGTAGAGTTTGGTTGCAGTAATGTACCGCCGCATGACCAGCAGTGATAAGAGCGATGGTGTTTCAGGTGTAGTAGAGTTTGGTGTAGTGTAGAGTTTGGTGCAGTAATGTACCGCCGCATGACCGGCAGTGATAAGAGCGATGGTGTTTCAGGTGTAGTAGAGTTTGGTGCAGTAATGTACGCCGCATGACCAGCAGTGATAAGAGAGATGGTGTTTCAGGTGTAGTAGAGTTTGGTGCAGTAATGTACCACCACATGACCAGCAGTGTTTAGAGAGAAATGATGGATGATGTTTCAGGTGTGGTAGAGTTTGGTGCAGTAATGTACCGCCGCATGACCGGCAGTGATAAGAGCGATGGTGTTTCAGGTGTAGTAGAGTTTGGTGCAGTAATGTACCGCTGTATGACGGCAGTGATAAGAGCGATGGTGTTTCAGGTTGTAGTAGAGTTTGGTGCAGTATGTACCACCACATGACCAGCAGTGTTTAGAGAGAAATGATGGATGGTGTTGCAGGTGTGGTAGAGTTTCTAACAGAGGGGGAAAGTGACCATAATCATCCCGACTTCAAGGACAACAGGTACGAGGAGGTCATGAAGAAGCTGTGTAAAGGTGACAAGACGCACATCTATCACGACTTTCATCTGGATCGGGCCTGCCGCAACATCATGCCCTTCACCAACTACACGTAAGTCCCTGACTACTTGACATCAACATTCAGTCTGCAGGGTCAGATAGGGGATTGGGGGGGGGGGGGGGGGGGGGGAGAGAGAGGACAGGTGGAGGTGTATTGCCATCAACAGGTCTAGAAATATTGTTTTGGTGGCTGAGAAGAAGATGCAAGTCAGATCACAGACCTGCTACCCTTCCGTAATCGTCCGTAATTTTACGGAAATTAACCCCCCATTACGGAGGTACGATTTTCCGTGCGAAATTACGGAAAAGAAAATTGAAAAACTACGCAAATTTCAGACTCGAAAAATTGTCGACTGCTAGACCTTTCCGAGACCGCAGAGGTAACTTCCCTTGACTCAAGCCGAAACCACAGATGGTTCGGAACTTGCGATTGGTCAGTGTGGTGCTGTGGGCCAACACGACACGCCATCCATCTGTGCGCGCCATTCGAAGCTTTTTGTTCAGCCATTGTAAGACAAAGTTTCAACGATTTTTTGCCGGCGATTGTGAAAATGGCGGAGAAATCTTCTAAACGTTTGCATGAAACCGATGACGAGGGTTCGAAAACCACTGTGCCACAAGGAAAAGAAGGCGAAGAAGCAAGTGTTCCGAAGTAAATACACGCGGACTTGGCCTTGTCATGGACCTGGATTTGTATATCATTTCTGCTCGGTGTGCAATTCAGACTTCTCCATCGGACATGGGGGAGCAAATGACTGCAAGCGCCATATCTCGGGGAAAATGCACAAAGAGACGCCCGCGAGTGCTCCAGTCAGAAGATCACATCGTTGTTTACGAAATCCAGCGAGAGCAGCCGTCAGACCCACACACGGAAGATCACCAACGCAGAAAGACTGTTGTGTGAGCTGATCTGCGAAAACAACTTGTCCCTGAGCTGTGCTGACAAGATAGTGGCGAAAATGAAAAGGTCCTTTTCATTTTCGCCACTATCTTGTCAGCACAGCTCAAGGACACACACACACATATTTTTTTTTTTTTTTTTTTTTTTTTTTTTGTGGGGGGGGGGGGGGGGGGGGGGGGTTGTACATTAGGTTCTTCATCAGTGGTGTCATCTGTGGTGACTGCTGTGTAAGTTACAAACTGTCAAGTATATCACCTTTGAATTGACCTGAAACTCCTGTCCTGAGTCCGTCATCTGCCATCATCCCAAGGTATTTTAATTCTGCTTTGTTGTTTTTGTTCCTTTTTTACTGTTTATATTTTTTGTTAAAATGTTAAAAATGTAGTTGGAGTTTTGTACACATTATTTGTTCAATGTTAAAAATGTAGTTGGAGTTTTGTACACATTATTTGTTCAAAAACGCCGTGTATTACGCGTCCGTGGAATTACTGAAGGAAATGCAAAATTACTGAAAATCTCTGTGGTTATTACTGATGAGCACAACATGAGGTAGGCAGGTCTGAGATCAAGATGTACCTGGGAGAAGGATATATGGTAAAGTTGTAAATGGGAAGAAAAGCATATAAAAAAGATGTACATTTTTTGGAGGTGGACCATGAGGTAAAGACGCCCTTGGGAAGAGGACATTGAATAAATTAGTAAATGAGAAGAAGATCATGAAGTGAAGATGTACATGGGAAAAGGAGCATCATGACATACAAGATGAACCATGGAAAGAGCGGTTTAACAGATGTACATGGGAAAAGGAGCATGAAATAAAGATTTTCTTGCGGAGAGCAGTATGAAATAAATAGTGCAGTTCAATTGATAAGAAAAAGGACATGCTGAAATTCAGGTGGGCAGGAATGGATTGATTGCCTCCATTTGCTGCATTTGGCTAAGCTGAAATTCAGCTATCTGGAAAATAAATCCACCTGAGAAGATCTCAGCCCTTTCAGTTTAGGGGTGAAGGCAGTGGACTGTATTCAGCAGCAGAGATGCAGGGTAGTTACTGGCTGTCCTTGGTGGACAGTGATATCCATCTCTAAGCCAGTGATCCTGACATGCTAACAGTGAGCACAGAGATGAGGAACAGAAACTGTGGATGAAAATAGACGGTGTAGCTTTCAGATTGGTTCCTTTCATCAGCATTTTTTTGTATATGTTCAATGTGAAGGGAAGCAGAGACAAACCAGTTGGTGCCCCCAGTGTTGATGATGATCAGAGCAGGTTGCAAAGTAAGATGACTGCAGGTGGAAATCTAAACAAATCTTAGATGAATGTTAGCGAACCGCCCAGAGAAACGTGGACAAACAAGTCACAAGACAAAACACATCTCCCAAGTCCACAGGGAGCAGGCAGGTGCTGGCTGCTGGCTGGTTGTCTGCTGGGCAAAATTGTCAACATGTAATCAAGAGATGTGTGGGTTTGGTGGCACAGGTAATATGGAAAGGAATTAGTCTGTTATGCTGAAGAAATTGTAGGAAATATGTGCATTAAAATTAGGTTACGCATGTGGTCTGTGTACCTTCAACAAAACTATCGATTGTAGTGTTCTATGGATTTAAGTTTCTGTTACCATTGATGCTGGAGCATATTGACAAGCAATGTGTGCAGGGCGTCAGAGTTTGCTGTGTTGTTTTTGAAACATTTGGGGTTTTTCCCTGCTTATGAAACCGACACTGTTTTTTTTTTTTCCTTTTTTTTTTTTTAGGCTTTCGAAAAATGGACAGATACTGGAATGTTTATTGTGAGATTCATGACTACTGTGTTCTGTAGTTCTTTCAAATACATTATTAGTTATCAGTCTTGTATGAAGAGACAGTTTTTAGATATTGAAATGTTTATTACGAGATTCACGACTACTATTTTCTGTAGTTCCTTAGAATACATTATTAGTTATCAGTTTTGTGAAAAGATACAGTGAATGCTCTTAGAAATGAACCCTTGTCAGAGAAATAACCACATTGATTTGCTCTGTGTTGCACAGCTACGACTTCAAGGGCACCATCGACTACATCTTCTACACCCGCGATCAGCTGATGGTGGTGGAGCAGCTGGGGCCGTACGCTGAGGAGTGGTTCCGGGACAACAAGGTGCTGGGCTGCCCCAACGCCCACATCCCCTCCGACCACTTCTCTCTGGTGGTCACCTTCGAGATGCCATTCCTGCCCACACAACGCAACAGGCCCACGCCGCATCGAGGTGGCCAGCGCCCCAGATAGTGACGGTGGGTGGACGGCCTTGACCTTCATCACAGGACCACTGTTGCCCCCGCTGCCCCCAACTCTTCAGGTGCTGATCTTCGGAGGAGCGGTGCCAGAGGAAGAGGGTCTGTAGTGCAGAGAACTTGCCTCCTGTGCTGCCATCACAATGGGCCATCAGGGAACTCTCCAGATGCTGTGATGCTTCTGATCCTGAGGACCAGAAGCTTTTTTTTTCTTCTGAGTTTTACTCATCGTTCAGTGCCTCCTTCCACCTGCAGCCACACCTCACCTTTCTAGTACAACGAGACGAACCTGCAGGCTGCTGACGTTCAGCATTAGGACTGTGGCGTGGAAGTCACGCCTGTAGGGCCCAGTGAATGTCATGCAGTTCTCTTTGGCACCGTATCGTGTCGCCATGGTCTGGCTGATGTTGACCCCAGTGTGTGTCTGTGTGTGTGTGTGTGTGTGTGCGTGCATGCATGCGCGAGCCCACCTCCCCGTGAGTGTGTTGTAAGTATATGTGTATGCGAGTATGCATATGTGTGCAGCATTGTGAATATGCATAAAGTTGTCAACAGGGGATTGATTTCTACATTTCTACTATTTTGTCACAGTGGCGTGATGAGTCCTGCATGGCGTGGGAGTACACTTAGTATTTTTACTGTAAGGCAGACTACAGTACAAAGGTTTTTTTCTTTCAGTTATTAATTTTTAGAAAAATTCTGACTTGCTTAGCTTTTAATCTTTAGCATCTTATCTGTGGGCAAACACTTGGGGTACCAGTCAGTTCCAAAGGCTCCCCCCATCTATTATTTGCAGTTGTGGTTCACTGTCAGTGTAGCTTGCTGCATGGGTTGACCTATGTGCACAACCATCCATGCATAGGCCACACTGACTGGGTTTTGGTTTGGTGGGCTCAAAAGGATTACTGTGCATGTTCAGACGCAGATCGTGTGAAAGCTGTGTGCATCAGACAAGAAGAGATTGGTGATTATCAGCAATGACAGAGTGCAGTGCTTGAAGTCCTCACTCCTGTTTTGTTTGACCTCAGGCTGGAGGAGTTCTGAGAGCGAGAAACCAGCAGTTGAAAGGCTGGATGTACATGAAGCTGTGGTTTGGGAATAGTGAAATAAAGAGGAACATGTCGGGACAGAGCAGTGTAATACCAGTTTTCAGCTCCTACACCAGCCAGCCCAACAAAAATAAGAAGATGCCTCACCTGCTTCTAAAGCAGAAAAGGAGTTTGAGCTGGAAATGGAGACTTTATTTCGTATCTGATCAAACTGCTGCACCCAAGAGTCTTCAAACCTAGATCAAGGATGCATGCCTACAGTTAGAAATCTCTTTAGTCTAAAAGTTACGATAAAATGACTGTAGGGGAGTCCTGCGTTAGTGTGAGAACCCAGCATAGATATTAGAATAGTAGTGCAGTGGTCCTTCTGTTGGTTTTGGAATCTTAGTGCTTGAGTGGTGCATGAGTGGGAGAGTCTGAATTACTCATGGGAGGTGTAAAGTATTCTGGAATCTACTACACCAGCTGGAAATCCATTATACATTGATGTGGAAGCTGTCAGATTTTGAGTGCTACATTTTTACTGGACTGTGGGGTTTTTGAGAATGCCTTTATTGCAATAGTGAGAGAGAATTGTGTGCTGTTGTGAAGTGTAACCTGCACATGTTCGAAAAAAAAAAGTGTACATATACAAAGGTGTTGGGACTAAAAGAGATGATTTATGATGTGGGATGTATATGGATGCCACCATTTGTTGTCATGTCACCTGAATCTCATGGGCAGCTTTATCAAATCAGATGTGTATATCAACATTTATGTATGCGCATGCTTTCACACACATAATTATTTGCAAAAACTTGTATGTACACTAATGCTCATACATACTCATAACATGCAAGCATACAAATAAATCAACACACATAATAACACATACATACAGATATACACACTGACCCCATGTGAAAATGACTCGCATATGCACACACCACACACACACACACGCTCACTCACATACCACCAGCATGCCACTCTGTGTGAAACTGTGCATGTGAATAAACACACGCATGCCTGTCCTAAGTGACAGACACCTGGGATGCAGTGTGTTCATGTCACACAGGCCTGTCACATGATGTTGGCATCAGACTCTGGTGTCAGCCCAGAAGGGAGCAGTGACTAGTGAGGTCCTGTGGGTGGTGGTTTGTTTTGGGATGGCTGGGGGCGGCATTGTCAGGTAAGTAATTCTCTGCAGCTCTGACTTCCAACATGTGGTCAAAATGAAAGTCACACAAGCCATGGCCAGCATATCAATCAGTATGCCAGTATTTTGCCTCTCTTTTCATTCTGTGTATCTTGTTTTATTTATCACAATGTGTTGGGATTTTTTTATCACCTGTGTATTAAGGGTCGTGTTTACATTGAAAGAAATAATAGTATGAAAAAGTATTACTTTCCACTTGAGAGTGGAAGCAAAGATGCTTTAGAATTGCCTTGGTCATGGTAGAAACTTTATCAATATATAATACACAGACAAGCAAAGACGATGTTTGTTTTTAGTCCACGGAAAGTGCCACATTTGAGCATGTGCATGGATTATAGATGTATGTGTGTATGTGTTAGAGAGAACGTATAAACATGTTTTAGGCTGTAACCAATAGGCTTGCCACTGCCAAATGTTTTTACTGTGTCACCATACGTCATGCTTGCACATTGATTTGGGGCTCTGCGCACAAAATACCACCTTGTTTGGACTGTGGGAGAGTCATGTCCACACAGAGGAGTGCAGGCTTTCCTCCCCCCACTTCCGTCCATTTTACTGGTCTCTGGGTAAACTACATTTGTTCAGTCCTAGAGCCCAGCAGCATTGAACTAGGCAGCTAAGTCATCAGGGATTATAGGTGTATGTGTGTTTATGAACAAATGTGAAGTACTTGAAGGGGAAGTAAGCCCTGTGCTGTGAGCTTAGTTTTACTGAGTGCATTCAGAAAAATGAGCCACGTGACGGGACCAGTGCAGTGTGCAGGATAGAGTGGAAGAGACGGACAACGGCAGCCAGTAGTGGAGGTGTGCAGAGAAGGGTTCTTGTCGTGTCAGAGTCAGTCATCACCTGTGGGATGGGTCCCTCTCTGCTTTGGCTGGTCATATTTCTTTAACTAGATATTTGTCTAGAAGCATTTGTAGAGTTGTTAAAGTGTGCATTTTTTAAAAATTTATGGGGAAAAAAAAAAGAATTCTTCTTCCAGAAATGTTGCAGATTTCTAATCAGAGCTGTAGTTTACATCTTGTAGGTCATTTAAAAATGAATCAAAACTTTTGAAGTGAATGTTTAATGAAATTGCGTAGTTTTTTTATGCTTGTCAATTTTTACAACTCTTTTGTATACAGTTTGAGAGTTTAGTGTCATGTCTGAGGCGCAGTTTTTGTGTACTTTTGCAGACAGTTGGGCACAGCCACAACATTTCTATTATAGCTCTTCCAGTCACTAGTACAAGATGCAGTATCAAAACAGGGGAGAGGAAACAATGAGATAGCATGGTTAACTATCTTCACCTTGTGCTTGAGTAGTTCAATAGTGACCTTGTTTTTTAAAGCTTTACTCGTTGAGGGTCTGGATGAAGTCTGTTGACAAACTCTCAGCATGTTTTCTCTTCTGCAATTTGAGATGAGGCATTTCTTTTTATACACCAGAATTGACTTTTATACTCTAGCTTTGGTGTTTGGGGAAAGAAATGCTTCGTAATGTTTGTAAGGCTTTTTCTTTTTAATCCATTTCATTTTACGACATTGCAGAGTATGTGGTTGTTGCTGTGTGTATGCTATAGTAAATTGTTCACTCATGCCTATTCCATGTATTTTGTATATGTGGACCACTTTGAGTCCCATTGATCTCAGCATGCTTGGGCCAGTACCAGGAAAATCTGAAAGTTTATGAGCTTCAGAATGAATTGGTGTGGGCATTTTGACATCATAAAAGTGCATTTTACAAACTGAATAGGCTTAAAGCATTTCTCAAGCAGCAAAATGAAGTAGTTTGAGGTACTATACAAATCTTAAGGTATTATTATGCATTTTACATGTGTATGGAAGCATCCACAGAAGGCATTTATCATTAAAACGAACATGGGCTATTTTTTGAAGGCATGAAAATGAACACTGTAAAGGGTACTAACTCAAATTGAGGGAAAAGGTGAAAGGTAGGAGAAGGTGAGGAGAAGAGGGTAGAGAGGAATGAAAAGGAATTGAACACTTTTTTAAAAAAAAGATCAAGTACCAAAAAAAGTTGGTAAGACCCAGTACACAGTGATTCAATAGCTAATACCAAAATGCATAAAATATTCATGATTTTGTTCTGATGCTTTATAAAGATGTGAGCAAAAGTTACACCAAGCTTTTCCCCCAGATGCCATAGACATGATGTCCACCCCTTCCCACTTGCTCTATTCCATGCTGGTCAGAGATGGATTCTTGGCTTTATAAAAAAAAAAAAGGTCATTATTATTCTTTTTGTGGTTGGTTGGTTGTTTTTTTGTTAGACTACTAGAAGGCAGAAAACATCTTCAAAGTCGGGAGATGCATGCTGCAGCTGTGTTCATCACATGGGGAAGAAAGCGCCTTATTTTGTTGACACGCACAAACATGAACAACACACGTTGTCATGGCCAAAGGTTGAAAAGTGGCTTCAAAGTTTTTGCTCAAAATGTCATATTCCTTTGTTGTATGGCGTTGTGTTTCTGCTGTCTGCATCGAAGTGTATAGATGCGGCTGTGGAAACGCTATGAAATGATGAAAGCTTTGAGGTGGTGGGGGCTGTGATGAACAGCGCACATGTCGTGCAAAACTGATGCGACTAATACAGTTCTGTGTATGTGTGTGCACACATTCTCCCCGTTTTTTTTTGTGTGTGTTTTTTTTCATTCACAAAAGAGAGACACACTTTCAGAGGCTTTAGCATGGACATTCATCTGCGGTGCAATGCAGCATGGGATAGCACTGGGGTAGGCCAGCACAGCACAAGCCAGTGATGGTAAAACCAGCCTGACAGAGAGTATTTCAGTAGGAACATGGTGGTGTAGCCATCACTCGAATGGATCCGATTTTATTGATAGACCACCAGTTCCATGGTCAAATTCTGGGTTGAGCCAGTAATGCCGTTCATCTTAGGTTCAGATGGGTTTTTTTTGTTTTGTTGGTGTTTTTTTTTAGTTGTGGGACAGAAAATGGTGGGTCCAAGTGCCAGTCCTTTCCATTGGAAAGCATGCAAAAGTCACCTGTCCGAAAAACAAAATAAGAGAAAAAAGTTTTCAGTAAGCATTGAGCATACTAGAACATGGGCATTAAAAAAAAAAAAAAATGTAACAGCGGACAGAAAATGTATGGCAAGAAGATTTTTTTTGTTGTACTGGCTACCTCAGAATCAGTGTGCTTGTGTCACTGAATATGCTGAATTCTCACAATTTCTCTCCTTTGCTTCCAAACATCAAATATGACCTTGACAGAATGCCCAAAGATACAGTTGTGTGGTTGAATGTATACTGGTTTGCTTTCAGGTTTTGATCCTTGATTATTCCAGATCGGGTGTAACAACCTGAATCACTTATTCTGTCAGTTTGTGCGCATTGTCTGACTGGGATCATAGCTCTATAGCACATCCTGATCATGTCATCTCTGTACAGTAGATACCATTTTGGCCATCGGGTCATCAGGGCCGTGCTAGACACGGGGCTTGGTGTGCCTGCCTCATGTCAAGAAAGTAATGATGAAAGATCTTGAAGGATTTTGTTTTTTTGTCCTGAAACTCCAAAGTTGGTTGTCTGCGTGCTCTCTGATGAGTTCCACTTTCAAGCATATATTTGTTTGGGGGAGAAAAAAAAATCATGTAATTTTTAATGTTCCTGATGAAAACAATACAAGCTGGCTTTATCAGAATTAAGTGGTGTCAAAGTCAGTTTTATACATGAGGCTTATTACTAATCCAAGAAAGGATTTTAACTTAAGAGAAATAATTACTTTGTTAAATCGGGCTTTCATTTCAATTGGAGCTTGTTACATGATTGTAGGTTTTTGGCTGGGATAATGACTAGAATAACATGGTCTTGTTACAACGAACGCCATGAATGACTTTTGTCTTGCACAGAAGCTAGCGACACAAAGAAAGGTTTTGACCAGAAATAACTTACAACTTTGGTACAACAGGCCTTTATAATAGCTGGAGCTAGTAACACAAAGAATGGTTTTAACTCTGAAGAAATTGTTGACTTTTGATACAAAAGGCCTTTGTTACAACTGTAGATAGTGATACAAAGCTTTTGACTTGGAAGAAAGAATGGCTTTGGCATAACCGACTTTTATTTCAGCTGGAGCTAATGCCACCAAGAAAGGTTCTGACAGAGAAGAAAGGATGATTGAGTATGACAGCGTTGGAGGCAGTGACACACAGAAAGTTTCAACAGGGAAGAAAGGACTGTGATATTAATAGGCTTTATTACCAGTGACACAAAGAGAGACTTTGAACTGGAAGAAAAAAATGACTTTGGTATAACAGGTTTTAATTACAACTGAAGGAGGTGACTTGTATTAAGGGAAGGTTTTCACTGGAAAGAAATAATGGATTCTGTAAAACGGCATCATTACAATTGGAGCCAGTGACTAAAAGAACATTTTTGACTGGGAAGAAACAATGGCTTAGGTATAAAAGTTTTTTGGGTTTTTTTTTTGCAATTGAAGGTTTTCACTGGAAAAAAAAATAATGACTTTTATAAAACAAACTATCACAAATGGAGCTTGTGACAAAGAGACTTTGACTGGGAAGAAATAAATGATTCTGATACAACAGTGTTTTATTACTCTGGAGCTAGTAAGACAAAGATTTTGACTGGGATGAAATGATGGCTTTGATGTAACGGACATACATGACCCAAAGACTGGATGGGAGAACTGTTTGCTTGTAATAACAGGCTTTCATTACAGCCGATTGCCATGCTGTGACTGCATTTACTTGTTATGGCAAAGTCATAAAACCCCACTGGCACCTCTACATACAGTTTATCCGTGCCTGTGCTAAATACCATGCCATTAGGAGAAAAGCATCATGAGTGCTGGCTGTGTGTGTGTTTAAAAAAAAAGAATTACGTACATGGTCTTCAAGTATTCACCTGACAGTGAGCTAAGTCGCGGTTTGTGCCAAACATCATCACGTTTGAAAATCATAGCGTCAACAACGTGGAATGGTTAAATCATTGAAGCACAAGTGCAATAGTTTACCTGCAATGACATGAGGAGGTATGGACCTCATGTGCTGACATGAATCTGAGTTTATATTGTTCTGTTGGACCACCTGAAAAAGGGAACAACAGTATTAGGAGAACTTGTAATGAATGTTGATTTTAGACTGCCTCTATACATAGGCATTTATGTGAAAGTTATTTTTGTAATTTCACTTTTAAAGATTCAACAGCTATTTGATGGTGACATTTTTGTCATGGGTATGATGTGTAAGATATTTCTAATGTAAAACCACACTGCAGTGAATATGGTAAATTGTGATGTGAAGTGATGAGGTAATTTACACTTGACATTGATGTTCCTGTCATGCCTCAAATGCTCCCTTTGTGTCTGTCCAGTCTTGTGTGTGGGCAGTGTCCAGACGTTTCTTCATGTGCGTGCATATCATATCACAGAGAGTATGATACATGCATTGATGATCAGGTTTAAGCCGTGCATTTGTGCCCCTCTCATGCTTCATCATTGTCGGTCTTGTGTAATGTGAGTGCTTTCTTGAATATCTTTCTTTGAACCAGTAAGGGATCGCTTCAACATGAAATAAAAGATGTGTATATTTAGAGGCTACAAGTTCACACGAATAGACTCGCATGACTGTGTACATTGATATCCAGATATCTTTGTTATCAGGCTGAATATCTAGTAAATTGCAGCTGGCATCAGTTCTGTCCATTGATGTACAGGTGCTGTAACCACAGTGAAATAGAGTTGGATGGATAAAACAGTGCTATGGCTTCACAGTCACTAAGCCGCATCAAGTAAATCTGTCCAGGTATTATGCAAGCGCCGTGTCATCAAGATTCTATAGGATAGAGATTAGTAAAGCTTTTGAACACCTGACTTCACAGACGCCAGTCAGGGAACATCTTGTTGCTAAATACCCCTCCTCTTGTCTTCCCCTTCATGTGCCCCTCCGGCTCCTGCCTCAATCTATGGTGAAATTGAGCATAGTGTTTAAGAGACCATCTTCAAGTGAGAGATTTTTTTTTTTTTCAAATTAAAAACTCATCGATCGAAAATGAACATGGAAAAAGATTTTTTTTTCCCTCACCTGTGGCAGTCTTCTCAGTGTGTGATAGTTGGACAGTGCTAAGCAGTGGTCGTTCCCCTGTTGTATTGACACCACCATTTTCCCTTCTGTGATGATGGTTGAGTGGGGATCCGTTGCGTTGGGATCTGTAAGGCTGTTGGCTGACTGATCGGAAAGGCCGCCGTCGTAATGATGTTTACAACTAAGCAAAGAGGTCTGTTAGATTGTTGGCTTGGTCTGTGAGGATGTCGGATGAGGGATCTGTAGGGTGGCCAGTTTAGGGATCTGTTAAACTGTATGCCGGGAAGAGAGGACTGAGAAGATGGTTAGAGGAAGAGGTGGATAGACTCGCGGCTGAGTGAACGGTTAAGAGCTTCAATACCAATCCAGGCACTTGCCCAAATCGTAGGGGGTTCATCAGTGTGTTGATTTCCTAGTTGTGATGGACGTTTGGGACCAGTGAACAGGTAAGGCGATTCTGTTGATCAGTGTCTGGCACCATATTGCTTTGTGTAGTGTTCATGTTGTATGTCCAGGGCTGCTGTTGGACTGCTTCCAGCACATACTTTTGGCATGGTTTCTGTTTGCTTGGTCATGGGCACAGACCACTTCCAGATAGAACTTTTCTCGTTGGCTTAGCCAGAAACCTCTTTCTTCTTTCCTGGGTCTGAGTGCTGTGCATAGGACCATGGAGAAAGACTGTCCCCCTGGACAAGCACTCTATGCCGTGTGGAGTAGGGCAAAATGTTTGAGTTTGGTCTGACTCAGGACTGAACTTGGAAATTCCGGATCTTTGTCTTCCAGCAGAATTATTCTTTTCTCAAGGCCACTGGTCATTTGTCAAAACCAGAGCTACAGAACTGACACCATTCAGGTTGTCTGCCCATGGCAAAAGTGCAAACTACAGTGAAATCTATGAATAACATGATAGTAATAGCAGCATCGTTATGTGAATGATTGCATGTATTGTGATAGCAATATGACACAGTAAAGCATATTAACACATATAGAAATGACATTTGCAAGAGTATACAGGATGAATACAAGTGCTATTTTTGTGTGTGTTTTTTTGGAAGGGGGGAGGGAGTATGTGTATGGTCTGCCTTGTTTGTGTGTCAGCAAAGCAACCAAGTGTACTTCAACAGTAGCACATCTGGGGTGTTGATTTTCAGTGCTGCTTGTAATTTCTGTGGAGTTCCACTTCAGTGCTGCACAGTACTTCGTGACTGAGGCACTATTACTGTTTTTAAAGCTAAAAACAAAATGGCAGGTATGTTTGTTTTCTTTCTTTCCCTTTTTGGTGAAAATCATACAATAAGAAGAAATTATTATGCTTTGGACATTACTTTTGAGTGAGCGACATCAAGGTAACCAGTTTAGTATCATGTGGTCAGGTTCGACTTGACAACATGGCAAAATTGAGGCATGTGGTAACTGTGAGTTGGTTCGTTTTATTATATTTCTTTTAAATGATATATGTATTTTAATTTGAGCACATTTGTTTGTTCTTGGGTTAGCCAGCCACTGTGCCTGACCATAGTTACCATGCAGCGTGTCATGCCTACACTGTTCGTTGTATAACAAAGGGAATCTCATTACTTTATGTTGTGTTTTAGAATGTATACCATGACATCATGTAAATAGATGAAAGAGCACTGAGCAGAAATGTTTGCTTATGAATTCTTTGAGTACAGTTCACCTGTGGCTAACTTGTGGTGAATGGTTTTAACCCATGGGTGATAGAAGGAAGGTGAAAAACGAATTCTGTTCTGACATTTTGTCGCTTGTGGCAGCTGAAGTAGATTTTTAGAACGGACATTAGTTGTGATGATGCTGTTTTTAATCATTTTTCACTTCATTTGGTGTTCAGTCAGATGCTTCCTATCAGTTGTCAAACCAACCACATGTTTGACTTGCCTGATTTCAGTTCTCTCAAGAACAACGATGCTACATTTGCCTTAAACAAATAAACGCATGACTTTCACTGTGAGGTAGCAACAGCAGGCAGAAATAGTGAACAAGCATTGAAATCTGCTCAAAATGAAGAGTTTATAAAGTTGTGCTGTTTGTATGGGTGGTTTTTTTTTTCTTTTTTATTGAGTGGAAGACGGCAAGAAATGGGGAGAAGCACTGTGAATGGCTCACAGGGGATTGAGATATCACTGGAACAGCCTGAACATAGTTTGCAGGCACTGTTCTCCGTCATCCCTCGTGTCACCATCTCTCCTATTCATTCATTCAGACTTCTCACATTTTCCCCCGCTCACACTGTTTCGACTGTATGATTGGGGAAAAAAAAAGTTTTTCTTGTGTGGTCGAGGGACATTCCTAAAAAAATGTATTGCATGAGACACATATCTCTGTTTTCAGACCATGTATCCTCCCCCCCCCCCCCCCCCAACCCTCTGTTAGGTGCATGTATGTGTGTGTGTGAGAGTGAGTGACGGTGTATTGGCTGTTCCCAGCAGGAGTAGCTGGCTTGTTTAGATTGGGAGTTGATGAGGAGGAATGGTTTGAATTAAATCACTTCTGTTTTTGTGAACCCTTTGAACTGTCTAAAATATATTCTGATCCTGAGAACAATGTAGTTGTTCTTTCAGATTGTTAAACGAAGTTAATCATAATAGTTCTGGTAGAAATTGGAATGACAAGAATGACCAGTCATCGGTCTTCTCTTTGTGAATGACCCAATTCTAAAAGCTAAAAAGAAAATGAATTTGAAGGTTTTACCAGTTAAGTCAGTACACCTTTTATCCATTTTCAACATTTAGAATCATAGCATTTTATTTATTTTTCTTTTGTGTGTGTGTGTGTGTGTGTGTGTGTGTGTGAAATGCTTTCCCCACAAAATAGCACAGATCCCATGTCCTTGGAAGACATAGGGGAGTTTTATAATTTACTGTTCATCTTCCCAGGCAGAACAGTTGTTATGAAGGAACCATCATATTCTCTGAAAAAAAAGGTATTTGGGCTTTGTTGTTGTACACCGAATAAGCTTTTGTCTGAAGGAACTAGACAGATTTCTGGTCTCATTTCTTCTTGTGTCAGTTGTGTTGGTTTTTATGCAATGATGGCTCAAGGTTACAAACAAGAAAAGTGTTAATAATTTCACCATCAGCTGTATAGAGATCTGAGTATTTCCAAGCACTAGCTGTTTTTACAGTCAATCTCTGCAAAGGCCTTTAACCCCATTCCTTTGGAGGCCATTCTGTAGCTATTTTAGTAAAGTAAAAGAGAAATGTTTGTGGTTCAAGTTTGTGAAAGATTCTTCTCTACTGTCATCTTGCAACTGGGCTCTCCATTTTGTGTGATTGCGCATACAATGAAACTGTAAAATAGGTCTACAAATATCAGATTGAAGGTAAACAAAAAATGCAACAAAATTTTTGCAATATCAAGTGCGTCCATTTTGACATGCTGATGTGAGAGCTTGAAATTCAACCAAAGTCAGCTGCATTCCTTTGGAAATGAGCCATTCTTGGAAGAGTTCATCAGAGTGTATTTTGAGAAAGGTTTTCCATTTTGTGTGTCATCAGTATTAAAAAAGGTTATTTTAAAGGAATTCACTTTCATAAACAATAACAAGAAAGATTCAAAGCAAGTGAATTTTTGCTTATTTCCATGAAACGAGCTTTGTCATTAAAAAATGACACCGTCACAAAATCACCATCTATCACTGCTTTAAAGAGAGCAAAAAAGGGAATCCCTCAAAATACCTTGGCTGAAGAAATTTGTTTAGCTGTGAAAAACAAGATGTCGAATTGTCAAAACTGTAGCCTGATAACAAAGTCTGCTGCCAAGTTCCAAAGATGAAAACAGACACTTCTGCCACCCAGTCATCATTTTTTCTTCAGCAGTGGCAAGATTTTGGCTACCTCTATACCCTCAAAAAGTTTCAGTTGAGGTGTGAATATACCCTTCGAAACAAACTTTCAGAGGAAAGGGTAACCCTGAAAATGGATGCGTTGAATCACTTGGCAAGTCCGTCAGTCTGACAGAGTGGTATTGTGTGGACTGGTGGAGAAATCAAGCGTCAGTGTTGAGCATGCTATGGTATTTTTGCTACACTGGTGTTAAAAAGTAAAGAAAACGACCAAACACGCACAAAAAATGTAGATAATGCAGGCAGTAGTGTCTTCTGGGTTGTCTAACATTGAACACGGTATTCGTATTGAACATTTTTTGTGTGGTTTCCACAGCAGCGTTTGCAACGAATTCTCTCTCATTTTTTGTTTTCCTTTTTGTTTTAGCCAAATAGAAGACACATTGTCTGGCCCAGTTTGGAGTGCCAAGAACAAGAATGTGTAGGTTGAATATGCATGCGTCCAGTTGGCCCAATGTCAGACCTGTCTGTGGATACTCTTTATAAGAACAGGCCTGTCCAAACAGTGGTCACATGGTAGACCAGGCAACCAATTGGAATTATCTTTTTTCGTATTATCTACTTCTTTTATTCATTTTGTGTGTGTGTGTGAGTGCGATTTACACTTCTTTTGTTTTTGTAATCCTACTTCATAAAGATGAACTGGTCCAGATTAATGATTCTGTTTTATCTGGCAATTTTTAATATTTTAATATTTTTAATATTTTGTTTGAACAGGGTTGGGACTTCAGAGAATCGTGTCACAGATTTAGGTTTTACGTACATGACACAATGATCAATTGGCATCAAAACGTTTGATTTTTCTGTTGTTGTTTTTTCTATAGTTTTCATTGGATTTTGTACTGTAGTTATGTGTAGTGGTCTGTTTTGTATTTGGACAAAATTTGTTTTGTTATATTTTTTTTGTAATTGTAGAAATGTTTGTTGATTTGTCCATTCTTTAGTCGAAAGTGTCATGAGCTTTCTGTTTTGATTGTGGTATTGGTGTCAGTTCAGTTTTGATGTGTCCGTTGGTTGGAGTGTAGTGTTGATGGTGCTCAAACGCCTGTGTTTCTCAACCTTTGAGGTTCTGATGGATATTTTACGTTGTGCGTGTAGTTCTGGTATTGTTCATTATTGTGTGACTACATCAAACCTTCGATTGGCTTATCACTTTGTCAAGCACATGTGCTGGTGTCGATTTTTATGGAATTGATTTTGGTAAGCACCCGTTTTTCTACATTCCTTATGTCTGAAGCAGGGATTGTGTCCATCTACTCTGTCTCCAGATAGTGTGTGCATCGTTGTGCATTGACCAGTTTTTACTGAACTTCCAAATAAATATGTCTGAAATATTGTATGGCTGAGTTTGAGTAGTATTGTATTATTGCGCTCTCTCTGTCTCAGTCTCTCCTCTCTCTCTCTCTCTGTCTTCTCACCCCCCCCCCCCCCCCCCCCCCTTCTCTCTCCCTGGCACCTGACATATGTTGATCAGCTTTCTTGATTTTTCTACCTTGCACTGTCTTGTGTCTGATTTATGATCTTTTAGCTTCTCATCCTCTTCTTTTCATTAGATCAATGTCGATTCACTACAAGGAGATTTAGATACATGTTCATTCACATTTATGAAATTAGAAAATTGAAAAATTGCAACAAGTTCCCCATGACAGATTACTTACTTCAGCACTGGATACTAAAGACTGTTCAGAATTGCACTTGTACAAGACATTGTGAACATCACTGTATTTAGAACTTGGTTTTGTTCCCCTCCCCTTTGTCCAATAAAAGCCTTGACCATGATGCAAACAAACAGAAGATGGTGGACAGAGATCAGCTTTGGAGCAAGTGCAAGTTACATAGTTTGTATTCCATACATTTAAACTTGATTTATGAACAGTAATTTCAATATTTTGTCAAACAAGACTGTCTTTGGAATTTTGATTTAAAGAATGTATGTACTGAATTTGCTTTTTTTCTTTGTGAGTGTCTGTCTGCATTCCTCAGCTGGCCATTCTTACTTGACATTTGATTGTTCTGATCCTGGAGGCTGTGTAGGAGGCCAGTTCATCATTCCTGTCCCACAACTTGTACACGAGCTGCAATCTGTTCATGGCCACTGGGGTTGTACAGTGATAGGAGCGAGGCCCAGAGGCCATCAAGCTTACAGCAGAAAGCACCGACAGACAGGGCACTGTCCACTTTTCTGGCAGTCTGTTCCAGGTAGTGACAACTGTGATCACTTGTTTCTCATCATGTTCAGCTTGTTGTAGAGCTTCATCAGCTGTAAGACGCTCCTAGTCGGTCATCTCATAGAGCTTGAACACAGGTCTGTCTGCCATATAGATGCTGCGGACGTGTTTGAAAAGGTCAGTCATGCTCACTGTTGTACGGCAGCGTACCACGCTTGACAATCTGAGGGCTCCAGGACATTCTGGACAGGGCTGGTCATTTTAATAAAAGGACAATCAGCTTGGTGACTGCGTGCTGAACGTCCTGTGTGTCGCTCTTCAGTGTCGTAAAAAATGTTTGCCTGGCAGACTGCCCATACTCCAGTATTGATCTGATCAAAAACAGAGACCTGCACAAATGTCCTTTCTGCCAGTGGTGGAAGGAAGATCTGATGATCACAGGGATGCGGCTGGCATGTGGAATGGCTAATACAACATGGTTTTTGAATGTCAGATTCATCACCCCTAAACCTGCATGAATGTCTAATTATGGATGCAGTGTTGTCCCTCATTGCCTTCGGTTTTGGTGCAGTATTCTGGCTGCCCCCCCCCTGAACCCGGACCTGGTCTTACCCTACAGATATTTCATGGAGAAAGATCACCTGTCAGACTGACAACCACTGATGAAGCCTGTTCGAATTGTCTTTAAGGGTGGTTCCTGCTTCTTAACTGTCACTTTTGGTTTAACAGCTTGGTGTCATCGGCAAATATTCTCGCTTGGCTCTTGACACCGCATTGTGGATGATGGAGACAGTTCCCATGTGAGGATATCATCACACGGGAGTGAGGTGATGCTGAATCAGTCTGTGGCAATGACTGTATTACTGTGTGCATTGATCTGTGGAATTACTCCAACCAGTAGGCCATTATGTTAGTGAACTGCGATTTATTTTATGTGGCCCTCAGATGTGGCAAACCTCCGTATGAAGACCAACCTAAGTAAGACTACCTCCGTTTGAAGATTTATTTCTTTTGAAGAACTTGGGGGGGGGGGGGGGGGGGGGGGGGGGGGGGGGGGGGGAATGTGCATGATTAATTACCCACTGATCAAGACCTGCATCTTTTTCCAAGACTTGTTTTGTTAGAGAGCATTTGTATTTGTGTACACTAGATTCATATGATTTAGACACCTTCCACTCAAACTTTGTTTTTCACTATAGAACGTTTTTACCTATGTATATAGATTTACCTGAGAAACCAACTACCTTGGTGCAGTGATTAGCATCATGGGCTTTTGCTAGGAGGTTATGGGTTCAATTCCCATCTGTCATATATAGTAGGATTTTTCACCATCTGCACAGCGTTGAGTGTGCTGTAGGCTCAACTGGGAAGACTGGAACTACACAATCAATTTTCATTCACTACAAGGAAAAGTGAGGGTTGCGCCATACCAGCAGCACTGCAGGTTACAGTATCTCTCAGGCCTGTTGATGCAGGGATATGTTATGATAGGAAGTTAAAGTACAGTCCTGTGACATAGTCTCTAACCAGAATTGAAGTCGAGTATCATCTTCATCGCCCTCACTACTCGCAAAAATAAGTCTCGGTTAAATCCATGCCCTGCGCTGCTTGTTGCTGCAGTTTTGATTCCGTCCATCTCCATGTCATAGGGAGTTCGCCAAGTCATCAGTTATAGCAAATTCATGAGGACTTTCATTAGATAGACTTACTGGTACTCTTCTGAAGCGGATAGAGGGGGGGGGGGGGGGGGGGGGGGGCAGGGGAAGGCTCGTTCACACCGACACTGTACAAAAAAAGCAATTCTTGTCACCAGTAGGGGTTTTTGAGTGTCTTGCCTATGTTGGATCAGAAGAAGCCAGACCGGATATGATATGATATGATATGCAAGAGTGCAGTGTCTCTCCTGGTAGGAGTGGCTCGATGATGACTTGATGTTGATTGCTCGATGTGGACTGCCGGTGTTGGGGCTGTGATGGCACAGACCTGGCTGTGGCTGTGTACAAGACAGCCTGAATGAGAAGCCAAGGAGTGAGGCAAGGGGGAGGAGGGTGGGGCACAGAGGGTGAGACTGGGGGGGGGGGGGGGGGGGGGGGAGATGAACCTTCTGACTGATTCCCTCCATTTAAAGATTTTTTTCCAAAACATTTTTATCTGTGTATACCAGATTTACCTTGTAACTTAGACCCAGAATTATCTTGCAATTAAGAGCTGTGTATATCAGATTTACTTTGCAATTAAAACTTGTGTATACCAGATTTACCTTGCAATTGAGACTTCCTTACGATATTTTGTCTAAATAGTGCATTTTCGTCAGTATATATTCCAGATTTACCTTCGAATTAAGACTTTAACACATTCAAAGACTCTTTTTTTTTCTGGAAGAAATATCTTTATCAGCTTCTTTGCAAGATTACCTTCTGATTAAGACTGCACCACACTGGAAAGCTTTCATGGAAGATTTTCAATGAGGTTTTTGTTGTTGCAATATTTATATTCTGATTAAGACTGCATGACGTTGGAAAACGTTTTAGGAGCATTTTCATTGGTATATGTTCCACATTTACTTTCTGATTAAGGCTTACATTTTAAGACTTTGGGTTAATGGAGCATATTTACCTGTGTATTGCCCTATTTGTTTGCGTCTTGCCTGAAGAAGACCTAGGTCGAAACGCGTCGTGTTTTGTCTTGTGACTCGTTTGTTCACGTTTCTCTTGGCGGTTCGCTAACATTTATTTAAGATTTGTTTAGATTTCCGCCTGCAGTCGTCTCCCTTTGCAACTATACCCGATTTTAGCTTCAGATTGGGACATCATTCCTGTTGAGACCCAATTTTCGAGGATCAGTGGAAGTGGGGGTCATTATCTTGAAGGTTCTTTTGTTTCAAATTAAGTACATTTATACTGTATTTTCTAAAGAGCATCGGACCGCTGGTGCTTGAGCTGTGACGGCACAAACTTTGTGTGTGTGTGTGTGTGTGTGTGTGTGAAGGAGCTCAAATGAGTGACATGCAGAGATATGAGGGGGGGTGGAGGGGAGGGGGGTCAAAGAAGATCAGACAGACAAACAAACAAACAAAAAGAGCTCCAAGGATTCAAGATACGGCGAGTTGGAGTAAGA
>CM031596.1:87403186-87410686 GCA_018398815.1 Conus ventricosus | reverse complement strand
GTGCTTGCATGAAGATATTTTTTCTGATGGGATTGATTTACTATGGATTCTTACACAGGCAGTTTACGCCTTTTGTGTGTGTGTGTGTGTGTGTGTGTGTGTGTGTGTGTGTGTGTGTGTGTGTGTGTTTGTGTGTGTGTTGTCCTGGTATATGGTTGCTGTGCTGTCGAAAACGAATTTTCCATCTTTTGGACAAATAAAAATTGTTATCCTGTTATCCTGTTGTATTGTTCAGTTCGCTTCATATAACTTGAGCGTGAAAAACGTTTCTCTATCCAAGTATATTCGGTTGTCCTTTTGCGTCACAACGGATGCGGGCCTTCCACTCGCAAATGATGTCAGTTCTGTTGCTTTCAACCGAGGGTTTTGCCAATGAAATCTATTCGGGGCAAGCCTTTGCTTGAGAATTCAAACAAAATGTGGCCGCATCTATCCTGCGCCCAGTTTGAGGAGATACGAGGGCCACCCATAAGTTCTTGGATGCGCAGAAACCACTGACGTCATAATTTCAATTTTTATATTATCCTCACAAGCGATGTCATAATAGCTATGACACAAAAAATGATAAAAATCGTCAGAGCCAAATTTGTTCTAGACAGCAAAATGGATGGCAAGGGGGACGGTTTTCAAAGTGTTGCAGAGAGCCTGTCTTGGAGATATTTTCGTGCCATGATCTATCATGACTATCTTCAAAGGAAGTCTTTCAAAGAAAGTTTTATAAGTTTGACAAACTGTTTTGGCGACAAGGCTCCATCATTATCCACAGTCCATAGGTGGTTCAAAGAATTTCAGTTTGGTACAATGTCGTTGGAAGATCGTGATCATTGTGGACGTCCAGTTTCAGTTACTACCGATGGGAACGTGAGCACAGTGAAGGCCATGATTACAGAAAATCCTCGAATCACGGAGGATGAACCCAAGGATACTCTAAACCTTTCATCAGGAAGCTTAGACCGCATTCTTCGGCACAATCTCTCTGTACGGAAGCGTTGCACCCATTGGGTGCCTCATCAGCTGACTGGAGAGCAGATGAGGGCTAGGGTTGAATGGTGCCAGTTTATGCTGCAAACATTTGACGGAGGAAGATCACATAGGGTCTCAATATCATCACAGGTGACGAAATCAATGTTTACCAGTATGACCCCGAAACAAAGCAGCAGTCGTCAGTTTGGCTGTTTCCAAGGGAAACCCCACCTGTGAAATTTAAGAGATCAAGAAGCTGCACAAAGCAAATGATTGCAGTTTTCTTCGCAAGATCTGGCCATGTGACTACTGTACCGCTTCTGGAAAGAAAGACAGTGAACGCTGAATGGTACATCAAACACATGCCTGCCAAAAGTGTTCGAGGCTTGGAGTGCACGGCGACCACGGACCGGTATTCGCCACCTACTCCTCCACCACGAAAACGCCAGCGCCCACACGGCAGCTGCAACTTTAGACTTCTTGCAAGAGAACAGCGTGCAGCTCGTCACTCATCCTCCGTATTCTCCTGACCTAGCCTCTTGTGACTTCTTTTTGTTCCCTCGTTTGAAAAAACGACTGAAAGGAAAGCCATTTGAGAGCCCTAAAGATGCCAGAGCGTTTGCCGAGGGCTTGATTTCTGGTATACCTAAGTCGGAGTGGGCTGGGGTAGATGGATTCGTGGTTTAGAAGGATGGAAAAGTGCATACACGCTGATGGAGGATATTTTGAAAAGATGGGCTAGGTAAGAAATGCCAGTTGTACTTCCATCTTTTCCCATCCGAGAACTTATGGGGTGGCCCTCGTAAGTATCTGTCTGTTCGTGCTTCGTTTTCATTGTCTTGAGGTGGTGTTTGTCTTCCCTGAAGAAGACCTAGGCGATCGAAACCCGTCATGTTCGTTGTGTGATTTATCTGTTCTTTCGTCTGTAGGTAGGCCTACAGAAATGTATCTTCTAATTTTTGTTTCAGTTTCCACATTGAAATCAAAACTGCAGTTCAGAGGAATCCCAGAGTAGGCTTCCAGTCTGGTGAGGCTAACCCCAAACCACATTGTCTGTGATTGGTTACTGAATTAAAACAGTTGAACAAAGTGAATCGATATTTTGATCCATAAGTAGGTTCTTGAGCTACATTTCCAAACGTAACACGTAAACGTCTGACACTTGAGTAAAGTCCAGTTGCACAATGTCAGAGTAGTAATGAAAATTGGCATAGGCTAAATCTGATTTTTTTTCCTTGGGGGAGAGGGGGTGAGGGTGGGAAGGAGAGGGGGAGTGGGGAGAAGAGGGAGGGAGAAGAAAGCTACTTTCGACGTTTTCTCGCCTTCGATCATGTTTTCTTTCTATCTATCCGTGTAATATTTACGTCAAATAATTTTTCTACAAATGCCAAATAACAAAACTTTGAATAAGAAGGCCTTGAATTTCTTGACTGTCTATGGCTTTATATCTTTTAACTTCTGTTCACAGTTATGTAGTCGTTCATAGTTATGCAGTCTATAGAAGTTCCATAAATAAGCTGCTTTAGGGTCGGCAGTTTTCCATTCTAATTTACTGAATCGCTTTTCGTTTATTAAAATAACAAACAATAACAATGATGTAAGTCTGAACTTTCTCCCTCAGCTATACATATTCATAAATGCTTTGAAAAGGCATCATTTCCAGTAACCACGCCCTATATTATCCAGTATCATGCAAATAGTCATTACCAGATGCTCGAAGAATCATGGCTTGCCGTCTGTCTCGGTCCAGATTGGCAGAATTGGCGGGAGAAGGGGAGTAACCGCTGTCTCGTTCCTCGTTGGCTTCTTGAGAAGCTGTGAAAGACCATGAAAAACACACATGTCTAAATGAAGCAGTATAATATAACAGAATGTAATGTCAATAGATAATCCGTTTAATCACACCGCCTTCTTGGGAGACCTGAAGTGGAGTGAACGGATCAGGTGATGACTGATCATGACGTTCTAAGACAGAAATATAATCAGGAGTTCTTACAAGACAGTTTGACGGCAACCACTGTCAACTGTTCTTTGCAAGACTGTTTGTGCTTACGCTTGTGCCGCCGCCATGGTTCTTACAAGACAGTTTGACGGCAACCACTGTCAACTGTTCTTTGCAAGACTGTTTGTGCTTACGCTTGTGCCGCCGCCATGGTTCTTACAAGACAGTTTGACGGCAACCACTGTCAACTGTTCTTTGCAAGACTGTTTGTGCTTACGCTTGTGCCGCCGCCATGGTTCTTACAAGACAGTTTGACGGCAACCACTGTCAACTGTTCTTTGCAAGACTGTTTGTGCTTACGCTTGTGCCGCCGCCATGGTTCTTACAAGACAGTTTGACGGCAACCACTGTCAACTGTTCTTTACAAGACTGTTTGTGCTTACGCCATCAGCAAGGTGCTGGCCGGTCTGGCAGTCAGGTGTGCAGACTCCAAAACCGCCAGGAAAAAAAACAAACCGGAACGACACTGCAACGCATCACATTGGCTATAGCCTACCCCACACGTCTTTGGCCAGTCAACAGCAGACCTAGAGAGAGAAAGAGAGGCAAGAAGATGCTTTTTTCCATCTGGTCCTTGTCCACTCAGGAACTAAGGATACTAACATGAGAGAGAGAGAGAGAGAGAGAGAGAGAGAGAGAGAGAGAGAGAGAGAGAGAGAGAGAGGAGAATTCTTGTTTAATTGAGGGAACAGACTAACAAAGGCTTTTTTAGGTCTGTTCTCAAGAACAAGCAATGGGAGATAACGGGTGTAACAGAAATTGATCAATTCAAAACGGATACATGCATCAAGTTAAAAAAAAAAAATTAAAGTGTAACCAAGTGAACACAAGATTAAACTTGAAAATCGCATTCAGTTCACAAACAGGCGTACTGGAGGCAAGAGCGGGGGGGGGGGGGGGGGGGGGGGGTGGGGGGGGGGGGGGGAATGGGAGCGGAGGGGTGGGAAGGGTCGGGATTAGAATGCAGGTTGCTTATAAGGTAAAGAAGAAAAACAAGGGAGGATTAAAAAAAAAAGGCGTGGGGAAAAATACAAAGTACAAGCCCCTCAACACACCTCCCCTTCCCCCCGTCCTTACTGGAGACAGAAGCTTTGGCATGGTGGATAAGAATAGGCTATGCATACAAAATAACATGCAACAAAAACAAAGAGAGAGAGAGAGGAGAGAGAGAGAGAGAGAGAGAGGAGAGAGAGAGAGAGAGAGAGAGAGAGAGAGAGAGAGAGAGAAGGTGTGTGTGGTCGGTGCAACGGTTGTGGCAAGTCGGTTAACCCAATGGAAACGCAAAAAGCAATTCTGAGATCGTATCGAGCCGTGCCACTGTCCTCTGGCCTGCCAACGTACCAGGGAACAAGCAGACCGAAGAGCGATCACTACGTAGGGAAGGTGAGATACAGCCAGTAAAGGAGAGAGAGAGAGAGAGAGAGAGAGAGAGAGAGTGGTGTGGTATGGTATGGTGGTAGTGGTGGTGGTGGTGATGAGTGTGTGTGTGTGTGTGTGTGTGTGTGTGTGTGTGTGTGTGTGTTTATGTGCATATGTGTGGTACGTGCGCGCGCGCGCCCATGTATGTGTGTTTAGATGTAAGACCCACGCCTGTCATAGGTGACACGGGGGGCGGGGACAGCCATCCAAGGAGAACCAAGGCCTGAGGCACATCTAATACAACACTGAAACAACCAGAGTGACAGTGCGTGAAGACGAGTCGTTTAAAATGGCCATTTCCATGTCAGGTGGCAGTGACGGAGATTCGAATGTGTGTGTGTGTGTGTGTGTGTGTGTGTGTGTGTGTGTGTGTGTGTGTGTGTGTGGGGAGAGAGAGAGAGAGAGAGAGAGAGAGAGAGAGAGAGAGAGAGAGAGAGAGAGAGAGAGAGACAGACAGACAGACAGACAGACAGAGAAAGACGGCTGAGAGAGAGAGAGAGAGACAGACAGACAGACAAACAGACAGACAAGAGGTGGAGATTGAAGTTACAGTAATCAGGAAGTTTGCAAGTCTTATGAAAACAAGGGGGACAGAATGGGGGAGGAGATGGAGGGGGTGGTGGTGGAGGATTCACGTACCAACATGACCCCAGCAACGCGGACGTTCTTGCACAACCAAAACACTCGTCAGCTTGATGCATAAACCCACGTCAAAGCGCAGAGGGAATTCCCCGAAGTAAAGACGACCCAAGGTGTGAAATTGAAAATGAAATGAGGCAGGGAACAGCAAACAATAAACAGTAAACAAGTTGGGCAACTTTTGCTCCCATAAGAAAACCTAACATGAGTAACTTTTATTCAAGACTGGCACAGCCTTTTAAACTTGAATGAAGTCAGACAAATAAAAAGACGAACAATCTAATAGTGGGGGAAAAAACAAGCGCGGGCCAACAACTCAACTGTTTTCAAAGTAATGACTTGACAAAAACTTGGACTTAAGGGGGAGGGAGGGTCGAGGGGGGGGGGGGGGGGGGTGAAGATGGAGAAACTGGGAACATGAAATTAAGAGAATATATTATAGATATGAAAACTCTTCACTAGCTGCATGAGGGAACCATCGTAATCCCCTTCGAAGGCAAATCTATTTGTATTGCCTGCTCCGAGGCCTTTCGTCCGCTGGATCGGAACTCATCAGGGAGACACAGCTGATCGTGTCTGTGCTCCTGGCGTCAATTAGAGACACACCACAGTCCATAATACCGTGGTGTTCTCACCACCAAGGGTTCGAAAAAGAATCCAAGGTGTGATTCACACGTTGGCTTGATATGGTGCAACTACGTAAGAGCAAAGGGAATTCCCGAAGTGAAGCCGATCAAAGGTGTGATTGGGGTGGCCTAGAATGACAGGGATCAGGTGCAACTGACACGCATACCATTAGAACATAACTGCGTAGAACACTTCTAAACAGTTCACTTAAATCTGGTTCTCTTCCAGGTATGCTCTGTCCGTCCGTCTGTCTAGTATTAATGCATGGTTTTTGCGCGTGCATGAGTGCCTGTAAAGGTTTATGAATATATGTGCGAGCATGTGAGCGGGCTTGTATTGTGCGTGCGCATGTATATGTGTGTACACGTGGTGTGGTGTGGTGTGTGTATGTGTGTGTGTTCGCGCGCGCGCGCTCGTGCGTGTGTGTGCGCGCGCTCGTGCGTGTGTGTGCGCGCACTCGCGCGTGCGTGCGTGTGTGTGTGTGTGTGTGTGTGTGTGTGTGTGTGTGTGTGCGCGCGCGCGCGCACGCGTGTGCATGCGTGCGCGAGTGTAAGAGTGCTAGGACAGAGAGAGAGAGAGAGAGAGAGAGAGAGAGAGAGAGAGAGAGTGCGCGCTTGTGCGTGTGTACGAGAGAGAGAGAGAGAGAGAGAGAGAGAGAGAGAGAGAGAGAGAGAGAGAGAGGAGAGATGATGATGATGATGTGGTGGAGGGAGTGGGGGTGGGGGTAGACTGAAATTCGTCTTGAGTCCATCTACAGAAACGCCTCAAGTCCGTCTCCAATGTTGGAGGACAGAAAGTGGCTCAGTGGACAAGACGGAAGACGAACAATACGCCAGGCCATGTTGTACGAGATCGACAAGATCCACAGCAAACCTGCACCAGCAGCATCTCGCCAGCCAGGCGGACTGTTCACTAGTGAAGAACGGCGTGGAGAGCACGATGTCAACAGTTCTCCTCTCTGTCCTGGCCGCTACGGGAACGGAACCATTTATGCCAGAACACCGTCTTAGCCACAAGTCCATCGACACTTTTGTGACAGTGGTTTCGCGAACATTCTTCTTCTTCTTTCTTTCCTTCTTTCTGTTTTTTCTTTCTTTCTTTCTTTCTTCTCTTCTTCTTCTTCTTATCCTCCTGCTCCTCTTCCTCCTCCTTCTTCCCTCCTCCCGTCTTCTTCTTCTAGAATAAACCATAGTGATCTACTACTAATTATAGCGTTGACTGTCCACAGAACAGAGAAGAAGAAGAAGAAACGCAGAGAGAGAGAGAGAGAGAGAGAGAGAGAGAGAGAGAGAGAGAGAGCATGCATGCATCTAAAGAAATAGACGTTATTACGTTACGACTGTTCGCGACTTTGTTGTTATCCACGAAGACGCCGGCCTCGCCGTTTTCATGAAGGAACCGGAATGATCGGCATGCGGGTAAAGACACTGAAGGACACACGAAATAAGACACCACTACGTCAAGACAGAAAAAAGAAAAGAAAGAACACTGCTTCCTCTTCCTCTTCCACGTGAAAGCCCCAGTACTAGTCAGCTGACCAATCAAAAACTGGTAATGCAAAGCATGGGATGGGCAGAGGGGATGGGGGTGGGGTCGGAGGGGTGGGGCGGGAGGGGTGGGGTGCGTGGGCTCTTTGACAGAGTTATCGCCTGGGTCGGCGACTCGACAGGTTTAGCTCCAGCGGTCTTCGGGTCATCTCCGGTCGTTTTGTCCGGGATGCGCGCGCCTGCTTTACTTTTCCATGTGGGGGCGAAGAGGGGGGATGACTGTTGGGTAGGTCGAAGGTGGATGGGGGTTGTGGAGGATTTGGGGGGATGGGTGGAGATGGGGAAAAGGGAGAACGGAGGCGG
>CM031596.1:87383186-87398186 GCA_018398815.1 Conus ventricosus | reverse complement strand
AGAGAGGTGTTCAAGCTGGATCTGGTCAAGGCGGAACAAAAGTGAACTTCATAAGGCTTAATTTCCCTACAATATCAGGTGTCCCTGTGGCTCAGTGGTTAAAGCGCGAGTCATTAAGTAGAAAATGAGCATGTCCAGAGGGTCATGGGTTCGAATCCCAGCCATGGCTCGTCCCAAGATGGGGGGGAAAAAAAAAGGGGCAGCAGAGGGGACATCCGGAGTCATGAACCGGGTGTGGCCCAACCCCCTAGAGTGTCAGGAGATAAGGCCCGAAACACTTGCTTGAAGGGGGCTTCTCTTCTGAGGACTCTCTGCTGCCACGCTCTCCACGAGTTTCTTTTACTGGATGCATGGGTAAACCATTGACTTCCGGGAATAGGCCGGAGGACGTCCGGGAAAAGACCGGAGGACATGGGAAAGACCAGAATCAAGGGCTCTGTGGGCTGGCTCCCACTTTGCCTTAAACATGTGGCTACTAAGATAAAAGGAAAAGATGCTCCAGGATTCACCGAAAGGGGAGAGAGAATGATGAATCCATCGGTGCTCAACCCAATCACGACTGCAAATCCCAAACGGACTATGAACATGGACAAATGGAATATCCATGTGTCTGTGGAAAGCGTTTCGCTACCACCCGTGGCATGAAGATCCACAGGACAAAGATGGGATGTGTGAAGACTCATCTGAATGAGCAGCAGCGCACTGCATCAGCAGATAAGACGTCGGAAGACCAAGGCCAGGATTTAAACCACAGTGCCAAGGGCATCCACGCTGTTGGTTCGGATGAGGAATTTGCACAGGCCCTCGATTGCCAGGCGCCTGAAAACTCAACTGCCACGAGCAACGAAACTGAAGATTGGGAGAAACTGGATGCAAAAATCGTCCAAAGACTCGATGCACTGATAGGAAAAGCACCCTGGAACACAAACTAGCCACATATGGGGACATTGTGTATGCCACATGTAGAGACGCCTATGGAGTAAAATACCCAAAGAGAAACACCTCCAAAGAAATCCAGACGCCAAGAAAGATGGACAAGATCAGAGTCCAAAGACACCTCAAGAAGCATATGAAGACCGCACTGCCAGCTGAAAAACAAGGCTTGGAAAAACTGTGGGAAGACCTGAAAGAAAAACACAGCGCCCTCAGCAAAGCGGAATCTGCGAGGAAGAGGAGAGCAAAAAGAAGAAGACACAAGAGCGCTTCTTCAGAGACCCTTCCAGTTTGCCAGAACACTGTTTGAGCAGCCAAAATCTGGGACCCTAAGTGTGGACAAAGGAGTTCTTGAGCAGCATCTGAGGAAAAACATACTCTGACTCACAGAGCAAAGCACCACTCGACATTCAAGGTCTGGTGTGGCAAGCAACCCTGAGGAACAGTTCAATGGCAAGCCTCCAACGTTGGCGGAGAATCAAGAAGGTGGTCGACAAAGCCAGAGCCAAATCATCACAGGGCCAAACGGAATACCTTACAGCTTTACAAGAATGTCCCAAGGTGCTGGAGTGGCTCACAGGCTGCTGCGATCGGCTTGGAGAACCAGAAGATCAGTGGCCAGTGGATGACCGGCAGATGGTGTTGTACATCCCCAAAGAGCAAAACTCAAGTGACATTCAGCCAGTTAGGCCAATATCACTACTGAACGTCGAAGGGAAAATCTTCTTCTCTGTCATGGCAGCAAGGCTGACCAAGTACCTGATGGAAAACAAGTACTTGGATGTGTCAGTCCGAAAGGTGGCATCCAGGCGTGGCTGGCTGTGTAGAACACGCCACAATGATCTGGGACGCAATCAAAAAGCAAAACAGAAAAAGAGAGACCTGGACGTAGTGTGGCTTGATCTGGCAAACGCATATGGATCTGTGCCCCATGAGATGATACAGTTGGCTCTTGAGATGTACCATGTGCCAAAGAACATCCGCGACATGCTCAAGAAGTACTTCAATGGCTTCTCAATGCGGTTCTCTACCAGGAGTACACAACTGATTGGATCAACTTGGAAGTGGCATTGCAATGGGCTGTGCAATTTCCCCGATACTGTTCGTGCTGGCAATGGAACTCATCTTGAAAAGCAGCAACAAACAACGCGAGACAAACGACCTTGGCGATGGATACAAGATGCCTCTCTCAAGGCCTTCATGGATGACACTACAGTGATTTCATCCAGAGAAGACGAGACACGTCATGTGCTGGAGAGGCTGGACGACATAGTTGCCTCATCCAGAATGAAGTTCAAGCCAAAGAAATCACGGGTCTCTCCTGAGGAAAGGAAAAGTGGCCGAATCTGTGGTCTTCAGTGTTGCCAACCAGGCCATTCCAACAGTCACAGGAAGAACCAGTCAAGAGCCTTGGAAGATGGTATGATGATACGCTGAAAGACACACAAAGAGCAAAAGAAACCAAGCAGATGGCGGAAGAAGGCTTGGAGACCATTGACCAGTGTGGGCTCCCTGGCAAATACAAGGTTGGTGTCTGCGTTCATGCTGATACCAAAGCTCCTATGGCCTCTGATGATATACGACATCTGCACCAGCACAGTGGAGGCAATGGAAGCCAAAATCAACAAGTTCACAAGGAAATGGCTTGGTGTCCCACCCTGTCTGACTGACATCGCGCTGTACCGTCGCCAAGCAAAGCTCAAATACCACTGAAATCCATCCTGGAGGAATACAAAGCAGGGAAGATCAGACTTCAAAGCATGCTGGAGGACTCAGGAGACAAGGTGGTAGAAGCAATCAAGCCCCAGCTGAAGACAGGCAGAAAATGGAAAGTTCAAGAGGCGATGGATTCTGCAAAAGAAAGTCTCAAGATCAGAGAAATAACAGGACACACACAGACAACAGACAAGGACTGGGGGTGACCAAACTGAATGGTGGTCAAAGGCCAAAGGAAAAGCAAAAGAGACATGATGATTCAGGAGATGAGAAAAAAAGAAGACCAAAAAAGACTCCAAAAAGCAGTCCAGCAGAGCCAGCAAGGGCAATGGACAACGTGGGAGAATGCACTCCAAAAAGTCTAACTTGGAATGACATTTGGCACATGGCCCCTCTCAGGATCAGCTTCATTCTCAGATCTGCATATGACCTTCTGCCTCAAATGCAAACCTGGTGAAGTGGGGGAAAACAGACGATCCTGCATGCCCCTCTGCCATGAAAAACAAACAGTGGAGCATGTTCTAAGCTCATGTAAAGTAGCCCTGGCTCAAGGAAGGACACATGGAGGCACAACCAAGTGCTCAAAGAGATGTACAAGTAGTCTGGGCTAGTACCAACACCACAAAAGGGAGCATCAGGACTCCAAAAGCACCCGCAACATTCTTCACGGCAGGAGGCAGCAAATCATGGCCAAGAACAACAGTGCCACTCGAAAACATGCAAGCAGAGTCTGCTGGATGGGGCAGATGACTGGGAGTGCACTGCAGACCTCCCAGATGGAATAGTCACCCAGAGATCATCAGCAAGAGTGGCATGAGACCAGACATAGTAGTCCACTCTAAGTCAACAAGCAGCTGATCATGATCGAGCTCACGGTGCATATGAGAACAGAATGGAGGCAGCTCAAATCTACAAGACTGAAAAGTATGCTGATCTGGCAAACAGCCTGAGGAGAGAAGGCTATCAGGTCAAAGTCTCACTGCAGAAATTGGAGCTAGGGGATTTGTAGGAACGTCTGCATACAGCCTCATGAAACAGCTCTCAGTTGCAGGGAAGGAAAAACCAGAGCCCTGAAAGCAATGGCAGAAGCGGCAGAGAGGTGTTCAAGCTGGATCTGGTCAAGGCGGAACAAAAGTGAACTTCATAGGCTTAATTTCCTACAAATATCAGGTGTCCCTGTGGCTCAGTGGTTAAAGCGCGAGTCATTAAGTAGAAAATGAGCATGTCCAGAGGGTCATGGGTTCGAATCCCAGCCATGGCTCGTCCAAGATGGGGGGAAAAAAAAAAAGGGGCAGCAGAGGGACATCCGGAGTCATGAACCGGGTGTGGCCCAACCCCCTAGAGTGTCAGGAGATAAGGGCCGAAAACACTTGCTTGAAGGGGGCTTCTCTTCTGAGGACTCTCTGCTGCCACGCTCTCCACGAGTTTCTTTCTACATATATATATTATATATATATATATTATATATTATATATACAAACACAGAGGTTAAGGAGTCATTCTTATTTATTTGGTATCAGATGACCAAAGTCCCTTGCTTTGATATGCAAAACAATAATTTTGTATTTACATACAGAAATATTCCGACTGTCTTGTCTCATCCGGAAGGCATTTGTCTGCTTGCATTGAGCTGCACACTTCATGACAAGGTCTGGTGTAATCTGAAAAGGTTAAAAAACATCATCAACGTTCTGAATTGTGTGTGTGTGTGTGTGTGTGTGTGTGTGTGTGTGTGTGTGTGTGAGAGAGAGAGAGAGAGAGAGAGCATCATAATGTGATGCATACCCCTATGTAATTATTTTGAGTGTTGTCTTTGTTGATGTTGCCACACTGTTGATGTATTAAAAGTCAGTAAACATGTCATAACACATTTAGTCTCTCTCTCTCTCTCTCTCTCTCTCTCTCTCTCTCTCTCAGTCTTTCACACACACACACACACACACCACCACACACACACACACAGAGAGAGAGAGAGAGAGGAGAGAGGAGGAGAGAGAGAGAGAGAGAGTTGAATTAACTTACCAACATTGGCTGTGGTTCGCTGCCTTTTTTTTGATGAATCAGCGACTGGTATCGGTGTTCGTTTCTCTGCCATTGCAACAGGCTGAGCAGTGTTCACTGCAGTCGCTTCTGTTTCCTACAAATGAACCCAACAATACCCACTATAATAACCAAAACGAAGACTGAATCTACGAAAGTACTGAAAAATATAGCAACCAGCTGTACATCAATGCATACAAGAAGGGAGACATGAAAGACTAAAGCTGCGCGGACCACAACTACACACTGACTAGCGCATCTCTCGAGCACAGGCATGATTTGTTTACACGCTTGTACGCCGAGTAAACTGTGGCCGCGTTATCAGTTATAGGGTAATTACTTGCACATGTCGATAGGTTTCGCACTCAACATTCCTCCACAACACAAAGTCATAACACATGTCTTATAGTAAACGCATAACAACCGCTGAATTATGGAAAAAAGAATGCTTACCTCAACGATGTTTTGGCTGCCAAACTCCATGTTACCACCGACACCGGAAGTTCTGTACGCACTAGGTGGTGGGGCCCGCCCCTTTCAGTACTTCGTTAGTGACTCAGAGAAGGGGAAGCCGGCCAGTTGCGCATCCCTTTGCTGTACGGTCTCTGATCACACGAAGAGAGAAGTAGTTTCCCCTGATATTCTATCTTGCAGTGGTTACCTTAATCATCATGTGCATTATAATGACAGCCGGAAACTCGGTACTTTTGCCACATCAGTCAGAACCAAATCAGTGTTTGCGAGTCGACGAGGATATTGTGGCTTTTTTTTTTTTTTAATTAAAAATTTTTTTTTGGGGGGGGGGGTCATTGCGGTGGAAGTCGTCTGCTCTCACACCGTAGTGAAAGGTGTCCTAAGTTATGCATATATATGGGTTGTTCTTGTCTTCTCCCTCTCTTTTAATAACATGCGTTCCCGGCAGACCAAGACCAATTTAAAGCATTGCCTTGGCAAGCGTTATAGATCTAACTTGATAGATAAAACCAAGTGTCTGAAAAGATTATCTTTGAAAGAGGAGAACGTAGCAGTAGTTACGATATTCACAGGAAGTTAGTTCAAAAGATATGTTCTTGAGAATAAAAAAAACTTGTTTCAAAGATATCCATTCTATGTTTTAGTAACAAAAACCTCTGGTTCGACCTAGAATTTTTCAGGGCTTATTTTGTGAACAGTTTAGACAGTTGCGATGGGAGTTTATTGTTCAAAACCTTGTGTATCTTCGTTATATCTTTGTTAATGCGGTTAATTCCAAAAGAGGTAAGATTTGTAACTGTTTCACCATTTGCTCTGTCGATAAGTGCGGATCAAGCTATATGTCCAATACAGGGAGTCTGATCTTTTCAGATGTGCAATAATGCAGTCATCCCATACAGTGGGAGCATAATCAATATAAGATGTTATGTGGGCATTGTGGAATATTTCACGGGAACTCGTTCTCAGTGAAGTGTTTTAGTTTCTTTAAAATGAATACGTTTTTCGATATAACTTTGCATATGTAGTTGATGTGACCATCCCACTGTAACTGGTCGTCTACAACTAATACTAGTAGTCTTTGCTGCCTGACCTGACTGATATGACGGTCTTCAATAGAAAACTGGATTGAAGTCAAACTAAGTGGAAACAAACCTAGCTGTTTTTTTCTCGGGTGGACATAATCATGCACTCTATTTCGGTAGGATTTAAGTGCATTGCATTATCTTCACCCCAGTTTTCTACTTCCACGAGACTTTGTTATGCTTAAGAAATGAAAGTGGCTATGGCTATATCCAACCACATCAATGTCAGTCACTTTCTTTTTTTTTTTGCAAGGTGATACACATTCAAATGGCCAATTTGTAACTTCTGTCCATTTTTTTTTCAAATCTGTCATGTCAATTGATTACCTGTTCAATCAGTTGTATGGTTGTGAAAATAAAGTACAGTCGAAGCCGCTTGTAACGAATCGCCGGGGACATTCAAAATTGCTTCGTTACATCCAGCTTTCGTTACAACCGACGCGCCGGTTATAACGAATTTCTAACTGGTTGGTTTGTTACATCCGGCATGACGTCTCTCTCTCTCTGTCCCACCCACCAATTTATCCACACACACACACACACACACACACACACACACACACACACACACACACAGACACGCGCGCGCGCGCACACGCACGCACGCACGGACGCACGCACGCACGCACGCACGCACGCACGCACGCACGCACGCACGCACGCACGCACGCACGCACGCACGCACACACACACACACACACACACACACACACACACACACACACACACGTGTATGTGCGTGCCTGCATACATGAACAGAAATCAAGCTCGTTTCCTAGGCTGTCATAGGCCTATATTGTAATAAAAATCATTTTAGAAAAATTTGCCCAGAATATGGCTGTAAATTAATGTAATCAGATCACAAAGGCGTATGTTGCGATCTGAAGGTATATAAATCGATAATAAGTAAAACAGGCGAATAAGAAAATCACTGTATTATTCTGAAGACTTCAGAAGAATAGATTGTCGGAAGAAATTACACAGTGCCACGATTTGTAAGCGGGAGGGGGAAGGGGAGTTTATACACTGTTCGTTGACTATTTCGCACTGTTATGCCATTTGAATATGCCCTGGTATAGAAAGAAACTCTTAAGTAGTCGATTTTAAAATGTACGCGCTCTGCCATACTGGAGAGAACTTTTTGCGCTTGTCACAACTTGACAATAAATCACAATAACTAAAAATGATTAGGTCTTGAATTTTTCTTTTGTCCATCACTGCAACGAAAGTCACAGATGTATTATTATATGTAATGTATACAATCAAGAGTAGTTTTTTTTTAAAATTAAAAGCAGAGATCAACAAGCTCACAGACATGCTCCACAAGACCTACAGAAATCACCTCAGCGACAAGACCTGCGAGAAGAAGAAACAGAAGTACCAGCAATCCAGGCAGCTCATCCAACAGAAGCTTCGACAGATGAAGAACGATTGGTGGGAAAAGAAAGCAGAAAGTCTGCAAGCTGCGGCCGACATCAACGACATGAAGACGGTTCACGCGGGCCTTTACACCATCTATGGACCAAAGACTACTGGGTCAACACCCATTCGTGCTTCTGACCAGAGCACACTGCTGACAGATAAGACTGGCGTCCTTGCTCGCTGGGCTAAGTATTTCTATGCTGTCTTGAATAGAGACTCGTCAGTATCTGAAGAAGCAATTGCAGCGCTGCCCCAACTGCCAGTGAAGGAATCTCTGGCAGACCCACCCTCCAGTGCAGAGACTGCGAAGGTTCTGAAGCAGACCACGTCCGAGAAAGCCTCAGGGGCAGATGAAATTCCAGCAGACATATACAAGAATGGAGGCGAGGTACTCTTGGAAAAGCTGATTAGCCTCTTCCAGTTCATATGGGAAAAGGAGAAGTACCCAAAACCTCCGAGACGCCTCTATTGTATAATTCTACAAGGGAAAGAATGATCATGCGTCCAGTGACAATCATTGTGGGATTTCCCGCTTATGCATCGCAGGAAGGATTTGTGCCAGGGTCATCTTGAACAGACTCATCACCCACATAGCAGACTCCTTTGTTCCTGAATCACAGCGCGCGTTTTGCGCAGGCAGGAGCACAACCGACATACAGCGTCTGTGGACGACTTTGTGCCTCAGGAATTGGTCTTCATTCCCACACAGATGACTTGCCTGTCTACTCATCCGTCGGACACGACGGGAGAATATATCACTGTACAGTCAAAAGTTCTTTATTATCATCAGTACACATTAGGTCACTCATATACAGTTAATGATGGCAGTTATAATGTCTGATAAATTAATGTTCAGATTATATGAAACAACAGAAAAGGATGATTGTTGTTACACTGAACAAAAAAAATGAAATCCCTCAAATCCTCACATTCTGTGAAACAACAGAAAAGGATGATTGTTGTCACTTTGCGACGTGCAGACGCCATGATGGAATGGCCTATTAAATCAAAGCCTGACCTTCCACCCACCCTCGTCCCTTCAGCATCTCTCCTCCATCTACAGTCGCTGAACTTGACCCAACGGAGTCGACTGCTCTGCTTCGACAATCTCGACACTTGCATTACAAGACATTAAAAGACGATTTTATTATCAGAGGTGACGTTTACCATACAACAAACACACTGTAAATATACTGTGTACTTTCAAATTACCTAAGCTGTGTAGGAAAATGAAACAAGCTTGGTCAAACACATATATAAACGTGTGATTTCTATTTAGAGCTGCGCATAGACAGCTCTACATTCATGTGCTATGCGGACACTCCCCCATCTCCCTGAAATAGCAAACTACAGTATGAAGCAATATACATCGCAGCGAACCAACCAACCATTTCCGAGAAATGGTTTCCAAACACAAAAGTAACCACTTCGTTATATCCGACTTAAACTCTTCACAGGGCCGAACATATGATTCGCTATAAGCAGCCGATTCATTATAACCGGCATGATCGCCCACTGGGACCCTCAAACCATTTCGTTACAAGCGGCATTTCGTTACATCCGACTTCGTTACATCCTACGTATTTTTTGTCATATAAGGAAGGATTTTTGTCGGGACCAACCTTTTTGCTTCGTTATATCCAGCATTCGTTATATCCGACTTCGTTTATAAGCGGCTTCGACTGTAATTATTACTCAAAAGTCGTCGACAACGAATAAAATAAAGGACAAACAAAAAGGTCAACAGTTACAGTGTGTATAGGTAACAAGGCAGCATTTGCTGAAAACCCTACAGAGTGATCAAATAAAAAGGATACACACACTTTTAAATTTCTTCACTCACACACTGCAACGTAAAAGGTTTTGTGAGGAAAACCGTGTAAAGCTGAAAGAGGAAGTTAGAGTATACGAAGTCAAATAGAGTGTAGTCCACACGAAAAGACAAGCTACTGCAGGTTCTCGCGCTCTTCTGTGCTCCACGCGGCATAAAAGCAGGAAGTCCTTTGCTCCAACGGTACACAGGCACACTTGAAGGTTCATACACAGTGTCAAGGTGTGAACATTTTCAACGAACCACACGTAATGCGTCCTGTAAAGATGAAGCCGTGCCGATCAGAGGACATGTTGTCTGTGTCAGGTTCCTGGAGCAGCACATGTCAACTGGCCGATAATGCTCCCCGTCTGTCTCTCTCTCTCTCTCTGTCTCTCTTTCTCGCACACACACACACACACACACACACACACACACACACACACACACACACACAAAACACACACATACAACTGAGCAGCAATCTGAGATTTTACAATAGAAAGATTTTTAACATTTCCGGTGTGTTTTTAGAAGCTTTTTTTTTGTTTTTTTGTTGTTGTACAATGCTGTGTGAATGACTTCAACGTAGTGACAGCCCTGATATGGCCCTTTGCGGTCGGATGGGCATTAAGCAACATTACCTTACCTTACCTTAAAAGAATAACCGAATGTCAATGCCAAAGATTACCCGTGTGACTGTCTCTTTACTGCTGTAACTGTCACAGTGTTTTCTTTCCAGTACGAAACACATTCAATTGTAAAAAAAAAAAACCCTTAGAAAAAAAAAGCACATGTTATACAGCAAGGAGTCACAACAACAATACAGAGACTGAAGACTGACCTTAAAACAGGGTTGAATATCACCAACACAGAAGGCTCATTAGAACGCCCGAAGATGCTATGCTATGATCTTTATTGCTTGCATGGGATCAGGGCCGATATGGTTGTTGACATTGGTGTCCTTTGGACTGGGACCAGAGGGACCGGAGGAGGTCATCCAGGGTGAAGGCGTAGATCTTGTTGGAAAAAAAAAAGGGGGGGGGGGGGGGGGGCATATCTAGGCCAAAGTAGGACTGGTGTTGCGTGGGATTGTTTTGCTGGTTGTATTTTGGATGTTGTATATTCTTTGCAACATGCTGATCTATTGGCCAGTGAGTCTGGGGAGATTGCTTGGAGTGTGACTTGCGATGGGACATGCTCCGTGGTCTTGAGTGTTGGTGGTTTGTGGTTATAATGGTAGTGGTTTGAATTATTCTGATGCGGTCTGTGCTCTAACAGAGAGGGTCGGCTGGTTTGTTTTGATTTCGGAATGTGTGGATGCGACTGGATTTCGAGGGCCACCAGTTTTGTTCTTTCTGTGCTGGGAAATAACCTATTGTGATAGAGAACCTGTCTGGGAGCACCATTTTTAGCAAGAAATGTGGGAGTGTGATCTGTAAATTGATTTTTTAATCTGGTGGCGGGCTGATTTGAGATTTGAGTTGGATTGAATAGCAGATTGTGTCAGACGATGACGACTAAATGGGGGTATGATGGAGGATGCATGGATGGATGCTTGTGGGAAAACTGCTGAAATTTTTCAAATGAGTTGGACCCATGCAATTTGTTTGATTGATCCATTTTCACAGCTATGGATACCCACATGGAATGTGATGTGCTTGACATGTTGATGTGGCTGGAGTGTGTCCGACCATTTCTGTAAGTCAGTGACAGTCAGTCCGGAGCTACAAGGTTTTGAACTTGGAAGTCATGTACGGACGTTTTCTTTGCGTTTACACCTGACAGATTATCGTCTCCAATTAATATTGCCTTTGACTGGGGATGAATGCGTTGCTGGGAGAGCTGAGTGTGGGCTGATGTTTCTCTGTCTCGTTTTGAAGTCGAATTTGAAGTGTTTGTTTCAGGTTTGTCAACGAATGGTTTGGGGTCAGCTTTTTATTTGTGTCGAGTGCGGCAACGGTTTGATAGTGAGACATGGGATGGCAAGTTCTGCGACGATGATGGCGCATGTGAGAATGATAGTGAGGCTTTCATCTATCGACTTGTGGGAGGTAGGCGAAGACTTATCACACTGGTCGGGACTGCTTGAGTGGCTTATATCAGCATTATGAACAGTGACTGTGTCAGCACACAGGAGTGGTTGTGTTGTGTTTGAGGCATGCTTTGGAGATGAAGTGGTATGGTTTGTTTGATGTGCCTCAAGTGCTTTCTTGGGGTCTCACAGCGTGTTCCCTTGGCTGTCTCTGCAAAGTGAAGGTTTGGTTATGTCTTTTGTAAGGGTTCCATTTTCTTGCGTTATTTTTTTTTTTTTTTGCCACTGCTTCATTCATTGATAATTCTGTAGCTTTTTAAGACTGGTCAACGACAGCTGTGCCATTTTTTTGTTTGTTTGTTTTTGTTTTTGCTTTGACTTCATTGTGCGGTAGTGTCATATAGTCTTCTCTTGAGGTGGCCAGCTCAAATTTTACTGGAAGCATTTCATCTGACAATTGTTTTATGGTGTTGATCAGTTTAGATAGTTGCTCTTGTGCAATGCCTTTGCATTGCTGGATGGAAGGGTCTGGTAAATGAACAGGAGTATTCATATTTGTACCGTTGCTTTCCGTTGTTGTATGACAACTAACAGCGCTGTATGCACGGCTGGTGGTGCTAACATGAGCAGAGGGAGGACTGCTGACTGACTGTGTCATCTGTGGTGGTGGTATGTGGTCCTCCTTGCTGACAGCACTGTCAGCAGGTAGTGGTGGTGTCTGGTCTTCATAGTTGACCTCGCTGCCAGCACTGTCCGATGGTGCTAGGTCTCCGAAAGACACAACAGCCGACAGACCGCCTGATTCTGGCTTCTTTTCATTGTCAGAAGTTGGCTGTGTTGGACGGGGAGGGTGTGGGGTTGTGGACGCTGGGAGTTCATATGTTTTTGTTTTATTGTCACTGACAGGGGGTGGTAGAGCTAACTGGGCCCAGGAAGACGAAGTGAGACATGTACTAGTTTGTTCACTCATCATTTTTTTTTCCATCGCGGTCTTTCAACACATCAAATTCATGGTCCACCTATTTCTGACAACAGAGAGAAGGAGAGAGGGTTTTAGAAGAATAACAGAAGAAGAATTCTGATTTGGGGAGAGAGAGAGAGAGAGAGAGAGAGAGAAGAGAGAGAGAGAGAGAGAGAGAGAGAGAGAGAGAGAGAGAGAGAGTTTGAGAAGAATGACAAAGTGTTACTAAACTGGTTCATGACACGAGTTGCGCGTGCACACACACACACACACACACACACACACACACACACACACACACACACACACACATACACACACACACACACACACACACACGCGCACACGTACACACACACACACACACACGCACACACACACACACACACGCGCGCGCGCACGCACGCATACATGCACACATGCAAGGACGCGCGCCCGCGGACACACACACACACACACACACAAAACACACACGCACACACACACACAACACTGATGCAGAGAGAGAGAGAGAGAGAGAGAGAGAGAGAGAGAGAGAGCAGAATTAAAAAGTTCTATACTGTTTTATGCAGCACAAAAAAGTGCCGTAAAATGTATTGCGAAAGGAGAAGAATCAAAATGACTGCACTGACGGGAAGGATATATGAAAAACAAAATAACAAAAAGAGGAAAGCGTTCCGGTCATTTTCATATCGGTTCTTGACCTTAATGACACATCGTTCATATCTGCTTCGGCAATTCGCCTGTCTCCCCTACTCCCCTCCCCCACCTCTCCCTCCGCCAGGTGTACACCGGCTTACCTGCGCAGTTTTCTCAGCGCAATTTGGCTACATACGGAAGGGAAATCTTATCTCACAGGAATAGTGTGTGTGTGTGTGTGTGGGGGGGGAGGGGGGGGGGTCTGCGCGAGCGCGTCTTTCTCTCTCTCTTATCTCATTCTCTCTCTCTGAGGGCGCGGGGGGAGGGGGGGGGGAAGGGGGGGGGGGGGAGGGGGGGGGCGTGACCATGACCAACCCTCTCTCCACTCCCTGCCTGTTCTTTAATGTCGGACACGACAAATCAGCCCGTGTCAGTGGCCAGCAGTTTCTCTTCGTCTTCCTCTTCCTTGTTGCTCGGCTAATACTCCCCACGTTTTCACCACTGGTGACACTTCCGTACGTGTGACCGTTTTCAGTCCCATCATTAAGGTAGCCACATTCCGCCTTCGGAGGTGATCGATGTTTAAACACAACACAGGCGTCCTTTTCATTTACTTATCTGTTTACTTATTTGTATGTGTGTCTGTAATGGCCTTTGGATGTGACACGACAGATCCTCCGTGGGAGCGTTCTCATGGGTGTACAGCCGATATTTCATGACTGCAGAACCCACCGGCGAAAAAACAAAACAAAAACCGCTACCGTTAAGCAACTGCCGCGTGCATCCAGCAGCATTCGTTGCTGTTCCACCAACAGGTGAAGACAGTACAACTCCAGACACAGCCAAGCTTTCTCCATGAGGTCTTATGTGGCCTTTGAAGAGAATCCTGGGTTACAGTCTTTCCCGTTGTCAACAGGACTTACCCTGCGGTCGGCGGGTCTTTCCTCACTGTAACTGAACCTATCCCCAGAGCAGACCAAAATGCAGACAAGAAAAAGATACATCCGAAATTGTGGGCAGGACCCAGAGAAATACTGTCCTCAACTGCCGAACAAACCAGCTGGGAGCGATCCTGTACCACCTTTGGAAGCCTGTGCCGTGTTCACACAGGGTGCAGACACGCGCAGGGCGTTCAGTTAAGACGTCAAGGAACATAACTACTCCCTGGCAGATGCCATTGTGTAATGGATGTGATATGACAGCAGCTCTACAGGAGTGTTCCCGTGGGTGCACCAGCCGATATGTCATGACTGCAGAGCCCACCGGAGGAAAAGGCCACCGTCAAGCAGCCTCCCCAGTTGCTGTTCCACCGAGGTCTTACGAACCCTCTGAAGAGAATCCTGGGTTACACTCTTTTCCGCTGTCATCAGAACTTTCCCTGCGGAAAAGAACGGGATTCCCTGTGTACTCTAATGTAAGCTTGTCATATCGATGTGCACAAACCTCTGTGACACAAATACAAGGGGAAAACTTTATGTCTGCTGTTATTTTCAACAGCTCTCTTTGCTTTGTTGATTTTTTTTAGTAAGGGTCGGATGATCGAAAACAGTTGTCTGTCCGTTCATTTTAGATAAAAAGGGTCAAGAAAATATTTCGTTTGTTCTATCAGCGAATATTCATTTTCTTCATTTTGTTGGAATAAACTTAATGTTCTTAAACAGACAGCATATTTTTTCACAGTTGAAAGCCTACGTGTAGCGAAACAGTCTTACCCATAAAGTTCCTGAGGGAAACACATCTTCGCCGTCATAAATCAGACATAAATCATAAATCAGACATAAATCATAAATCACAAATTGAAACTGAAAAGATTATCAAAAAAGTCTTTCTGATTAACAAAACAACACTTCTCAAGTTCTGTCGTTAAAATAAATAAAAAGGATATTAT
>CM031596.1:87325686-87373186 GCA_018398815.1 Conus ventricosus | reverse complement strand
ATCACCTGCAACACTGCAGGCACCATTTACACTACCATCTCCTCCACTCCGCCACATTAAGTTTATAGGTACCTCAGCTAACGAATGGAAGGGACTGTGTGTGTGTGTGTGTGTGTGTGTGTGTGTGTGTGTGTGTGTGTGTGTGTGGTGTGCGCGCGTGCGTGTTTGTGTGTGTGTGTGTGTGTGTGTGCGTGCGTGCGTGCGTGCGCGTGAGTGTGTGTGTGTGTGTGCGTACGTGCGTGCGTGCGTGCGTGTGTGTGTGTATAATGCAGGGAGATGCAAGGAGGAATGGAGGAAGAAGGTGAGGACAGAGGAAACCAGCGCGTTGGGCTAATGCGTAGGTCAAACATCTCTTAATTTGTAGCCATGAGACCCTCTTCTTCAATTCTCTCATCGTATTTCATTAATCTTAATTTATCCATCAGCTTTAAATTATGCGCAGTGTCGTCTCGAAACTTAGCGGATATGGTGTAGCGTATGTATAGACGAGTTCGCACGCAGTGACACCTTGGAGAAACTGAAATTGAAACACACGCTCTTTCAGGGAAAAAAAAAAATTGAGAGAAAAAAGGAAAAAGGAAAGAAAAAGAGGAAATAATGGACTTACGTTGCCATTCCCGCCCTGCAGTCGTGCTGACTTCAGTTTCCATTCATTTCACACGTACCCACCATGGCGAATTCATCACAACGGTTCCTATCGGCGAATCCATGGAGAACCGCTATTAGACAGCCATGATGGCGCCATCTTGAGAGGGGACACTCACTCAGTCATACAGGCTCCGAGACTACTAAGCAGTTATTGCCGTCAGCACACGGCTTAGCAGGTGGTGTCCTACGTATGTTGCTCAAGAACAGTCTGCAGTGAACATCACCGAACTTGTAACAACGCAGCGTCACCTTCAGTGAGCCGACTCATCACGAAAAATTGATGATCGCTGCTCCCCGAGGTCTGCCGGCGCTGGTGTTCTGACGGCACACATCTGTGAGTGGCCGTGTATTAGGGAGCCGGAATGATTGGAGCGAAGTGAAGCTTCTGGGATGGTGCGTTGGGGAGGGAGAGAGACGGAGGTGGAAGGGGAGGGGAGAGAGGGGGTGGGAGGGGTGGGGGGGTGGGGGTGGAAGACGAGCCAGCAAACACCACCAACAACAACAACAACACACACACACACACACACACACACACACACACACACACACACACATATTGAAAATGTGCACGTGCGTCTCTGAGAAGGCAATGGAACTTATAACAACCTTCCCGCTGAAGCCTCCCTCTTAAATACAAACAAAACAAGAAACAAAAAAACCAAATTTCCTTATCATGACTTTCGAAATTAAGACTTATCTCTTAAAATCAACAATTCTCCAATGAAAGCTGCCTCTTAAAGTCAACCCATTTCCTTATAGCGACTTTCCAAATTAGTACTCCCTCTTAAAATCAACTTATAACGACTTTCCCAAATGACACTAACTCTTAGAATCAGTAAATATCATCATACCGACTTTCCCAGTTAAGACACACTCTTAAACTCAATAAGTCCTCTAACAGCGACTTACCTAATGAAGACTTCCTCTAAAAAAAAAAAAAAAAAAAAAATCAACAGATCTCCTTCTGACGACTTTCTCGACCAAAACTCTCTCTTAAGATCAACAGATCTTAAAATCAACAAAATTCCTTATAATGACTCTCCAGATTGAGACATCCCTCTAAATATGAACTAACTTCCTCATAATGGCTTTCTGAGTAAGGTTCCTAAAATCAACAAACTTCCTCATAATGACTTCCTGATTAAGATTCCTAAAATCAACAAACCTCCTCACAATGACTTTCTGATTAAGATTCCTAAAATCAACAAACCTCCTCACAATGACTTTCTGATTAAGATTCCTAACATCAACAAACCTCCTGACAACGACTGTCCCGATCACGGATTTTGAAAAGATTTTCTTTTATGTCTGTGATCCCGATGTATAACCTCTCTTAAAATCATATAAATCTCCTTGCAATGACTTTCTCAGTTATTTTTTTGAAGAAAAATTATAATCACTTCGTCAGGCAAAGGGGACAAACAAATTACAAGACAAAACACAACGCGTTTCGAGCTCTTTGGTCTTCTTCAGGCAAGATATACATAATGCAGGTCAAGGAAAACGAAGAACGAGCGATCACTTCATTTCATTCATGCCCATCGCTCCCGGTGGAGCATAGGCCATCCACGACCATTCGCCATCGCACTCTGTTCTGGGCTGTTCTGGCCATTCCAGTCCAGTTGGTCCCTCGTTGTTTCAGTTCTGCCTCAGTGTCTCGCCTCCAGCTGTTGCGAGGCCGGCCTCTCTTCCTCTTTCCCTGCGGGTTCCAGGTCAGGGCTTGGCGTGTGGTGCTGGACGCTGGCTTCCTGAGGGTGTGTCCGATCAAAGACTGTACGCCCTACGGAGGGCGAACTATCTTTGGTCCGATCCAGCCCCACTTCCTTCGCAGTATCTGCTTGGCCACTGGTTCCTGTCCGGCACGCTCCCACAGATCTTCGTTTCGGATCTTCTCTGGCCATCGGATTTTGTAGATGCGCCTCAGACAGGTGTTGAAGAATGTCTGAACCTTTTGTTGCATCGTCTGTGTTGTCCGCCATGTCTCGCATCCGCAGAGCAGAACTGACTTCACATTTGAGTTGAAGATGTGGAGTTTGGTTCTTATGCTGATTCCTCCAGATGCCCAGATGTTCTTGAGCATGACGAAAGCTGCTCTTGCCTTGCCGATTCTGGCTGTGACGTCTCGGTCCGTGCCTCCCTGTTGGTCAACCACGCTTCCCAGGTAGACGAAAGACTCCACCTCCCTGATGGGCTCTCCACCAACTGTGACTGATGTGCTGGCAGTGGTGCTGATTTTCATCAGCTCGGTCTTCTTCCTGTTGATCTTGAGCCCTGTCCCGGCTGATGTGGTCTCCAGGCGAGTGGTCTTGTCCTGCATCTGGCTGTGGCTGTGTGACAGGAGCGCCAGGTCGTCAGCGAAGTCAAGGTCGTCCAGCTGCGTCCAGAGTGTCCACTGTATACCGTTGTTCCTGCCTGTTGTAGTGGTCTTCTTCATGATCCAGTCAATGACCAGGAGGAAGAGAAACGGGGACAGCAGGCACCCCTGCCGAACTCCGGTATTCACCTCGAAACTTTCGGACAGCTGGCCGGCATGGGCAATCCTGCAGTTCATGTCCTGGTAGGTGCACCGGATGAGGGAGATGATCTTCTCGGGGACTCCGTAATGCCTCAGTAGCTTCCACAGCATCTCTCTGTTCACACTGTCGAAGGCCTTCTCATAATCTATGAAATTGATGTAGAGGGGGGAGTTCCACTCCAGCGACTGCTCCACGATGATGCGCAGGCTGGCGATCTGGTCGGCACATGATTTGTTCTGCCGGAAGCCTGCCTGCTGGTCTCGGAGCTTGGGGTCGACAGCCTCCTTCATCCTCTCCAGTAGAACCCTGTTGAGAACCTTGCCTGGCATTGACAGGAGCATGATCCCTCGGTAGTTGCTGCAGTCCCTGAGGTCTCCCTTCTTTGGCAGCTTGATGATGATTCCTTCTTTCCACTGGGCCGGTACCTCCTCCTTCTCCCAGATCTTGCTGAAGAGGCTGTATAGCATGTTGACAGCTGTCTCTATGTCCGCTTTGATGGCTTCTGCTGGTATCTCGTCCGGCCCTGCAGCCTTCCATTTTTCAGAGTCATGATGGCCTTCTTGATCTCTGCCTCTGAGGGTTTGTCGCAGCTGATGGGCAGTTCTGACTCCGCGGGTGGGATATCTGGTGGTGCGTCAGGGGCGGGGCGGTTCAGCAGCTCCTTGAAGTGTTCTACCATCGTTTCAGCTGTTCCTCGGTTGTTGTCAGTGGGTTTCCATTCTTGTCCTTCACTGGCTTGTCTGTCTGCTGGAACTTGCCCATCAGATTCTTGGTCACCAGGTACAGGTCCTTCAGGTTCCCTTGTCCGGCTGCTGCCTCTGCTTGACTGGCCAGGTCGTCAAAGTAGTTCCTCTTGTCCTTCTTGATGCTCCTCTTTACTTCTCCGTTCGCTGCTGTGTGCTCTTCCTGTTCCTTTGCCTTAGCTGCTCTTGTTCGGCTCGTGTTCAGCGTAGTTTTCTTCTCTCTCCTTGTTTCCAGCTTGTGGATGGTGTCGGCAGAGATCCATTCTTTGTGCTGGGTCTTCTTGCCAAAGATCGCTTCACATGTGTCATGCCAGAGCTTCTTGAAGTGTTCCCTCTGTGTTTCGACGTCCGTCTCACCATCTTCTATCAGCTCTTGTAGCGGCTGGAACCTGTTGGAAAGGCTGATCTGGAATGCTGCTTGTGTGTCCTTGTTTCTGAGCAGTCCGACATTGTACCTTGTCCGTGTGTTGTTGACGTTGGTGAATCACTTGAGGCGAAGTCTCACTGTTGTTAAAAGAAGGTGGTGGTCTGATGACACGTCAGCACCTCTCATCACTCGTACATCCCGCCATGATCTCCTGAACTTCCGGCTAATGCATATGTGGTCTATCTGGTTCTCCGTGACGTGGTTCGGGGATCTCCATGTGGCCTTGTGGATGCGCTTGTGTGGGAAGATGCTTCCTCCTATCACCAGCTGGTTCAGGGCGCACAGGTCTGCAAAGCGCTCACTATTCTCATTCATCTGTCCCAGTCCATGTGTCCCCATGATGTCCTCGTAGCCTGTGTTGTCCCTTCCAATCTTGGCGTTGAAATCTCCCATCAGTATGGTTATGTCCTTTGCTCCTCTTCTGTCTATCACTGTCTGTAGTTGCTGGTAGAAGTCATCTTTCTTCTCTTCTTCCGCATCATTGGTGGGAGCATAGCACTGGATGATGTTCAGCCTGATGTCATTCTTCTTCGTGGTAAACATGGCTGTGATGATGCGGGAGTTGACAGGTTCCCATCCGATGAGTTCTCCCTGTGCCTCCGGTGCCAGCATCAGGGCCACACCCTCAGTGTGGGGGGCTCCATCCTCTGTGTGTCCTGAGTACAGCAGCTGTTCTCCAGATGAAAGTCTCAGCTGTCCTGACTGTAGCCACCTTGTCTCACTCAGTCCTAGCACTCCGATCTTGTAGTTTTTCATCTCTCTCACTACTTGGATGGTTTTTCCCGTTTCATACATCGTCCTGATGTTCCATGTGGCTACTCTCGTCGTTGTCCTGGGTGTTAGAAGGGGAGTCAGCCTTGCAGCTTCCTTTCGGCTTTCACTGCACCGCGTCATAAGTCTCCGGGATGGAGACCCTTCCTTGCCCATGTGAATGTTTTGCTTCATTGTCGTCGATGCTTCTGTAACTGGTCTTTTTTTACAGGTAGGGTTGTTAGCCCTACGCAAACCCCTTTATCCTCCGGGCGAGGTGGTCCTGCCTTAGAAGCCTCTTACGACATGCATGGCAGTGCAGTGGGTCTATTCTATGCCCAACCCACAGGGCGAGAGCGATCACTTATCTTTCGAATTCGGCGCAAGATGGGCGTCGAGAACATAAGTAATTTTTCGTTCTTTGTTTTCATTGTCCTGAATGTTGTTCATCCTGCCCGAAGAAGACCAATAAGGTCGAAACGAGTCGTGCTTTGTCTTGCAATCTGTCTGTCCCCTTCGCCTGGCAGATTGATTGTAACTTTAAAAAAAAATTGTTTCAGTTCCCGCCTGCAGTCACCTCCCACTTTGAAACGTTCTCAGTCAGGACTCCCTGTGAACAGCAGTAAATCTCCTTACAACGACTTGCTTCATCAAGCCTTCACTTTGAAATCAGCTCTAGTTATTTTCGCGATTAAAATTTCCTACAACGACCTTCCACAGAGAGAGAGAGAGAGAGAGAGAGAGAGAGGGAGAGAGAGAGAGAAGAGAGAGAGAGAGAGAGAGAGAGAGCGAGAGAGAGAGAGATTATGTACTGAGAGAGAGAGAGAGAGAGAGAGAGAGAGAGAGAGAGAGAGAGAGAGAGAGAGAGAGAGTATTATTGACATTTGCAAAAAGTCCTACTGACAAAGGGGTATTATGAATATCTGGCGACAACGGCACACAACAGCGACCGAAAAGGAAACTTATGCAAACAAAAACTTCCCTTCCGAAGTTACAAACACTCCAATAAATATAACTATCATAAAAAAAAAATCAAACACACACACACATGTAGGCGCACACGCGCACACACAATATTCCATTATATTAGACTATCAGGTTATGAACATTCAGTGATAACCACAGAGTCGAGGTATCTTGAAGCAAGAGATTATCTTATTCATTATTCATGACGAATTCTCAGTCAAACTTGGCGAATTCAAACCCCGCGGACTGGCACCGGGCATAAACAGTGCCATTCTTACGACTCATCTTTACGTTTGTTGTTCTTGTGGTTCAAATCAATTCAAGAGAGACCACCTCTCTCCCATTCCTTTGGGAATATTAGCCTCTTCCACCATAGTACTTGAGGTAGCAGCCAACGCTACCCTCAGCGCAGAAACTTCCGGGTTTACATATCACCTCTGTGTGTGTGTGTGTGTGTGTGTGTGTGTGTGTGTGTGTGTGTGTGTGTGTGTGTGTGCGCGCGCGCGTGTCGTTATGATGATGGTCAGAGTATGTCACATTGTATGTGTACCAGTATGCCTATGTGCGTCTCATTATCACTGTGTGTGTTTGTGTGTTTGTGTGTGTGTGTGTGTGTGTGTGTGTGTGTGTGCGTGCGTGTATGCGCGCACGTGTGTGCCAGCGCGCGCCGTGTGCATGAAAAATGTTCACAGAGAGAGAGAGAGAGAGAGAGAGAGAGAGGGGAGGAGAGGACATGTAAGAAGCTGAACACAATTTCAACCCAAACAGACCACGTTGAAAAGTTGAACACAGTTTTAATCAACACATTGCCCCAACACCAGATGCTGACAATATTCACCCCCTAGAAAACCTGTGTGTCGGGTCGTCCCGGATCAAAAGACAGGCCAAGCGCTGCCACCAGAGCTGCCACCAACCCACACCCATACCCACTGCGGTGGCTGCTGCTTCTACATCTTGCCATGGACGCACTATTCTTCTGCTCCTTTACTTCTCAGAGCTATGAGAATCACCACTGTCACTTGACAATTAATTAAGTGAATGTGACCGTTGACAGTCCAGCTATTGTAAAATGACACACTCCGTTTCAGGAGATGATGTTTTCACGTGGCACCGGCAAGCATGCCCCCCAACCCCTTCCCCCAACCCCACCCGCTGTTCATCCCACTTCCCCTCCCATCCATCCAAAATGGCACGCGATGACCTTATCCCCAGGGAAAGATGGAGTAAGGTTTATTGTGCATGCAATTTTCGATTTTATTTCCATGTCACGCGTTAACGCACAGGACGAGCGGTTTGGTGTCTCAGCAGAAGGACTCAAAGTCTGCGTGGATGTTGATTCGGAAGAGTACATCTCTAATCTGGCTGTCTGAAACGGGGAAATGAACCCGGGATTCCGTTCAAATTCAGTGATTTTAGTTCACGCCTCTGTCATGGATGGTGTTTGACAATCGTTGTGGCACTTACTGACCCAGCCAGAACTAACTGGAATTAAGCGCGAAATCAATGTTTAACTAATTTCAAAATGTTGTTAAAAACATTAGCACCTAATGTTATATATTTTGTGTATTTTGTTGTTGTTCTTTGAATGAAACGACGAAAATGAGCAGTAATTCTACACTTAAAAGTAATTGTCTAGCGCATGCTTGCATACGCTCGAAACATGATAGATACCTATTGTTGTTGGTGTTTTTTGAAAATTTTATTTTAGATCCCTATTATCATCCGGCTTTTCAGTTTCCCTTCTGCTCATCACGGAAATCACGTCGAAGCTTCAGTTAGCGATCGTATTCCTGAGAATTATCTGCTACGTGCATGGGGCGAATGATCAAAAACCTAGAATGTTATTGGTCAAGGTCGTCAGGGAGTAGCTATTATTTTCATTTTTTCCTGTTCACGTGGTACCAGGAACTGACAGCGCCACTACAGACGATAATCATAAAAGCATACACTTACCAATTTTCATGTACATATGCTGAATTCAAACATATCCCAACATGCCGATACTAAAACTTACATGATAACCTAACAACTTTGGTTTTAGGCATGACAGCTGCAATGTTAATAAAGCATGGATCATACAAAAGATGGCTTGCATTTCAATAGTTATCAATATTCAAAACCTTTCTTCATTAAAAAAAAAAATCTGTGTTATTCTTGGACAATGGAGTAATCGGTGGTGCACAGAAATACATCATGGATCATACAAAAGGTGGTTTACATTTCAATAGTTATTAATATTCAAAACCTTTCACCTTATAAATCCGTGTTGGTCTTGGACAATTGAGTAATAGTTGGTGCACAGAAATACATCATGGTTCATACAAAATGTGGCTTACATGTCAAAAGTTATCAATATTTAAACCCCTTCTCCTTTTAAATCCGAGTTGACCCTGGACCCATCCAGTAATAGGCGGTGCACAGAAATACATTTTCTGCAGATAGATACACGCTTTTAACCCAGAACCCTTTGATTACAAAATCAGTGCTGTGCCACGTGACCAGTCAACCCTCCTATTATCATTCACCCACTCTCTCCTGTTGTCGGATTAGACCCATGGTAGGCCTAACCATGTCCCAGCCTCCGAGATCGCCAATACAATTATACTGTTGTTATAGTGATCATCAACACCATCAATATTATCATTAGTACAATCCAAGCAAGTCGTACTGAAGTGGGAGAGGGGGGTGGGGGTGTGGGGTGGGGGGGTGGGGGGAGTGATGAAATCATTTTGATTTTGATTCAACGCCCATCTTGCGCCAAACTGGATGAAGATTAGAGGTTGCTCGTTCATTTTCGCGTTCTTCGTTTTCATTGTCTTGAATGTTGTTAATCTTACCCAAAGAAGACCAAAGAGATCGAAACGCGTCGTGTTTCGTCTTGTAATTTGTTTGTCTCTTTCGTCCAGTGGAATAGTTTTTTTCTTCTTTTTTTTTTTATGTCAGTTTTGAGTGTCAACACTCTGGCTTGTTTCCAGTGACACTGCAGTCCACTTCCGTTCTCTCAATTACAAATCATGAAACGTCACCCCCTCCTCCTTACCATCTCTTCCTCCCCACCTACCACCATCCCCAACGACCCCCCCTCCCCTCCCCCTGCCCCCACCAATTCTGACCAGTGGTGTTGTACGGCACTGGCGGGTGACTGAACACACAGGAAGATCTATCACAGCATCAGCACTGGGCGTCATCCATGCCTTCATCAGTTACACAATCACCTGGACAACGAGAACACTTAAGGAACTAAGATTGGGAGATGGGAGAGTTGGGGGTGAGCGAGGGGGTGGGGGGGGGGGGGGGGGGACTGGTGGGAGGGAAGGAGGGAGGGATGGTGGGGCAGAGACAGAGGGTTTTGGAAAGACAATCGACCAAGCAAACAACAGTTACTTTAAAACAATTAAATCTGGATTGTGCAACAAGAGGAAGCATCAAATGTACTTTTTTTTCCTTCAGGTTAAATGTTCAAATGGATAAAAGTTGAAGTCATGCAAATGTTTAAATTTTAAAAAAATTGAGAGAGAACGACAGATAGAGAGAGAGAGAAGAAAAAAATAAAAAGCAGACCCAATGGCACAAAGAGGTTTTTCTTCAGGTGACACAGCTGCACCACAATGTTTACATAGGTTAACAAGTTGAACATGAATAACACAAGATAAATTAAAAAAAAGTCATGCATAAAACGCAGTAAAGCAATGAGAAGGCCTCTGATTTTCTACATTCAGAGACAAAGTACCAAACTGAGCTGTCATAGAAGAAAATGTCCAAAATGTTCTCATATCTAATACTAATCAAATGTCACTCAAAGTCTCTAATATATGCAGTTTTATCACTAAACAGGGCACGCATTTTTTTGATGGACACAAACAGGTAAAACACTGAAACATGTGTTGTTTTGATATCAAATAGGAAAAAAAAAGATGCCACACAAAATGTCTTTCAATAATGCAGATCTTCATAACTTTTAACATCATTCAATCAATTGTACTTTCTTTCTAAACCAAAATAAGGAGAAAAATTAAACAAAGTATATTAGAACTCAAAAGTTCTTCAGTTTATTCATGTTTGCGATCCAGTATAAATATCATATGAAAAACAAAGCATCCATGCAAAATACATTACAGTCATTACATGAGAATGGTATGACCATTCAAAAACATTCATTTACTCACTGCCCAAAAGACAGTCTTGAGCAGAAAATGAAAACTGGTGAAATTAAGAGCCACCAACACTCTACAGGTACAAAATCTGCATTTTTGAATGAAAACGAACAATCATGAAACAATACCCATGACTTTACTTTCTCAGTCTTATTTCTAACAATATTGAGATTACTTATATTGCGCCTCTTATTAGTGACTAAGCAATAAGTGCTTTGTAATCCATGCTCTTGGTTACGCAGCGGGTTGTCTACCTGGGTAGAGCAAACCAACGAGCTGCCTGCTTATAGTGCCAGCATAGTTCATTTCTTCCCTCTATCAGAAATTATTGCCCAGCTGAACACAAAGAGCTCCACACAGAAAATTCATGTTATAATAACCACCCAAACAAACAAATCACACACACACACATGCACAAATGCACACACGCACTCTCTCACACAACACACACATAATTATATGCACACAAACACACATTTATGTATACACACACACACGCGGGCGCACACACACACACATACACACACACACACACACACACACACACACACACACACACACACACACACACACACACACACACACACCACTAAGCCCATCTATAGTATACTTGCTAAAGTATAAAAACCATTTTGCAGATAAAACCAAGCACACCAGCTGTTCCATTTATTATCTCCAGCTTAGGGGAAAAAAGCAGCTCCAAAGTGATCAAAAACATATAAATACAGCAAGTGATGCACACAAAATCCTTGCAAGCAAAAAGACACAGCAAAAACAATGGCCAGTGTCCACCATGAATAACGTTTATAATCTTGTCACCTAGTCGTCAGATTATGACAGAAAAGCTGGCCTGTAAAAAAAAAAATTGTTCACAGAGAAAAACAAGTGTAATGACAGAAAAGAAGGCCTGTTAAGCATTGTCAATTGAAAAAAAGAAAGTGTAACAACATCAAATGTGGCCTGTAAAACACAGTCAGAAAAGAGAACAAATGTAACTAAAGAAAAGCTGACTTGTTAGAAATACGCAACAGAAAAAAAACAACGAGTAATAACGGAAGATGTGGCCTGTAAATCACAGAAACCGATCTTCAGAATCCACACTAGAACAGGCTTGAATAAAACCCTGTCACCATTCTGTGACTTTAGAAAGCAGGACAAAACCCTGCATGTATTAGGAGATGTGGGCTCTGAACATGTCATGATGCTCACTGAAACAATGAGATGGACTCTCAGCACCAATGCTGTTGTTTCTATGTCTGTCATGGCATTGCTCAATCCACTGGTCATGGATGGCGTGACTGAATGGCTCAATCTCTTATGCTGGAACATTATTATGATGTGGTATCAGCAATGGTGCATTTTTGCGCCACAATTACATGTTAACACATTCAGATTTATTACACATCTACACTACCTCTCTTTTATACACACACATATTGTATGTCTCACTCTCTCTCTCTCTGTCTCTCTCACACACACACCACTACACATGAGACAGACAGACACATACATAGAGATCGGGGGGGGGGGGGGGGGGGGGGGGGGGGGTAAAAGAAAAGTGAGAGAGAGAGAGAAAGCACCAACAACAATTACAAACAAACACAAAACACAACAAAAACAAACAAACCCAAACAAATCAAAATATTTAAAAGAAAAAAACAAACAAACTCTGCGCTAAAGCATTTAACAGTAACCTGAAAAATGGTTTTACCTGCACTTGTTTCCTCCTTCAACTTATTTATTCAACAGAACCATGGTGTAAATGACCAACCATCAAATTTATCAGATCCCCCCAAAACTGGCCTCCAAGGCTCAAGTATCTGTCACAACATTCTGTTTGGTGCTATAAAGACACACAGACGGACAGCTACACAACTACTTGTTGCAGTTTTCTCTCTATCCCCAGACTGGTGAGCTGACTTCAATGAGGTGACAGCCCTGATATGGCCTTTGTGGTCGGCTGGGCTATAAGCATCATTAACATTAACTTCTGCACCCCCACCCTTCCCCATTAAAACTACAGACCAGAACAAATCATAACAGGGACTTAGACAAGGAAAAATGATACAGAGGGCGATGACCCCAGCCTTGGTGAACAGTTACAGAGTGTTAAATGTTATAATTCCATAACACAAGGAATCTCAGCACTGAATAATGTAAAAAGAATGGCAATGCCACTAGTAAACATCCTTGAGGCTAGACAGCCTATGCTGATACCCACAGTGACCAAAATAACACAGATTTAAAAAAAAAAGAAGTTAATACTGAAAAGCTCCATCTTAGGGTTCACTTTCCCACTTTCATCAGCCGTGATCAATATGACAATGATAGTAATAAAACCTATCCATCATTATAATACTGTCACTAAAACCTTCTCCTGCAAAATTCTTGACGAGTTTCTTGTAACAACCCTCATTTTATGTTCAGAAAAATAACAAAACCAACCAAACAAAAGCAATGATAATTCTGTAGACTTCTGTAGAAGGGTTCACTATTAGCTTCCATCAGTGATGAAGACAATGAAAATGATAATAATAAAAGCTATCAATATATGATGATATTAATACTTTAGAAAAAAACACACACAAAAAACATTTTCTGTAAAAATTTTGAACAGTTTCCTTGTTATAAACCTGGGTCTTTACTTAAGATCTTTAAAAAAACCCTCTTCCTTAGGCCATAATTATACAGGCTGCGAATGATGCCTTGGTCAGGTAGTTAGAATACCTGCCTCTGAAGGGCATGGATTCAGGTCCCTAATATCTGGCAAACGGATTGTGGAACAAAGTTTTCATATATGCAAGGTCAACGTCTGTGCAAACCTAGCAGTGCCTCAATCCCCTTCATATGTACACACATGCCACAGATCCAAACAGCTACATGAAAGGATTTGGTCATTCATGGATAATGGAAAATAATTAACCTGGCATCCACAAGGATAGTTGGAAAAGAGGTGGGTACTGCCAAGCATTCCCCTCCCTCTCCCTCATTGCCCACTGAAATGCTCTGATGAACCACAGAGCACCATTCCCTCCCTCTCCCCTCATTGCCCACTGAAATGCTCTGATGAACCACAGAGCACCATTCCCCTCCCTCTCCCCTCATTGCCCACTGAAATGCTCTGATGAACCACAGAGCACCATTCCCCTCCCTCTCCCTCATTGCCCACTGAAATGCTCTGATGAACCACAGAGCACCATTCCCCTCCCTCTCCCCTCATTGCCCACTGAAATGCTCTGATGAACCACAGAGCACCATTCCCCTCCCTCTCCCTCATTGCCCACTGAAATGCTCTGATGAACCACAGAGCACCATTCCCCTCCCTCTCCCTCATTGCCACTGAAATGCTCTGATGAACCACAGAGCACCATTCCCCTCCCTCTCCCCTCATTGCCCACTGAAATGCTCTGATGAACCACAGAGCACCATTCCCCTCCCTCTCCCTCATTGCCCACTGAAATGCTCTGATGAACCACAGAGCACCATTCCCATTGCCCACTGAAATGCTGTGATGAACCACAGAACACCAAATCATCCTGTGTCTCTCATGGCTCTCCTACAGTGCACTGGTTATGGGAATCAGTTGAAACAAAAAATCCATTCGTCCGTTTTTTTCCTCCACATCCAAAATGATCATGTTTTACTCAGTCTGTTCCTTGGAACATTAAATGTTGGACATATTGCAACATTATGGAATACTTTCCCTGCGGAATCTGGAGACAGATAAAACATTGAAAACAAACAAACACACAAACAAAAACCCCAACTAAAAACTTTGCTTTCTGTATATGAAGATGTCCATGGTCAATGTCCGAATGCTACCTCCTGGATCTTTGAGCCCATTATATTTGAAATGTTTTCACCTGCCACCAAGAAGGTTTTATCAGTGATCATCTGTTCTTTCACTTCTTTTTTTTTTTTTTAAAGGGTCTTCTCCAGGTTTCATGTATATAACCACTGCCACATGCATCCCATTCATTGTGGTGCACGCCTGGTAGGGTTTGGAATGGACAAGTTTTGAATGGAGCGTGTTATGGCACTAACGGTTCAACATGCAAAGTTAATGACTTTTATGGAAAACTGTTCTTCACTGCTTTACCATACCAAATTCAACCAGCATATTTTGCTAACAAGTCACTGACAGCATCCACATGATCATACAATATAAGTACGCAAGAATATTTCTTTTCTGCCCCCTGTGATTGTCTCCAGGGTCAGCTGGGCTTTCAGTAACATGAACTGACACTGAATTTCCGTATACTGGGACACATTCAGTCCCCTTTCATCAAAAACGAAGATTAATTCCAAAGCAGCAAACTGTCAAGAATGTTATACAAAGCCAAAGGTGCTAAAAGAGAGGACTGGAAAAAAAAAGTCAACCTCAATATATCGTGGAATGAAGCTGCCCTGTGATGGAAAAAGGCAAGAATGGAAGGTGGGGGTACAGAATGAAATCTTGCAAGGGTCAGCTCAATGCATGATGACGAAGACAACAACAACAAAGTTTCAAATATAACATTGCAATAAATGCCAGAACATAGCATACAAAATTTCATCTATCCTATGTTAATAACAGATAAGATAATGTTGCTTATAGCCCAGCCGACCGCAAAGGGCCACATCAGTTTTGATGACACAATTGCAAACAATAAGTGATCGGTAACTGTGAAGACATGACTTTCATCTCAGTGCCAATAACAATCTTAATGACATTTTGGGAAGCCATCTATCACCCTGCCCATTTAAAGCCTTCCTTCCATCACAAAAAGGAGTCATTTACCAAAAATCCACCAAAATGAATGTTTCCTTGGCAATCAGAGGGTGTCTGGATATTTGCTATAACCAAACTGCCATCAACAGATGGCATTTATGTTAGGAAAAGGAGGGTAGCAGGAATTTTCCTCAACAAAGGTGCAAAGTTAGGACAGCTCTATAGGCATATTTTACAATCCTAGTCAATGACCATAACAGTTTCAAAGAGAGAATGGTAAACAACAATCGCTCCAGTGATGGAGACAAAGATGAAGAATTTAACCACAATCATGATGACAACACCTTCAAACACATGGATGCATATCATAACACAAAAGGTTTCCACTGGCGTCCTTGGTTCGTTGGTCTGCTGCAAGTTCTGAGCTGTATTTCGAGTTGAGGTGTTATCTCAGTCACTTGTAATGCTTCATAGAAAAAAATATCACCAGCCCCATACCACGTTTTCATTGTCTGCCTTATTTCAAAGGCTATTCAATCAGTCCATGCTGTTCTTTTCTCTTCGTTCTTTTTTTGTTCTTTTTTCTTTTATTTTCTTTCATAACCACACATTGATAGGAGTAGGAATCCATTGAGTATTTGGTCCATTTCTCCCATTTTCATAAAGTTCTTCAAAGCAACAATGTACAACAGCTGGCACATTTCAATAAGTAGGAAAGATACAAAACGAAATTCAGATAAAAGTGTGGATGCTCAAAGAAGAGAGAGAGAGAGAGAGGAGAGAGAGAGAGAGAGAGAGAGAGAGAGAGAGAGAGAGAGAGAGAGAGAGAGAGAGAGAGAAGAGAGAGAGAGAGTGGTGGAGAGGAAGAGACAGACACTCACAGAAAGAAAAAGGAAGACAGGAAGGGACAAAGGGAGAGATAATAACAGAGAAAGAGAGAGGAAGAGAGAGACAGAGGGAGTAATCAAGAGGTAGATGGTCCATCTGCAGTGTGCCCCACAGACAGACAATATCTTTGACTCCTCTCCATAAAACAATAGCACGCAGAAAAATGGTGTCATTTCCTGTACAATAGCATAGAAAAAAAACTATTATTCCCTACTTTCAATCTCTCTCTCTCTCTTTCAGCATGAAAAGAATGAGACCATCACTTACTCCCACTGTTTGATCGGCCGTATAAAGCAATTTCGTAGGTTCTGTCAGTGACATGATTCTTTTCTCCTTTTAAAAACTTGCAAAATAACACCGAAAGCTGGAGGTTGCTTTCCAAATCTGCGCACACTAACACAACAGCAAAAAAGGTTGTGTAATCCTCCTCCCCACACCTTTAAAAAAAAGTATACATAAAATTAAACACAGCACAGAAAACAAGCTTTATTTTCAAATGTATTATGTTCAGCCGCGCTATCACAAAGAAGCACAGTTATAAAGCTGGGGGCAAAAAGGCTGGAAACATGAGGAATGGCTGGAAGAAATGTTTGCTATAATGAGTGCGAAACAGCACAGAAGATACGATACAGCCCTGGAAGTGAGATAAGGGACTTGAAGAAGAAAGAACAGCAGTTCTTTCATGTCCCTGATCTCTCTCTTGGTGACAGCATGCAGCTAGATTTCACTTCGGAGAGCCTGTGACCATGCTGCAGACCACACACACATCAAACCCCACACCTTCACCATCTCCTCCCTTCCCTCCTTTTCTTCTTCTTCTTTTTTTTTTTTTTTTTTTTTTTTGCTTCCATGTGTCACACAAATGTTTCCTTGGACTTTGTTGATAACAAAGCGTCAGGCAGAGCCTCTGCTTTACAATTTTGTGTGTGTCTGCGCCTGAAAGAATATCACTCACACAATTGTTCATCACATATAAAAGGAACTCTGTGGAAAGAGGAGGGGGAGGGAGAATCACCAGAAGTTCAAATCTGGCTTTCCTCTTTTCCTTCATGGAACTCTTCCATACAGACTGTACAACAGGCAGCAACATACAAAGGAATGTAAAAGAGCTAAAACTTTTGTACAAATACAGATGCTTCTTTGACCCAGAGTTTACAGAACATACTGTAGAAAACAATCCAGATCTAAAATGGACATCTAAAAGCCATCATAAAAGCTGTAATCACAATTCTCTATCTACAACAGCTCCTTACCTAATACATTCAAAAACATATCTAAAAAGCAAAAAAGAGCAAATTAATAACAATTATTCAGAAAAGCTGGAAAAAATACATCATCACAAACTGAAAAATAACACCCAATGATAAATAATCCAAAATGAATCACAAATCTAAAATCTAAATTCAACAATCTGTTCTTAGTGCACTCACAACTCTACGACACAAACCTCTGTAATACACTATCAAAGTATTAAAAAAAAATGCAATACATGTTTAACAATAACTTTTAAGCGTTTACTAACCTATGTAAGAACTTAATCTCTCAATGAGTCCAGAAACACTAACAATACAATGCTATTCACAAAGCAATCACTGAAACAGTAATGGGTACCCAAAAAATAAAAATCAAATCAACTTAGTTACTCACAACCATACATTTAAAACTGACCAAAAATTCTTAAACTGATGAACTGAAATTTTACAAAAATATGTCACAATATTTGCAAAGTTACAATTTTACACCGTAAGCAAGCTAGGTACCATTCAAACATATTCGAAAATTACCAAACAAACTATCATGCTGTTTATGAACCTGTGACCAAAGCTTCTAAATATAGCATGACACAGTAATAATTTATGTTGTAAAGAAAGCACATTGGTACATTAAAGACACTGAAACATATATAAATTAAAGTATGATTGCTTGTCATTGATTAATTGGGTGATTGGTGGACTAGGCTAATGATTAAATCACTATTTTAGTCAAGATTATTTTATGATTGCTTGTCATTGATTAATTGGGTGATTGGTGGACTAGACTATAATGATTAAATCACTATTTTAGTCAAGATTATTTTGGACTAGGTTAATGAATGAAGAGCTATTTAGTTAGCTAAAAAAAAAATCAATTTCATGCCTATGTGCTTGTGGTTATCTACTCATTTTTTGACTTACATATAAAACGTTCTGCTCAACTTAACACAGAATTTTCACCTGTCATTACCTCCATCTTGGTGCCTTAGCAAGGAGCTAAAGGGTAGAAGTTAAAAAGAAAATGAAACAGTTGCTATTGAATTGAAACATGAACTGTAATATAAATGAAAACAATTCACAAGAGATGTTCTGCTTCGTTGAGGTCTTGAGCCAGACAGATGGAATAGTAACTGATACCTTCAAGGGGAATGAGTTTGCAGACCGACTTGATCAAGGTGACCATCCAGAAAGACCAGTCATCATTCATAAGCAGAGAACTCTAACCAAAAACATCGGAAGACAGATGGCAGAAAAGGATGTCATTCATCTTCTCGGCTGAGCACATTAAGACATCACCTTCAGGCTTTGCACAGAACATGCAAGTCTAACTGCCGTACGTACCACAAATCTACCCTTTCATGCCAGTGTAGGCAGGTGGGGCAGATGACAAGTCATCCCACATGACTGCCCGTTCCATGCCACCCAAAGGGAAAGAACCTGGCCAGATGCAGTGACGATATGTCGGAAGAGGCTCCAAAGAACAGCAGAGTTCACATCAGACAGGACTACGAGTGTGTCGGCGAACAAGATGAAAAAGAAGACAGGTCCTCCACAAGAGGAGTGCAGTGTAGGATCGCAGCAAAGCAAGCCACGGTCATTTTGACCTGGCAGAATTCTTCAGATTGGTGAACCTTGGTTCCCTACAGCTGAGAAGAACTCCGTCAAAAACAGGAAGCAGTTCTCCCATGGGTGGTGAACAATCCGACAAGTATCAAAGAAATTCCATACTCCTCCCTGACCCCTCCTCTTTATTTTCCTTTGCATTGAAGGTTCTCTAGTACCTGAATGACCATTTCACAAACAACATGAGGAGAAAAAAACCCAGAGTACTAGTACATTTAGATCAAACATAATTCACTTTCACATGTATGTAAAACAGATGGAATATGTGGGCGAAGAGTACTGCACATAAATAACGCACAACAAAAGGATATTGATCATTTTCTACGGCACTGCACAAGCACCAAGAAGATGGGGTGTTCGATTTTTGTGAGAATGCTTATTAAATAAAATATCATGTAAAACATGTCTGAAAGGGGTAACTACATATATCTCTTCAAGTATACAAATTGCTTTGGTGCAACCAAACACTGCACCTCCCTCAGTGGTATTGTCCCCACTGTTGACAGCTTATAAGAAAGTCCATGCTTTTCTCTTTATGTTCACTTTTATTATCCACTTTCTTATATCTGTGAAGTCTACTTCCAATAATTGTCCAACTTGAAATTATCTCCCTCTTTTTTTCATGGGGGGCTTTCGTCCTATTTTCCCCCCTACATTTCTTTCCGTTCATTTTTTTGTTCAGTGCTTTTCTTCACTTCTCTTCCAATGCTTTTTTTTTCTCTTCTCAGAACTGATCCCTACCAACAAGTCTGTCTGACATCCCATGGATGGGCACAGTCCTTGTTAGTTCAAAAAGTCAACAAAAACTAACAAGTGTTTGGGTTTTCCCTGCTCCAGCCTCTACAAGTTCATTAGCTGGGGAGGGGTGGGGGTGGGGGGGACTTCCGTGCTTTTGTTGTTGCTGCTCTACATGTTCTTCATCATTAGTGGTTACATTGTCTTCTTTTTTAATTATTGCTCTTTCATCTATGGGGTCGAATTGTTACAAATAATTACAACTTTTCTTAATTTTCTAATTGAGTTGAGTCTATGGGTTTAGTAGTTATGAATGACTACATTTATTTAGATTTTATTTTCTAGTTGTTCAAATATGTAGTTTTTCAAGCAGACTTCAAACGCATGATTACTGAACAACTCAAGCCACTTCATATGCAATATGTATATGTGCGATTCCTTCATGTTCTATTACCTAGTTAACCACTAGTGCATGATTTCATCTCTGTTTCTTATGTTCACTTTTCAATACTTTTGATTACCAAAAATCATCAAAGAGCTACAATGCAAAACATGAATGCATATGAAATATGTGACATAAACAGATCAAGCATTTGATGCAGAGATAAAATCAAATCACTTGCTTAACTGCAAGCGAAATGTGGACGACGCTCCCTTGTCCCTTGCTACAAATTAACATCATAGGTCCTGAAGCGCATTACACCAAGCAATACACATTTCATTACCCTGACACACACATCAGACCATCTGGGACATAAGTAGATTGCTGCTCTCACTTGCACAAATAATGGTAGAGATGGCCTTGAACTGGAAAACGTACTGATGGAGGTGTGAATAACAGGCACTTGACAGAAATGAGTCTGCAGGATATTTGGAGAAGACGATCAACAATTTTCTTCTTCCTTTACATCATTCTAACCTGTCGCATTCATATTCTTTTCTTTATTTCCACTAGTATCATCTTCCACACCAAAAATGTCAATTTCTCTCCATGATTTCTATGATTTTCCAAACAGACAGGAGGACATTTGAAAAAAAAAAACAAAAAACAAAACAAAACTGTGAAGCTAGCACTTGGACATGAGCAAAAGGTACACAGATGATACACTCTCTGCTCTCATCGACTGCAAGTGCCTGTCACACGTTCACTCCGATCATGAGAGCTGCCAAATATTTGAATATGGTAACAATGCACAAGCGAAACCTTTGCTCCCTTCTTTGTCTTCCCTGAAATGTTTGCCCCGGGACTGAGGATGTTCTCTGCATCCGTCACAGACTTTCTGAGACCAGCTGTTCCAGTCTCATCATCAGGCAGCAACCCAGCAAAGGAAAGTACCGCTCTGTTCTCCTCATCCATCCATGGTTTTCTGAGTCTGGCTGCTCCAAGCTCGCTATTTAGAGGCAAGACGCTGAATCAGCTCTGCTGTCACACTGCAGAAGCAAGCAGCGCTGGGAAGGAAGCAGACCACACAATGCCAGGGGCTTAAAGGACCTTGCATCATGTGAAGACTACAGAACATGAACCCGACATTCTTTAGCAGTGTCAAGACCAGTGATTTGAAATAATTTGGTTTGGCCTGTATGGTCAGAACCTCTGCTCAGTATACCCCATCCATGGGGGAAAAAAAAAGACATTACAAAACTTTTAGTTTCACAAAATTCTATTCACTTTTACCATAAACATCTTTTTAAACACGTACCATTACCTTTTCAAGCAGAAGATTACTGTGTTGAACTGTGGGGTGGGGAGATATGAGGGAAGGGTGTGACTTAGAATGTGGTTTGAGAATGTCGGGTTCTCCCACACTGAAAACCAAAGACTCTTCAAGGACCCTATAACTTACAAGGACTTAACGAGGATACCCACTTCTCTAGAGAGCAAACACAAGGTAAACATTTACCACAACAACACATAAGCAGTTTTCCACTTTCCAACAAACCTCTCGTGCCGGATCCTTAATGTTGTCAACGTTCTATCAACCATGCGAACTGGGAGATAGTACTGAACTGGGAGATAGTACTGAACTGGGAGATAGTACTGAACTGGGAGATAGTACTGCCATTCAATGTTTCTGAAAGAGAAAGTCTAACTACACCTCTACATCAAACTTAGCTGACATGCAGTCTTTATCTTTTAACCCTAATTCAGGATGCATTTTTCCCCCCTCAATATCGCCATTCTTTTCTTCTGCTGTTTATGCTGCCACAATAGGCATTTACACTTTTATCCTACAATGATAAGCATCCTTACCATGTTATCCTTCCGCAATGCACACTCTTTATCCTGTAATCTTACCACAGCAGGCTGCCATTAACCTTTTATTCTGCCATGATAGAAGACCTTTATCCTGTAATCTTAGCACAACAGTCAGTCTTTATCCTTTGATCTTGCCACAATAAGCAGTCTTTATCTTTTTATCCCGTCATGATGGACAGTCTTTATCTTTTGATCCTGTCACAATAGGCAGTCTTTATCCTTTGATCCTGTCACAATACGCAGTCTTTATTCTTTGATCCTGTCGCAATACGCAGTCTTTATCTTTTGATCTTGTCACAATAGGCAGTCTTTATCTTTTGATCTTGTCACAATACGCAATCTTTATCATTTGATCTTGTCACAATACGCAGTCTTTATTCTTTGATCCTCTCACAATAGGCAGTCTTTATCATTTGATCTTGTCACAATGACCAATCTTTAACATTTGATCTTGTCACAATGAGCAGTCTTTATCCTCTGATCTTGTCACAATGAGCAGTCTTAATCCTTTGATCTTGTCACAATGAGCAGTCTTTATCCTTTGATCTTGTCACAATGAGCAGTCTTTATCCTTTCATCTTGTCACAATGAGCAGTCTTTATCCTTTGATCCTGTCACAATGAGCAGTCTTTATCCTTTGATCCTGTCACAATGAGCAGTCTTTATCCTTTCATCCTGTCACAATGAGCAGTCTTTATCCTTTCATCCTGTCACAATGAGCAGTCTTTATCCTTTGATCTTGTCACAATGAGCAGTCTTTATCCTTTGATCTTGTCACAATGAGCAGTCTTTATCCTTTCATCTTGTCACAATGAGCAATCTTTATCCTTTGATCTTGTCACAATGAGCAGTCTTTATCCTTTGATCCCAACATCACAGGCAGTCTTTTTCCTTTGATTCTGACTTTAACCTTCATCCTTTTAACCTGGCAGAAAAGGCAACCATTGACCTTTCACCCTGTCATCATAGGCAGCTGCTGCTTTGTAAAAATCCTGCTGCAACATATTTCTCTTTTATATAATACAATCTCATTCATGGTTTTCCTTCCTTTAACAAGTACATGTGTCCATGCCTGAAGTGAATGCACAAAAAGGGATGCATGAGCAAACACACACACACACACACACACACACACACACACACAAGCGTATATATACATACACCTTGTCACCTAAAAAACCACGCAAATGCTGAAGAAGTTAGTCAAAGGCAGGAAAGCTGTCAATAGTCAGTCCTCTCCACACCCAGAAGTTCGGTGCACATCACACCGACCCTGAACGGATCCTAGTTCCTCACTTTGTGCTCCACGAAGAACAGCCCTTGTCCGTCTCCTGGTGGACTGCTCCTCATTCTCTCCCTTTTCAACAGATTTTCTATCTTTCCTTTTCTGAGCGAGTTTCTTTTAAAAGTTTGTTTGTTTGTTCATGAGTGCTTTCCCTTGAAGATCATTCCCACACCACTCTCACCAAGAACAGAACTGTCAGTGACGGTGGTGCGAGATGCAGGTGAAGGTCATAGCAGGGAGAACACATTGCTGTGTTTCATGTTCCTCCATCTAGTAGGACCACTTGGCTCGCTGCGCCTGAATGTCGCTCCGCAAGTTCTGAGCAAAACAGATGCCCAGGATCTGAAAAAAAAAAAAAAGAAAAAGAAAAAAGAATTACACACATGAAGTGATGGCACTGCATCAGTGTGGGAAAAAAACAAACATGTGGGGCAGGGACAGACGGACTAGGGCGGGAGGGAGGAAGGGAGGAGGGAAGAGAGAGACCTATCTGTATATCTATCTATCTATCTATCTATATATATATATATATATAAAGAGAGAGAGAGAGAGAGAGAGAGAGAGAGAGAGAGAGAGAGAGAGAGAGAGAGAGAGAGAGAGAGAGAGAGAGGCAGGGAGACACAGAGACAGAGAAACAGAAAAAGAGGAGAGAGAGACAGACACAGACAGAGAAGCAGCAAAAGAGAAAAAACAAAGAGAAGATGGAAAGAAATTCAGATCTACGGATGCTGGAAAACATCATGCGAGATTAATCAACAGAATCTTTTACAAGTATCAAACAAACCAACAATTTCTTCTTTTTTAGGCGAGTCTTTGCAAGTCTGAGAAATGGTCAGGTTAAGAATAATTTAAAAAAACGATTCTAAACCCCAAGCCAACATACAAATACATACACAAAAACAAAGTGTAAAATAATGCAGATTTGACATTCAATACCAAACAGCTAAGTACATTTTCAACAGTTATGTCTTCTTCAGGCAATATCAATAGTAAACAAATATGCTTAAAACCATACTCCCCTCATTGCAGTCAGTCACTCTCATGCTGACTGCTATCAGGAAAATACTAGTGTTTGTGTTTTTGTTTACTGTTTGCATCGTCTGAAGAAAGCATTGTGTCAAAAATGTACAATTCTGTCTTGTATTGTACATAAAATCTGGCTTCATTTATACTTTGTTTTGTGTGTGTGTGTGTGTTTGTATTTTGGTCTGTTTTCCAGCAATGCTGCGGTTTGTTTAATTTTCTTTTTCTGCATCCACTGGTTCAATCATATCCAATGCAACCCCAGCTGTGTTAAAAAAAAAAGTTCATACACAGTACACAGACAATCACACTACAGGACTGACAGACTTATTAACATGCAGACTACTGATGTGATGTGACAGACAAATTATTGACACATAGACAGCTAGCCAACAGGACAGGCAAATTTGTACAGACAGATATACCGTCAGACAGGATAGACAAATACACACATGCACAAAACTCTCTTACTGTACAAAATATTTCTTTTTGGTCATGCTGTGCACGCACACGCACACACACACACACACACACACACACAGAGCACATGGACACCTACATCCTAAACAATCGATACATAAACAAGAAAAGGAGGAAAGGGACGGAAGGATGAGGCTAACAGGAAAACAATCCTTTAGTCATGAAAAGCCTTTTTCCTGAGGACTTTTATAAAACCAGGAAAATTCAGGCCGGGTATGATGTGTATACAGCTGGAGGACAGATGGGGTGATGTGCTTTTGTTTGTAGAAGGAGAGCACATTCTTATGAAACCAGGAAAATTTTGGGAAAAAAACAACATCTACCACAACACCAACTTCCTTATGTTCTGAAGGCATGCAAGCTACTTCCTTATAGTTTCTTCATCTTTCTTTTTGGTGGAAAAACCAAGTTGCAATTCAATATCACAACAACTTTCAAGGCCAGCAACCACTGTAATCAGTCTGCCTTCATCAGTTAAAAACAAACAACAAGTATGTCTGGGATGGAGTGACCTAATGAAGCACAGTTGAACCTTTCAATGACAACCACCAGAAATCCCCCTTATTTACCTTTGCTGTTTTAGCTGTCTCTTCTTCCATGGCTCTGGCATGATGTTTTTCCTATGCTACTCATTGCGACCGCTTCAAACAACAACCACACCGACATTTGTCTTGCCCTTTCCACAGCACTGGCAGCTGACAGGGAGTGATCAACAGCAGGTAGTCACTAGGCAACCCTCCAGGAATGGGATCTTCAAATATAATGTGAGGGAGACTGGAGTGGGGAGCAGATTTAGTATACAGATAAAAACACAAACGTTCAAGACAAGCAGAACTTCGGGAAGGAGGCTTTGCTGAGATCTACATCTTTCTGAAGGTCCTGCAGTCAAACTGCGACAGAGTTCATATTTGAAGCAGATGCTGACTGGTCTGAATGTTCTCAAGGTTGGATTTCCTCAGTCTGAAAACTCTGTGATCATTCATCTTTGAAGATGGTGGTCACCAATGTGGACTTTCTTGCAGCTGGATTTTTACAGTTTGAAAACTCTTTAGAGCATTTCTTTGAAACGGTGATGGTTACAGATTTGAACGCTTCCTGAGGCTGGATCTTAACAGTTAAAAACTGTCCAAGCATTCACTTTTGAAGATGATTATCACCAGTTTGAACCCTACCTGAGGTTGGGTTTTTAAAGTAAGAGAACTCTCTGAGTGTTTATGTTTGAAGACGATGGTCACCAGTCTGAACCTGCTGTGAATAAGAACCTCATAGGAATGGGTTCCATCTTGTGTAATGCCATGCCATAGACATGGTGAACCTGTAACAGCTCACCGTTCCAACTGCCATTAGTCTGTGGAACTTTAATCTAGCACACTGACGTTAAGACAGAATGTTTAAAGTCTTCGTTTAGACAGTTTTATCGGAAGGTTTCATTGTTTAAACAAGTTACGCAAAAGGAATTCATCTGTCAGTTCTAACACTGTCTATGATAGAAAGATGTTTAATCAAAGGACTGAACTGAACAACTTGCACTGATTATTTGTCAGCCTTCTTGAAAGAGATTTGAGGTGAGTTTTTAGATTTGTAGTCTGTTCATACTGGGTAATATCAGACAATCTAAATAAAAAATATGTAAACAAAAAAATGAAATCAAAGAGGAAGAATATATATTTATTTGTGGAATGGGGATAAGGCTGACTTTTTTGGGGCTTAAGAAAATTGACATCAAACAACAGAATCAACAAAACCAAAACCAAACACCACAGTGAGTTCCTGAAGTATGAAATTGATGATATCCAGAAATATCTTCTTACTTTGGAACTAGGCTTCACTTTCACAGTATGTCCAGGAGGGAAACAGACACCTGGCACACCTGCTGGAGTATTTCCCATGCATGGTTTCCTGAAAACTGCTATGTTTTGTAAGAATATAGGTTTCTGGATTCTGGATTCAACATTAGAAAAGTAGTTACAGACTCAGAATCAAAAACTTACTTAGCGAATATTTCGACAGGGTCGCCCTGTCTTCTTCAGCTCACTGTTGCTGTTGTGGCAGCGAGGCCTGGTGGGACGACTGTTGTTGTGGGGAGAGCAGTTGTCAGGATCTGATCGTAGATGGGGGGAAGTTCAAAGCCTTGATCTCTGTTCAGGCTGGGGCGTCTGGTCTTAATTTTGATGGCTTCTTTAACTTTTGTTTTTGTGAGGAAGGGCTCTGTAGATAAGATCTTGGTTTCTTGGGGGCTGAAACTGTGGCCTGTGGCTTGTAGATGTTCATGTATGGCAGAAGTAGATCGGTTTTGGTGTTCCTGCAGACAGGTGGTGAGTGGTCTTGCTGTCTCGCCAATGTAGGTATGGGCACAGTCTTGACACCCTATCTGGTACACTACACCACACTGCTTGAAGGGGTCTGTTTTGTCTTTGACATGGGTCAGTTGCTGGTGTAAGGAGTTGGTGGGTTTATGCTCTGAGACTCCTTTAATGTAAGGGATCCCCACTTTCACCCCACACAACAGTCGTCCCACCAGGCCTCGCTGCCATGACAGCAACAGTGAGCTGAAGAAGACATGGCGACCCTGTCGAAATATTCTCTAAGTAAGTTTTTGATTCTGAGTCTGTAACTACTTTTCTAATGCTATGTTTTGGAACCTTATTTACTCTGGTCAGTTTCCTCACTGACAGCTCAAGACCATTCCTCAGAAAAAAGCTTGGAATTCTGCATCATTAAAATGAGCTGCTAGAGCAGATTAGCTCTGAAATGTTCACCAGCAATTGCCATTCCTGCTGATTTCAAAGTGTAAAGCTAAGAGGCCAATCAGTTTAACTGAAATTTTAGTGTTAAACATGCTTATGCCCAAATCTTTCCTCCAGAAAAAGATGATGTAGAAATCAGAAACAAACTGAAATTTTCATGAATTTTCTGAAATACACTACGTTCTTGCATATGTGATGCTGTGCAGATGTACATGTAAGCATGTTTGCACACTCACATCATCAAAGCCACCTCGACTAAAGGTGAACTGATCATGCGCAGATTTCCTCTTTCTGTCCTTGTTGCAAATATGGCTACTGTTTATCATGTTATTTCCCAGTGGTCTGGCAGTGTTGATTTCTTTTTTTTTTCTTTCTTTTTTTTTGTGTGGCAGGATTCGCTATCCAACTCCTTCATTCCTACACATTCTGATCTGCTTTCTACAACTAGCTAACTGTTCAGCACTTTCTCTCAACTTTCTGCTCAAATTACTCTTTTTCACTGCCGGTAATGGATTCATGTGCATGCGTGATTACTATGAGGTTTGTCAACCTGAGGGAAAAAAGTGCTCCCATTTGTTTTCATGGCGTGTTTGTTTCAGATTTTTTTTTCCCCACCCCAGACGTCAACACATGCCACTCTCAACCACAACGCTCGAACGGCTTTAAATTTCAACATATTTCTGTAACACACAGGGCTACTCTGGTACAGTACGCATCGCTGCAGTGTTATTTTAAGCCTGCCGACCTCACAAGGCCCTTTCAGGACTGTCACCACAAATAAACCAACAAAACAAGCCTGCCGACCTCACAAGGCCCTTTCAGGACTGTCACCACAAATAAACCAACAAAACAAGCCTGCCGACCTCACAAGGCCCTTTCAGGACTGTCACCACAAATAAACAAGGCCCTTTCAGGACTGTCACCACAAATAAACCAACAAAACAAGCCTGCCGACCTCACAAGGCCCTTACAGGACTGTCACCACAAATAAACAAACAAAACAAGCCTGCCGACCTCACAAGGCCCTTTCAGGACTGTCACCACAAATAAACCAACAAAACAAGCCTGCCGACCTCACAAGGCCCTTTCAGGACTGTCACCACAAATAAACCAACAAAACAAGCCTGCCGACCTCACAAGGCCCTTTCAGGACTGTCACCACAAATAAACCAACAAAACAAGCCTGCCGACCTCACAAGGCCCTTTCAGGACTGTCACCACAAATAAACCAACAAAACAAGCCTGCCGACCTCACAAGGCCCTTTCAGGACTGTCACCACAAATAAACAAACAAAACAAGCCTGCCGACCTCACAAAGCCCTTTCAGGACTGTCACCACAAATAAACCAACAAAACAAGCCTGCCGACCTCACAAGGCCCTTTCAGGACTGTCACCACAAATAACACAACAAAACAAGCCTGCCGACCTCACAAGGCCCTTTCAGGACTGTCACCACAAATAAACCAACAAAACAAGCCTGCCGACCTCACAAGGCCCTTTCAGGACTGTCACCACAAATAAACCAACAAAACAAGCCTGCCGACCTCACAAGGCCCTTTCAGGACTGTCACCACAAATAAACCAACAAAACAAGCCTGCCGACCTCACAAGGCCCTTTCAGGACTGTCACCACAAATAAACCAACAAAACAAGCCTGCCGACCTCACAAGGCCCTTTCAGGACTGTCACCACAAATAAACCAACAAAACAAGCCTGCCGACCTCACAAGGCCCTTTCAGGACTGTCACCACAAATAAACCAACAAAACAAGCCTGCCGACCTCACAAGGCCCTTTCAGGACTGTCACCACAAATAAACCAACAAAACAAGCCTGCCGACCTCACAAGGCCCTTTCAGGACTGTCACCACAAATAAACCAACAAAACAAGCCTGCCGACCTCACAAGGCCCTTTCAGGACTGTCACCACAAATAAACCAACAAAACAAGCCTGCCGACCTCACAAGGCCCTTTCAGGACTGTCACCACAAATAAACCAACAAAACAAGCCTGCCGACCTCACAAGGCCCTTTCAGGACTGTCACCACAAATAAACCAACAAAACAAGCCTGCCGACCTCACAAGGCCCTTTCAGGACTGTCACCACAAATAAACCAACAAAACAAGCCTGCCGACCTCACAAGGCCCTTTCAGGACTGTCACCACAAATAAACCAACAAAACAAGCCTGCCGACCTCACAAGGCCCTTTCAGGACTGTCACCACAAATAAACCAACAAAACAAGCCTGCCGACCTCACAAGGCCCTTTCAGGACTGTCACCACAAATAAACTGCCGACCTCACAAGGCCCTTTCAGGACTGTCACCACAAATAACTGCCGACCTCACAAGGCCCTTTCAGGACTGTCACCACAAATAAACAAACAAACAAAAAAGACCAGAACAAACAAGGAAAACAACAGAATTAGCTACTGAGTCATTAAAGCTACTGAGTCATTAAAGCTACTGAGTCATTAAAGCTACTGAGTCATTACAGCCATCAGTTACAAAGTCGCCACTTCCTTACAGTGGACAGAACGAGGCCATTGTGAGGGCACCAGCTGCTCTGTTTTATTACAAAGTCACCACTTCCTTACAGTGGACAGAACTAGGCCATTGTGAGGGCACCAGCTGTTCTGTTTTATTACAAAGTCGCCACTTCCTTATAGTGGACAGAACCAGGCCACTGTGAGGGCACCAGCTGTTCTGTTTTATTACAAAGTCGCCACTTCCTTATAGTGGACAGAACTAGGCCACTGTGAGGGCACCAGCTGCTCTGTTTTATTACAAAGTCGCCACTTCCTTATAGTGGACAGAACCAGGCCATTGTGAGGGCACCAGCTGTTCTGTTTTATTACAAAGTCACCACTTCCTTATAGTGGACAGAACCAGGCCACTGTGAGGGCACCAGTTGCTCTGTTTTATTACAAAGTCGCCACTTCCTTATAGTGGACAGAACCAGGCCACTGTGAGGGCACCAGCTGTTCTGTTTTATTACAAAGTCGCCACTTCCTTATAGTGGACAGAACCAGGCCACTGTGAGGGCACCAGCTGTTCTGTTTTATTACAAAGTCGCCACTTCCTTATAGTGGACAGAACTAGGCCACTGTGAGGGCACCAGCTGTTCTGTTTTATTATACAATCACCACTTCCTTATAGTGGACAGAACCAGGCCATTGTGAGGGCACCAGCTTTTCTGTTTTATCATACAGTCGATCTCTCACACCTAAAAGAAAAAACATGGAAGCAAAGGAAATGCATTTTGCATTAACTAACAACACATAAACGTCATCAGGTTCATTTGGTACACTGTATGCACTGTCTGTAAACCTGCTGACAAAAGACACTACAGACAGGAAAACAATGAACCAGGGTCTGTGCTGACCACACAAAGCATGATGAACTTTACTGAGTGGATAATACGTATCACTTGCCTTGTGCCCTGACTTTGACAAAATGACCAATTCACTTCTGGAAACGTGAAGAAACTTCCAACACGTTAGGATTGCGACAGAAATTTGAACCCAGCTGTTTACTGAAACCTGACCATAAACATGAATAGATAAAGTAATCTCAATTTTAGTTGCTTTCTCCTCTGCAAACATCATGCCATCCAGCACAACCATACATCTCTTCAGCATTGCAAGTTGCGAAATAGAAAGGCACACTGTATGCTCCTACAGAAATCAAGAAGTTAATAATAATAATAATAATGAATACTTATATAGCGCCTATTCTCGGCTAGAGGCCAAGCTCTAAGCGCTTTACAATCAACACTCGTTTACACAACGGGCTGCCTACCTGGGTAGTGCCGACTGAAGAGCTGCCAGCTGGCGCTTCATTCAGTCGTTTCCCGTGTCATCCAGTAAGTATCGCTCATTATCGATCACTCATTTTCTTTACTTCCTTCATTCTTTCCATTTCTCACGCAGGGCACATGCTATGTGTAACGTGTCATCCATACCAACGGCCAAACTGGCCTACTCTTCCGAAAGTTGGTGATGGGATTTTACGTGTGTGCAAGATGTTATGCGTGCGTTCACACACGGAACCTCGGTTTATAGTCTCATTCGAAGGACTGTAAGGGAAATGAGTCAGAACCAATGTTAACTCCGAGGGAAAAATCCCCCTGTACCGAAACGCCCCGACGGAGGTTCGAACCCGCAACCCCAGGATCACCAAGATTACGAGTCAGGCGCTCTACCAGCTGAGCTATTCCGGCTCCAGTTAACAACTATAGCACAGGTCAACTCTATTGATTGGTTATGAAAGGCTGTTTTCGATACTAGACTACTACTAATGTTATACCATGTATAACCCACTGATATCTCTGAGTTGCAATCACTACTTACCTGTAAAACAGTAACCTCCGCAGTCACTTCATTGTGAAAGAATTACCCTGACTGACAGTCATCTTTACTACGTACCTGTAAAACAGTTACCTATGCAGTCACTTCATTGTAAAAGAATTACCCTAGCTGACCGCCATCTTGACTACTTACCTGTAACAGAGCTACCCCTGCAGTCACTTAATCATACAAGACTCACTCCGATTGATAGCCATCTCAACCACTTTTCTGTAAAAGAGCTACCTTAAGAGCATACCTTCCAGTCACTTGCCTGTAAGAGTACCCTCTTCCCTCCTCCCCTAGAGCCATTCCGACCATTTACCTGACAAAGCACTACCCTCCAGCAGCACTGGCATCTTACCTGAAAAATGAGCTATCCCTATAGCAATGCTGGCAGCTTGCCTGCAACAGAGCTAGCCCTACTATTATCACATATCCTTGTGAATGACATTGGTAACTCCCCTGTAGTGCTTTTACCTGTGAAAACAGCTACCGCCAGTGACACTGGCCACTCACCTGCGATTCCAACTGAGACAGTGGCAATGTACCTGTAAAGGGTTACCAATAAAGGAGAAATCAGGGATGTATTTCAAAAGAAAACACCCTACCTGACAGTTGTATCAGTCTTTTAAACTTGTAAAAGATCTGTCCTTGTGACACCTTGATAACATATTTGTAAAAGGGCCATCACTACAATATTACAGTGTAAAAGGGCAACTCCTACAGTGACACTGTAACTTGTAAGCAAAAAAACTATCCCTACAGCAAAAATGGTAAACTAATGTGCCTGTAAAACAGAGCAACTATCCTACTGCCAAAGACCTACCCTTGAATCACGCAAGCCATTTCTTGGTATAAGTGCTGTTAACTTTCTGATGTCCCCACCACTTATCTAGTAGAGGAGTTATCCCTCTTTTGACACTGATTAACTTATCAAAACCACTGCCCCCACAGTGACACTGATAATTTACTGTGCAGAGCAATCCCCACAGTGACACTGATAACTTACTGTAGCACAGCTATCCCCACAGTGATACAGATAACTTGCTGCAGCACAGCTATCCCCAGTGACACGGATAACTGACTGTAGCACAGCTATCCCCACAGTGACACAGATAACTTACTGTAGCTATCCCCACAGTGACACAGATAACTTACTGTAGCACAGTTATCCCCACAGTGACACAGATAACTTACTGTAGCACAGCTATCCCCACAGTGACACAGATAACTTACTGTAGCCCCAGCTATCCACAGTGACACAGATAACTTACTGTAGCTATACCCCATGACACATATAACTTACTGTAACACAGCTATCCCCACAGTGACACAGATTACTTACTGTAGCACAGCTATCCCCACAGTGACACGATCACTTACTGTAGCACAGCTATCCCACAGTGACACAGATTACTTACTGTAGCTATCCCCACAGTGACACAGATTACTTACTGTAGCACAGATATCCCCACAGTACACAGATTACCTACTGTAGCACAGCTATCCCCACAGTGACACAGATCACTTACTGTAGCACAGCTATCCCCACAGTGACACAGATCAATTACTGTAGCACAGTTATCCCCACAGTGACACAGATCACTTACTGAAGCACAGATATCCTCACAGTAGCATAGATTACTTACTGTAGCTATCCCCACAGTGCCATAGATTACCTACTGTAGCACAGCCATCCCCACAGTGGGATAGATTACTTACTGTAGCACAGCTATCCCCACAGTGACACAGATTACTTACTGTAGCACAGATATCCCCACATGGCATAGATTACTTACTGTAGCTATCCCCACAGTGACACAGATAATTACTGTAGCACAGCTATCCCACAGTGACACAGATTACTTACGTAGCACAGATACTCCACAGTGGCACAGATAACTTACTGTAGCTATCCCCACAGTGACACAGATTACTTACTGTAGCACAGCTATCCCCACAGTGACACAGATTACTTACTGTAGCACAGCTATCCCCACAGTGACACAGATAACTTACTGTACACAGCTATCCCACATGACACAGATTACTTACTGTAGCTATCCCCACAGTGACACATATACTTACTGTAGCTATCCCCACAGTGACACAGATTACTTACTGTAGCACAGCTATCCCCACAGTGACACAGATACTACTGTAGCACAGATATCCCCACAGTGGCATAGATACTTACTGTAGCTATCCCACAGTGACACAGATTACTTACTGTAGCACAGCTATCCTCACAGTGGGATAGATTACTTACTGTAGCTACCCCACAGTGCCATAGATTACTTACTGCAGCACAGCCATCCCCACAGTGCATAGATTACTTACTGTAGCACAGCTATCCCCACAGTGACACGAGATAAGATAATGTTGCTTATAGCCCAGCCGACCGCAAAGGGCCACATCAGGCTGTCACCACGTTAAAATCAACTCACCATCATTTAAAATAAATAAAATAAAATAAAAAAAACCCAACTTCACACATCTCGTCAAATGACATCGTCTACAAACGCACCAAAACTTTGTTAAAAATCTTTCTGCAGTAAAATCTTAAATCAGATGAAAAATGTTAATCTCTCTCAAAAACTCAAGGATCACGTCAGGCGGGACATCCCTGAACAGATCTTCATGACTCCGCTAAAATGTTTGTGTCTCACATCGTGCAAGTCCCAACACTCTAAAAGAACGTTTCATTGGGGAGTGGCGCATGACATGGAATGCACCACGGAGCTTCTTCACTCTTTAAAAGATAACAATGGGTAAAATACAAAATGGCCGGTGTGCAGCCGGCACAGAACCGTTTCCTCTTTACGACCACCCGACGTAGATGGAGGAAGTCCTTAAGGTTTGGACGGATCTGAAAGAGTTTGTTATTCGTCTGTGTGTTCCAATCCTCTTGCCAGAGGTCTCTCACATAATCGTTAATTTTAGGTTTTTACATCTGAGCAGGGGATATAAGTGTTGGACAGTTTTTTCTCCTTGTGGCGTTCTTGGCTAAACGATCAACCATTTCGTTCCCGCCGATGCCAACATGACCAGGAACCCAAGCAAGAGTAATGTTGTAACCGTCCGCCTTCAAGTTGCTAAAAAGTTAAAAAAAAAAGTAAAAGTTCTGGATGCTGAAGGTTGCGGCCAGCTATAGCCTCCACAGCTGACAGCGAATCCGACAGAACCAGAAAGTCCCTCTTCGAAGATTGTGATATTATCTTCAAAGCCAAAACCAGAGCAGTAAGTTCAGCAGAATATACAGAAGCCATCTGAATGAATATGTTTCAACAGTATCTGAGAAGGAGCCCCAGGGCAGTAGGCTGCACAGGCCACTCCCTCTTCAGACTTGGAACCGTCAGTGAAAACTTTTGATAGGAGGGGAATTTGGAACAGAGCTCAGCATACAAAGCCTTGTACGCCAGAGAGCTGGTAGACTCTTTGCGAAAAGCTGCAAGATCGAAACGAATCTCTGGCGTGAAGAAGGTCCACGGGGGTTGATCCGGAAACTTGGAAAAATCCGACACAACTTCCTAGGTCTAGACCTGCATTCCGCACGTGAGGCTGCATACGAAGACCAAACGGCGAATACTTTTTCGGGTTGTTTTCAAACTTACTTTGGAACGGAAGGACAAAGACACAGTCATAGCAGGATTCTGCGGTTCTGAGAACAGTCGGATATAATAATTCAAAGACAGTTTCAGCCTGCGGTTGGACAATGAAGGTTCACCCGCCTCTGCGTACAGGCTGTACACAGGGGTGGTGCGGAACGCTCCAAGACAGAGACGAAGCCCTTGATGGTGGATAGGTCCAAGAGTTTGAGGTAAGAGGGTCTTGCAGAGCCGTACACGGCACAACCGTAGTCTAGTTTGGAACGGACCAAGGCTCTGTAGAGGTGCAGCAAAGTTTTCTTATCAGCGCCCCAGTCGGTGTGTGCTACGACCCGCAGAATATTCAGAGCTTTCTGGCAAGAAGTTTTGAGGTTTTTGATGGGGCTGAGAAAGTTGAGTTTTTGGTCAAAATAACTCCCAGGAATTTGGCTTCTTTTACAACTGGAATGGTGGACTTGTCCAGACAAATTTCAGGATCAGCAAAGAACGACGAAAATTGTGGAAATGAATTGACTGAGTTTTGGTACGGAGAAGGTAAACCCGTTTTCCTCAGCCAACTGTTGGATTTTGTTGACACAAAGTTGCAGTCGACGCTGTACACTGGCGTAAGAAGCTCCAACTGCATACAGCGCAAAGTCATCAACAACAGAGAGGACTCGGTGCCCAGTCTTACCGATTGGACAATGTCATTTATTTAATGCTGAAAAGGGCGGAGAAAGGATGCTCACTGAGGAACACCCAACTCCTGCCCATGGATGTCAGAGAGTGTGTGCCAACACGCACCTGGAACTGTCGATCGGCTAAAAAGTTTTGAATGAACAGAGGCAGGTGACCCCGAAAACCAAGTCTGTGCAGGTCCATGAGGACTCCTGTTTTCCACGTGGGTGTCGTACGCCTTTTCGAGGCCCGAAAAAGATAGCGACCACGTGCTGCTTGTTAACAAAGGCATTGCGGATGGTGGTTTCCAGACGGATTAGATGTCAACCGTCGAGTGGTACTTCCGGAAACCGCACTGTTCACTGGCCAAAAGACCATCGGTTTCCAGCTTCCACATCAGACGGGAGTTGACCATCTTTTCCATCAGTTTACAGAGGCAGCTGGTCAGAGCAATTGGGCGATAGTTGGAAGGTTGGTAAGGTCCTTTCCAGGCTTTGGAATGGAATGATCAGGGCTTTTCCGCCAGGAGGGCGGAAAGGACCCTGTGGTCCAGATATGGTTATAGACTTGGAGAAGAGTCTGGAGACAGCTTTCTGGGAAATGTTTCACAACCTGATAATGAATGTCATCCAGACCAGGGCAGAATCAGTGCAGGTTTGTAAAGCTGATTTGAGTTCCCAACGATTGAAAAAGGAAGATTATAGGTTTCAGAGTTGTCGATGTGAAATTGAAATGAAGATTTCTCTCTAACCTCTTGTTTCTTAAAAAGACTGCAGATTTTATTTGAAGAAGAGGATTCTGTTGGATGGTGGAGGCCAACAGATTGGCAACAGCTTGTTTGTCAGTGATCAGAGCATCAGCAAGTTTTCAAGTGATGAATGGAGGGTTGGTGTTTCTTCCCTTTGATTTTTCTAATGATGTCCAAACTTTTTTCTTGGAAGTTTTAGATGTCAGCCTGGAGCAGAAGTTTCTCCAGGACCGACGTTTACTGATTTTGAAAGTGTGTCTCGATTTCGCACGGAGTTTCTGATGGGCTCTAGCGTTGGACCCGAAGGTCGTTGGTATACCCGACCTGAGCCCGTTTGCGAACTTTGAAATTTGTTGGCAGTCTGAATTGAACCAGGGTGTTTTTGGCATTTGGAGTTTGTCGGAAGACACTGGAATACGGGTTTTTAGCACAGTTATCACAGTGTTAGTCAGAGATTCGACTGGTCTGGACTCTGAAAAAAATCAGTGTCCTGGAATTCTTTTAAAATATGTTGAAAATAGATCCCAGTTTGCTTTCTTATAAATTGAGATGTTGAAAGACAAGGCGGTTTCAGTTAATATAGGCTGTAAAAGAACAGGAAATGGTCACTTCCAAATGCAGATCGTCATGGACAGACCACTCATAGTCCAGGACCAGCGAGGGGTCACAAACCGACAAGATAAGATAAATAATGTTGCTTATAGCCCAGCCGACCGCAAAGGGCCACATCAGGGCTGACACAAACCGACAAATCTAACACGAAATGACCCTGTGGAAGAGTGGAGATAAGTTGCAGATCCGTCGTTCAGACAACACAAATCCAAATCTGAAAGGACATCCTCAATTAGAAAACCTCTGGATGACGAACTGACACTACCCCAAAGAGGATTGTACCATTAAAGTCACCCAACAGCAAAAAAGGTCGAGGAAGTTCTCCGATCAGACTGACAAGGTCCTGACGACAAACCGGGACAGAAGGTGGCAGATACAGTGAGCAGATTGTGACAGTCTTGTGGAGAGTGACTCTCGCAGCTACAGCCTGAAGGGAGGTAGTCAGAGCGACAGGACTAAACAGCAAAGTTTTATGTAAAAAAAGGGGCAACACCACCAGACAGTCCCAATGTGGATGGTTGAGCAGGTTTGGATAGAACATTAAAGCCAAAAAAGTGAAGGTCTTCTGGCTTTGAATTTGCGTTTCCTGAAGAGCCACGACGGAAGGTTTCCTAGTTTGACATAGAAGCTGCAGCTCCTCAAAATTTGAATTTAGGCCACGGATATTCCAATGGATTATTTTACTATCCATGGGGGCAGAGGACGAATAAAATCTTGTAACTATTCACCAGCAAATTCCTTTCATTCCATGTCGACATCTCCTAGATCGAGAGAGCTGCAAATTTGTTGGTGTTTCTCTCCGCTTTTTTCTCTCGATCTGTTAAAATATTAGGTGCTTTCTTTTTAGGCGGCGATTTTGTCTTTCCTCCAAAACGCCAGCTGCCTTGTTGACAAATGCAGGGTGCCCTTGGAGGATTTTGAGGGGGGTGGTCTTGTCTTTAGTTCAATAACTTCCACTTTCTGGGCCGCCCTGAAGGGGCCTGTTGATCTTTTGCCCCCTAATGGTTTTGGGGCAGGAGTAGGTTTTGAAGACTGAGTCGTATCTGAAGGCGATGACTGCTGGAGCTCATCGCGTGCAGTATTTCTGCCTGAGGCTACAGACTGGGTTCCTGGGTCTCTCTCAGCAAAAGAGGATTCGACCGTCTGCACGCCGATGCTGACTGTTGTTGGCTTCCGTACTGCGGCTGCAAACGAGAGCCCAGCAGTCGGTTGACTTTTCATTACAATCTTTTTTCGCCTCAAAAAACGGGATTCTCTGTTCAGTCTTTATTCTCTGAATTTCCTTTTCCTTCAACCAGTTTGGGCAGGTCTTTGATGACGATGGGTGCTTGCCTCCACAGTTGGCACAGAGTGGTGGACTGTCACACACACCCTGGTGGACTGGCTGGCAGCAGGTACCACACACCTCTTCTTCCGTGCATCTGTCTCTCACATGGCCGAACCTCTGGCACTTGAAGCAGCGTAAGGTGGACGGGATGTAGAGCGACACTGACACTCTCAGGTAGCCCACCGTGATCGACTCCGGTAGAGAGGTAGAGCAAAAGGTCAAGAAGGGTGTCAGTTGGGACTCTGTCATTGCCTTTGCGTACAAGCACACGATGAACGTGGGTCACTCCTTGCGATGCCAGTTCAGACTTGATTTCTGCCTCCGACACTCCTCTCAGATCTCTGCACACGGATTACTCCCCTGGAAGAGTTCAAAGTTTTGTGCGGGGACACCCTGATCGGTCGATCAATCAACGTCGTCGACTTAAGAAGCTATTCGGAGTGCAGCTTGGAAGGGCACTCAACCAGAAGTGACCCTTCCTCAGTCTTTTGACACTCTTTGGTTTGCCGCTGAGACCATTGATTCCTTCGTGATCGCAAAAGGACTCAGGCCCGACAGAGGTCTATCTTCATCCGCTCCCTCAACAATCAGCCAGCTGGGCCAGAAGCCTGAAAGGTTTTCTAGTCTCACGTTCAGAGTCCGTATCAGTGTCCGTTTCCGAATCTCGCCTGTATCTTTTTTTTGTTTTAGTTGCCATGTTGTATTCATTAAAATTCGTCTCTCTTGATTCCCACCCACCACCGAGTCCCAACAAGGGGATGCCCATTTTATACGGAATCCCAGTATATCAGGGCACCAGGATTTCAAAAGAGATATACACAGGTCTGAAAGCGTCCCTGCCACAGAAGCTCCCAAACCCGTTTGACCCAAGCCGCCGCCTTCTAGCCCGAGCTAGGGCATGCACGCGACCAGCCGCTTGATCGAAGTGGGCCACTTCAACCACCTGTCTAGAGGAAGTCCAGGCCAAAGAGGTTGTTGACTTGATGAACCGCAGTCACATCACGGTCTCAACCTCCAGGATCCTATTCTCCCCCCATCACAGGACGCACCGCACGGCAAACACGGTGGGCCTCAAGAGACCACAGAGAGAAAAAGAGTGTGGAACAGAAGGCTTGAAGGGGGGACGAAGAAAGAAAAAGATCCGTTTTAAAAAAGGCAGAAGACAGAATAGGAAAAAGGTGGGTTACTATTTGTCTGGGCCCTCACTCCTAACCTTTCTGACATGGGAGACCCTACCAGGGGCATCAATTCCTACCATGTAATGCTTGGCCAGTCAGCAACTTGGCTATACAGGCCTAGCAGTGTTCACAACAACTAACTATCTAGCTGAGTTTTGATGCCCCCGTCAGCAAAGCCTAAAAGATCACCGGACCACGCAAGCCCTCCGACCACGGCAAGGTGCAACCCCCGGAGGGCCCCCAGTGACACAGATTACTTACTGTAGCACAGATATCCCCACAGTGGCATAGATTACTTACTGTAGCATCCCCACAGTGACACAGATTAATTACTGTAGCACAGCTATCCCCACAGTGACACAGATTACTTACTGTACACGATATCCCCACAGTGGCATAGATTACTACTGTAGCTATCCCCACAGTGACACAGATTAATTACTGTAGGGACAGCTATCCCCACAGTGACACAGAATACTTACTGTAGCACAGATATCCCCACAGTGGCATAGATTACTTACTGTAGCTATCCCCACAGTGACACATTAATTACTGTAGCACAGCTATCCCCACAGTGACACAGATTACTTACTGTAGTACAGATATCTCCACAGTGCACAGATTACTTACTGTAGCTATCCCCACAGTGACACAGATTACTTACTGAAGCTATCCCCACAGTGACACAGATTACTTACTGTAGCACAGCTATCCCCACAGTGACACAGATTACCTACTGTAGCACAGCTATCCCCACAGTGACACAGATAACTACTGTAGCTATCCCACAGTGACACAGATTACTTACTGTAGCTATCCCCACAGTGACACAGATTACTTACTGTAGCTATCCCCACAGTGACACAGATTACCTACTGTAGCACAGCTATCCCCACAGTGACACAGATTACCTACTGTAGCACAGCTATCCCCACAGTGACACAGATAACTTACTGTAGCTATCCCCACAGTGACACAGATTACTTACTGTAGCAGATAAGATAAGATAATGTTGCTTATAGCCCAGCCGACCGCAAGGGCCACATCAGGGCTTACTGTAGCTATCCCCACAGTGAAAAAGATTACTTACTGTACAAAAGCTATCCCCACAGTGACACAGATTACTTAATGTAGCACATATATCTCCACAGTGGCACAGATTACCTACTGTAGCTATCCCCACAGTGACACAGATTACTTACTGTAGATATCCACACAGTGACACAGATTACTTACTGTAGCTATCCCCACAGTGACACAGATTACTTACTGTAGCACAGATATCCCCACAGTGACACAGATTACTTACTGTAGCACAGATATCCCCACAGTGACACAGATTACTTACTGTAGCACAGATATCCCCACAGTGACACAGACGGTTACTGTAGATATCCCCACAGTGACACAGATTACTTACTGTAGCACAGATATACCCACAGTGACACAGACTGGTTACTGTAGATACCCCACAGTGACACAGACTGGTTACTGTAGATATCCCCACAGTGACACAGACTGGTTACTGTAGATATCCCCACAGTGACACAGATTACTTACTGTAGCACAGCCATCCCCACAGTGACACAGATTACTTACTGTAGCACAGCTATCCCCACAGTGACACAGATTACTTACTGTAGCTATCCCCATAGTGACACAGATTACTTACTGTAGCTATCCCCACAGTGACACAGATACCTACTGTAGCACAGCTATCCCCACAGTGACACAGATTACCTACTGTAGCACAGCTATCCCCACAGTGACACAGATTACTTATTGTAGCACAGCTATCCCCACAGTGACACAGATTACCTACTGTAGCACAGCTATCCCACAGTGACACAGATTACTTACTGTAGCTATCCCCATAGTGACACAGATTACGTACTGCAGCTATCCCCACAGTGGCACAGATTACTTACTGTAGCACAGCTATCCCCACAGTGACACAGATAACTTACAGCGGTACAGCTATCCCCCCCCCCCCCCCCCCCCCGTGACACAGATAACTTATTGCCTCACAGTTATTCCCCAGTTACCCATATAACTTACAGTAGCTATCCCCCCAGTGACACAGATAACTTACTGTAGCTATCCCCATGGTGACACAGATAACTTACTGTAGCTATCCCCACAGAGACGCATAATTTACTGTAGCAGAACTATCCCCACAGCGACACGGGTAACTTACTGTTGCAGATATATCCCCCCCGGTGCATAGACAACTTACTGTGGCACAGCTATCCCTACAGCAACACTGGCAATGTAGCAGGACTATATCTCCTACAGCAGCCTAGGCAACTCATCTGTAAATGACTATCCCTACACAGAAACTGGTGACTTACCAGCTAACCTGCTACCTATACAATGAACTGATAACTTACCTGCTAAAAAAGCAACCCTTAAAGCACTATGAACTGATAAACTTACCTGCTAAAAAAGCAACCCTTAAAGCACTATTAGCAATTCCCCTGCACAAGAACTACTGCTACAACAACATAGGCAGCCTACCTACAGAAACACTGACAGTTTCCCTGCACAAGAACTACCCCAACAGCACATAGGCAGCCTACCTACAGAAACACTGACAGTTTCCCTGCATAAGAACCACTGCAACAACAACATAGGCAACCTACCGACAGAAACACTGACAGTTTTCCTGCATAAGAACTACCCCAACAACAACATAGGCAACCTACCGACAGAAACACTGACAGTTTTCCTGCATAAGAACTACTGCAACAACAACACAGGCAACCTACCGACAGAAACACTGACAGTTTTCCTGCACAAGAACTACTGCAACAGCGAAACTGATATTTTCCCTGCACAAGAACCAACCTAACAGCAACATTTGCAACTTACCGACAGCAACACTGATATTTTCACTGCACAAGAACCAACCTAACAGCAAACATTTGCAACTTACCGACAGCAACACTGATATTTTCACTGCACAAGAACCAACCTAACAGCAACATATGCAACTTACCAACAGCAACACTGATATTTTCACTGCACAAGAACCAACCTAACAGCAACATTTGCAACTTACCGACAGCAACACTGATATTTTCACTGCACAAGAACCAACCTAACAGCAACATTTGCAACTTACTGACAGCAACACTGATATTTTCACTGCACAAGAACCAACCTAACAGCAACATTTGCAACTTACTCAGAGCAACACTGACAATTTCCCTGCACAAGAACTACTGCAACAGCAACACTGATATTTTCACTGCACAAGAACCAACCTAACAGCAACATTTGCAACTTACTGACAGGAACACCGATATTTTCACTGCACAAGAACCAACCTAACAGCAACATACGCAACTTACTAACAGCAACACTGACATTTTCCCTGCACAAGAACTAACCCAGCAGACACATAGGCAGCCTACCTACAGCAATACTGACAATTTCCCTGCATAAGAACCAACTTAACAGAAACATAGGGCCACTTGCCTACAAAAGAGCTACCCCTACAGCAATAGCGACAATTCATCTGCAGAACAGCTATATCTACAGCAACGCCAATAATTTTTAACTCTCTTCTTGCACTGACCACTCACCTCCTCAGCGCCATCTTGCTTTTCATGAGGCGGTTTGAACAAAAAGCGCTTAAAAAAAAGAATGCACATCAGTCATGGAAAAACCACTGAATAAGAACACAGGTTCATCAAAAGATGGTTATACATGACCGAGCCAAGGCACCACTTACATTTTAGTGATATATATGTCATATGGCAAATTGAAAAACAAACAAACACAGACATCATTTCTGTTATTTAAGCTACAGAGCTGCACCCACACATCTACACTTCCAGAAGTTGCATGGTCTCATGTTGGATTACAAGGAAGCCAAATCATCTGTAAAAGAGCAACCCAATACAGCAATTCTGGGAGGCTTCCTGAAAACTAACTATCTCTAAAGTGGCACCACTCACTAAAAAAAAAAGGAGTGACCCCAAAGCAACAATGGCAATTTCCACATATGAGAGCCATTCCTGCAGTGACCCTAATACTTTACTCTGCCCTGCCTAAGCCTCAAAACACCCCTCAGGTGTACAGCCCCAATTTTCAGTTGTATAATGGATGATTTCAGTAGTATAAATGTGGCAGCATTTTCACAAATGAACTCCTCAGGTCGTCTCCTTCCTTGTATGAACCAAGACATGATTCTGGTTACCTGACATACTTTTATTTCTGAATGTACACAAATGCCTATTTTTACAAAAATGAAGCGAGGTCACAAAACAATCTGCCTGATATTTTATGAATGTGATCTGATCTGTTATGTGAATTTCATTATCAATGAGTTAAACTGTAAAGGTTGGTAATGTAATTTAAAAAGCACAAAGCTCAAATTCAAATCTTAACAAGCCACAACACTTTTGATGGGTGGTTAGTAACGCAAGTAAAATGTTGTCTAGAGGTATCGATGTTTTGCAATCTGTCTTAGATATTTAACACTTTCTGTGCCCACAATCATCATCCCCTACCCATTCACCTCCCTGAATGAAATATCTGTCAAACACAGCTCACTGTGCTCGTTTTCAGCACAAAATGGTTCCACTCCCTCCCTCCACCCCCTCCCCTCCTGTGCATTTCAACAGGTATTACTGACTGGCAACTGCAAACATTTTTTTTTTCCAGTCAATGTCAGCGAGCTTTCACAGCTGGTTTCCTTTTTTGTAACTGGCTCCTGAATCAGTGACAATTTTGTACTGCTTATTTGATGCAGTCTGTTTGCATGAGTAAAAACACTTTGCCATCACAATCATATGACTGCCTTTTCTGCAAGGACAACAAGTGGGCAAAAACTCCTCATGCGAATCCACACAACGGAAACAAAATTTTAGGTTCGTGGCGACAAGAATTTTTTCCTTTATTTTTTTCCAAAGTAGAAGCTACGGACAAATCACAGCGCTACGCTGATCTGCATAACTTGTAAAGAGCGATTCCTCAAAGCGATGTTGGTTATTTTCCTGTAAACAGTTATCTTCACAATACCATCAGAGCCTTACCTGTAAAGGAATCACACCTATAGCGATATCGGCATCTTTCCTGCACAAGAACTATGCACCAGCAATACTTGCAATCTTTCAATTAAAGAGTCACTGAAACAGCAATAATGGCAATTTCACTGCTAACAGTTGTGCCTGTGATCTGACACTGATAGCTTACCCGCAAAGAGCTATACCATACAGCAGAACTGGCCATTCCTCTGTCTAAAAAGCAGCTATTTCTACAGCAACGTTAGTGACTTACCTTGAAAGAGAACTCTTGTAGCAAATCGGTAATTTGCCTGTATAATGGCCATCCTACACTGATATAATGGCTTACCTGCAAAACAGCTGTCGATGTTGCAAACACCAATAACTTACTTGTAAGCTGGTTATCCATAGTGCATCATCAATACCCATGAATAGCTATTTCCACAGCAACACCAATGACTTGCTTGTAAAATAGCTATCCCCACAGCAACCAATAACTTACCTGTAAAATAGCTATCCCCCAGCAACACAATAACTTGCCTGCAAAAACGCTGTCCCTACAGCAACACCAGTAACTTACCTGTAAAATAGCTATCCCCACAGCAACACCAATAACTTGCCTGCAAAACAGCTGTCCCTACAGCAACACCAGTAACTTACCGTAAAATAGCTATCCCCACAGCAACACCGATAACTTGCCTGCAAATAGCTGTCCCACAGCAAAACCAATGACTTACTTGTAAAACAGCTATCCCCACAGCAACACCAAAGACTTACTTGCAAACTAGCTATCCCTACAGCAACACTGTAACATATCTGTAAAATAGTTACCCCTATAGTAAGGCCGATCACACACACGGACAGTTACAGAAAAACAACCCCCAGAAAAAAACCGCAACGAATGAAATGGAAGTAATTCCAACATCTTGTAAATAGAAGCTCACAACACGCAAAACATGTCGGGAGTACAAGCCTAGAGAATACAATGACCAACACCCAGTCCCACCCATTCTACTGCAGCATTGCATGGAAAACTGACTACGGAAAATGCATCATTGCCGGCAAGATTTAGATTTATGGCCCTCTCTTTTCAGTTAGGTGCTAGACTGACCAACAAACTAACGTTAGGCGCTCAATTAAGAGAAAAGAAGAAGAAACCACTATTTTGGCCGAAGAAAACCATAGTCGATCACTTTCCTCTGACCCCTGACAAGTGTCGTGCCAAGTCACATGACAAGAGGCGTCTGCCAATTGGCTGTCAAACTGGCTAGGATAGAAAAAATAGCAACAAGTTCTATTCAGAAATATGCAGGCAAGAAAGTATCCACTTCGTAGCAAGGCCAGTTTTCAAACTAACGTAAGATAAGATAAGATAATGTTGCTTATAGCCCAGCCGCCGACACAAAGGCCCACATCAAACTAACGTGTGCTAGGCCTGGCGTGGATAGGATAGGATAGTTTGCTTTTTATGCAACGTGTACATACGGCTTAACATGAATTACTTACCTGTAAAACAGCAACCCCTAGAGCCACACCGGTAACTTACCTGTAAAACAGCAACACCTACAGTCACACCAACACCTTACCTGTAAAGGGTGATCCCCAAGTTCACACCAATAACTTACCTGTAAAAGGGTGATCCCCAAAGTAACACCAATAACTTTGCTGTAAAAGGGCACAATAACTTACCATGTAAAAAGCAACCCCTACAGCCACACCAGTAACTTGCCTGTAAAAAAACCAAACCCTATAACCCACACCAATAACTTACCTGTAAAAAAGCAACCCCCATAGCCACACCAATAAGCGTACCTGTAATAAAAAGAAACCCCTATAGCCACACCAATAATTTACCTGTACAAAAGGACCCCTACAACCACACCAATAATTACCTGTACAAAAGGAACCCCTACAACCACACAGTAATTTGCCTGTTAAGGCATGGCGCACTTGCACACTCACAAGCGACGGCATTTAGTTCGCCCAAACGCTTTGCCTTGTGAGCTCGGGCTAGGCCGTAACTAGTCAGCCACCACACGGCCAGACGCTCTGTGTGGTTTTGGACGCTTCGAGACTGGTGCAACATCTTTAAGTTATATTTACTGTACAGAGGTTTTTAACTATAATTTCTGTATGACAGCAATGGCGCAGTGGAGTACTTGAGAGTGTGACAAAAGCTGGCATTTCAGTCTTCTCTGTGAGTACCATAATTAAGTTCGTGTTTAAAAACTTTCTGACAGAACTTTGCGACCGGCGCAACCTGTGCTGCGCGCGCTTCGTTGCCGGCCTGGTAAGCCGAAGCAAAGACGGAGTAGACGGCGAACTATCTTTGGCCGAATTAGGTCAGGCGTTGTCAAAAATCTTTGTGAATGAAAAGTTAGTTAGCATTTGTAAAGGGCCGTATTTACACCGTTGTATATATACATATTTCTTCATTGTTGCTACATTTTATATGTACTATGGTTGCATGTAGAGCAACGTAGGCCTAATTAAAGGGAAACGTAGAGGATAACATTTACTACAAGCAAAATAATACTACTGATAACAGTAATGGTAGTAGGCATAACAATAATAAGTGAAAAATTATTATAATTAAATAATACTTCATTTCCAATCACTACTACTATTTCTATCGGCAAAATATAGGTTTTAAAATTATTACATTAAGTGAGAGTAATTACTGAACATCAACTATAGTTTTTGTTTCAGATTTCTTTTCAAACGGGCAAAGTGTACTCATGTTAAAGTGTGGGGGTGGGGGACGGGTGGGGGTGGGGGCGGTTTGAGAGAGGAGAGGGGACAACA
>CM031596.1:87320686-87323186 GCA_018398815.1 Conus ventricosus | reverse complement strand
GTAAACAGTGACCCCCTGCCGGCACACCAACTTACTTGTAAAAGACCTGTCCCTACGGAAACATAGATAGCTTGCCTAAAAAAAGAGCCATGCCTAAAGTCGGTCCAACAACTTACCTCTACAAGACCTGTTCCGACAGAAACATGGATAACTTGCCAGTAAATGAGCAAACCCTTCAGACACACCCAATTACTTGTAAAAGACCCATCCCAACAAAAACATTAGTAACTTGCCTGTAAACATGCATGCCTACAGCTGCATCAACTTACCTGTAAAAGATATGCCTTTACAGAAACATGGGTATCTTGCCTGTAAACAAGCAACGCCTACAACCATGTCAACTTAATATAATAATAATAATATATAAAATAATAATAATAATAACTTACCTGTAAAAGACCTATGTCTCTACAGAAACATGGATAACTACCTGTAAGAGAGCCAGGCCTACAGCCACTCGGGCCACTGGTATAGGTTGGACTCCAGCCACTTCTCCCCTGCAGGCACACAGCCTGTGGTGTAGATCTGGATGTTGCGGTCATAGTCCTGCACAGAATGCAGCCCCTTCATAGCACACCCCTGTCAGTGCTCTACGATGGTGTATGGCTGTCAACCTTGGGGGAACTGGTCAACATCTGGAGAACGAGGTGCGTCATCGTTGGGGGGTGGGGGGGGGGGGGGGGGGGGGGGGGGGTGGGAGGATAAGGTATGGGGAAGACTGTCTCCTTCTGAGGTCATGGCCTTCAAAGGTCGTCAACTGACACTTAAATTTCATTAAAGGGAAACAACCCTGCACACATGTGTAGAGACCACTGTTCTGGCATCACATGTGGATCTGTAACAAGCCAATGCTGTTTTGTTTGTTTGTGTTTTTTTGTTTTCCTCTTAAAATTTCCTCGTTTTTCATCAGAATTTGTAAAAAATTTTTAAAAGATGTTAATCTTAACCTGAGGTAAAAAAAAAAAAAAAAAAGCGAAAATAATTACAAATTTTGCAATTGTCCACAGTGACATGTCAGGCAATCTAAAATTTTGTACCCACATGCCTACAAAGCACAGTTTTAAACACATTTCCATGACCGAAAAAGAAAAAAGGGAACCGTATAAATAAAAGCAGAATATACCCATCACTCACTGGACTGATACAATGAAACCGACAGTTCATGACTTCACCCTCAGACTTGCAAACAGGTACTATCCTCAAAATGAAAGACTTACAGCATGCAAAGAATCACACAAAAAAAAAACAGAAAGAGAAGATGCAACTTGCATAATGTTAAATATTAGCTTCTTCACCACACCAAAAAGGACTCAACCAATTTGTTCTTGTGCACAATCTGTTCTGCTCTAAAGACAATCCTGTAAAATAATGGAGGTAAAATGAATATGAGGTAGGAGGAAAAGATTGCACACATCAACACAGAGGAAATTTCATGTTAAAATTAAAGTATTTCTGCGATTACCAAGGTAATTTATAGCTTCATGTAACTTTACACTGGGGTCAGCTCTGTCATTATTAAGAGAAAGAACTCTTGCCTCCTTACTTCCATGTGAAGAATATGGGATTATGTCCCTTGTTAAGAGGTGTTGAGGGAAGGGTATTAGGTCATGTGATTTCAAGATTTTTCACTTTAGTTGTAAAAGATAATACAAGTGGAAGTTGGGAAACAGACATTTTCATATCATATCCATTGTGTACTAAACGACTGAATTCTATTGTGACTTTTAGTTTTGTTTTAATGGGTTTCTATGCATTGTCTGAAAATCTGTATGCTGCCTGGCATGGGTTGCAGTCTGCCTACCCAAGGGCTGAGCTGTGCAGGCCATTGTCTCTGAGATGAGAGAAATATTTTATGATTTAGTTATCCTACATCAAGCTTTGTCCTTACAATCTGTTTTATAATTCATAATTTAAGTTTATCAACATCTTATTCTGAATAAGAAAAATATCACGTGTAAAGTTTTGCAAATGTGTAAATCGTTTTTGGAAAGGTTTGGGTCATTAAACTGCTTGGATAGTGATCACTGATTGAAGATCTTCAGGAAGACTTCATATGTAATGTGAAGGAATGTAGGATCAAAAGGAAACAAGGGAACACAGAATGAAATTTTCAGAATAATTACAAATTGAGCAACCATGTCAATACGCATGTAACATAATAGCTAAACATAGGAAAATCAAGTATTTCAATACTTGAAGCTGTAAGTTCAAGACCTAGTAGGTTTCATTTTGTCTGTTGAGACAATAATGCATTACAAGTAACATGATTTTTTTTTGTGCATGCAGAACAAAAATCAGAAAAGAAATGTACATGTTGGGAAGATCAGCATTGGATAAGTAATGTTACAGTAACAGTGCTCTTAATTTTGGCCATGTAGATTTTGAATGAGAGGGTGTTTATGATTTTTATTAAACTAACTGGTTAACAAAACTAACCAGTATGTTTGGATTTTGGAATTTTTTTTTCTTTTTTAAATTTTCTTATCACTAGTGTGAACTG
>CM031596.1:87310299-87319686 GCA_018398815.1 Conus ventricosus | reverse complement strand
TCTTTAGTTCAATAACTTCACTTTCCTGCCGCCCTGAAGGGCCTGTTGATCTTTTGCCCCCTAATGGTTTGGGGGCAGGAAGTAGGTTTTGAAGACTGAGTCGTATCTGAAGGCATGACTGCTGGAGCTCATCGCGTGCAGTATTTCTGCCTGAGGCTACAGACTGGGTTCCTGGCTCTCTCTCAGCAAACGAGGATTCGACCGTCTGCACGCCGATGCTGACTGTTGTTGGCTTCCGTACTGCGGCTGCAAACGAGAGCCCAGCAGTCGGTTGACTTTTCATTACAATTTTTTTCCCGCCTCAAAAAACGGGATCTCTGTTCAGTCTTTATTCTCTGAATTTCCTTTTCCTTCAACCAGTTTGGCAGGTCTTTGATGACGATGGGTGCTTGCCTCCACAGTTGGCACAGAGTGGTGGACTGTCACACACACACCCTGGTGGACTGGCTGCAGCAGTACCACACACCTCTTCTTCCGTGCATCTGTCTCTCACATGGCCGAACCTCTGGCACTTGAAGCAGCGAGAGGGGACGGGATGTAGAGCGACACTGACACTCTCAGGTAGCCCACCGTGATCGACTCCGGTAGAGAGGTAGAGCAAAAGGTCAAGAAGAGGGGTCAGTTGGGACTCTGTCATTGCCTTTGCGTACAAGCACACGATGAACGTGGTCACTCCTTGCGATGCCAGTTCAGACTTGATTTCTGCCTCCGACACTCCTCTCAGATCTCTGCACCGATTACTCCCCTGGAAGAGTTCAAAGTTTTGTGCGGAGACACCCTGATCGGTCGATCAATCAACGTCGTCGACTTAAGAAGCTATTCGGAGTGCAGCTTGGAAGGGCACTCAACCAGAAGTGACCCGTTCCTCAGTCTTTTGACACTCTTTGGTTTGCCGCTGAGACCATTGATTCCTTTCGTGATCGCAAAAGGACTCAGGCCCGACAGAGGTCTATCTTCATCCGCTCCCTCAACAATCAGCCAGCTGGGCCAGAAGCCTGAAAGGTTTCTAGTCTCACGTTCAGAGTCCGTATCAGTGTCCGTTTCCGAATCTCGCCTGTATCTTTTTTGGTTTAGTTGCCATGTTGTATTCATTAAAATTCGTCTCTCTTGATTCCCACCCACCACCGAGTCCCAACAAGGGGGATGCCCATTTTATACGGAATCCCAGTATATCAGGGCACCAGGATTTCAAAAGAGATATACACAGGTCTGAAGCGTCCCTGCCACAGAAGCTCCCAAACCCGTTTGACCCAAGCCGCCGCCTTCTAGCCTGAGCTAGGGCATGCACGCGACCAGCCGCTTGATCGAAGTGGGCCACTTCAACCACCTGTCTAGAGGAAGTCCAGGCCAAAGAGGTGTGTTGACTTGATGAACCGCAGTCACATCAGCGGTCTCAACCTCAGGATCCTATTCTCCCCCATCACAGGACGCACCGCACGGCAAACACGGTGGGCCTCAAGAAGACCACAGAGAGAAAAAGAGTGTGGAACAGAAGGCTTGAAGGGGAGACGAAGAAGAAAAAGATCCGTTAAGAAAGGCAAAGACAGAATAGGAAAAAGGTGGGTTACTATTTGTCTGGGCCCTCACTCCTAACCTTTCTGACATGGGAGACCCTACCAGGGCATCAATTCCTACCATGTAATGCTTGGCCAGTCAGCAACTTGGCTATACAGGCCTAGCAGTGTTCACAACAACTAACTATCTAGCTGAGTTTTGATGCCCCCGTCAGCAAAGCCTAAAAGATCACCGGACACACGCAAGCCTCCGACCACGGCCAGGTTGCAACCCCCGGAGGGCCACAGTGACACAGATTACTTACTGTAGCACAGATATCCCCACAGTGGCATAGATTACTTACTGTAGCTATCCCCACAGTGACACAGATTAATTACTGTAGCACAGCTATCCCCACAGTGACACAGATTACTTACTGTAGCCACAGATATCCCACAGTGGCATAGATTACTTACTGTAGCTATCCCCTCAGTGACACAGATTAATTACTGTAGCACAGCTATCCCCACAGTGACACAGATTACTTACTGTAGCACAGATATCCCCACAGTGCATAGATTACTTACTGTAGCTATCCCCACAGTGACACATTAATTACTGTAGCACAGCTATCCCCACAGTGACACAGATTACTTACTGTAGTACAGATATCTCCACAGTGGCACAGATTACTTACTGTAGCTATCCCCACAGTGACACAGATTACTTACTGAAGCTTCCCCACAGTGACACAGATTACTTACTGTAGCACAGCTATCCCCACAGTGACACAGATTACCTACTGTAGCACAGCTATCCCCACAGTGACACAGATAACTTACTGTAGCTATCCCCACAGTGACACAGATTACTTACTGTAGCTATCCCCACAGTGACACAGATTACTTACTGTAGCTATCCCCACAGTGACACAGATTACCTACTGTAGCACAGCTATCCCCACAGTGACACAGATTACCTACTGTAGCACAGCTATCCCCACAGTGACACAGATAACTTACTGTAGCTATCCCCACAGTGACACAGATTACTTACTGTAGCTAGATAAGATAAGATAATGTTGCTTATAGCCCAGCCGACCGCAAAGGGCCACATCAGGGCTTACTGTAGCTATCCCCACAGTGAAAAAGATTACTTACTGTAGCACAGCTATCCCCACAGTGACACAGATTACTTAATGTAGCACATATATCTCCACAGTGGCACAGATTACCTACTGTAGCTATCCCCACAGTGACACAGATTACTTACTGTAGAATCCACACAGTGACACAGATTACTTACTGTAGCTATCCCCACAGTGACACAGATTACTTACTGTAGCACAGATATCCCCACAGTGACACAGATTACTTACTGTAGCACAGATATCCCCACAGTGACACAGATTACTTACTGTAGCACAGATATCCCCACAGTGACACAGACTGGTTACTGTAGATATCCCCACGTGGACACAGATTACTTACTGTAGCACAGATATACCCACAGTGACACAGACTGGTTACTGTAGATATCCCCACAGTGACACAGACTGGTTACTGTAGATATCCCCACAGTGACCACAGACTGGTTACTGTAGATATCCCCACAGTGACACAGATTACTTACTGTAGCACAGCCATCCCCACAGTGACACAGATTACTTACTGTAGCACACAGCTATCCCCACAGTGACACAGATTACTTACTGTAGCTATCCCATAGTGACACAGATTACTTACTGTAGCTATCCCCACAGTGACACAGATTACCTACTGTAGCACAGCTATCCCCCACAGTGACACAGATTACCTACTGTAGCACAGCTATCCCCACAGTGACACAGATTACTTATTGTAGCACAGCTATCCCCACAGTGACACAGATTACCTACTGTAGCACAGCTATCCCCACAGTGACACAGATTACTTACTGTAGCTATCCCCATAGTGACACAGATTACGTACTGCAGCTATCCCCACAGTGGCACAGATTACTTACTGTAGCACAGCTATCCCCACAGTGACACAGATAACTTACCAGCGGTACAGCTATCCCCCCCCCCCCCCCCCCCCCCGTGACACAGATAACTTATTGCCTCACAGTTATTCCCCAGTTACCCATATAACTTACAGTAGCTATCCCCCCAGTGACACAGATAACTTACTGTAGCTATCCCCATGGTGACACAGATAACTTACTGTAGCTATCCCCACAGAGACGCATAATTTACTTGTAGCCAGAACTATCCCCACAGCGACACGGGTAACTTACTGTTGCAGATATATCCCCCCCGGTGCATAGACAACTTACTGTGGCACAGCTATCCCTACAGCAACACTGGCAATGTAGCAGGACTATATCTCCTACAGCAGCTAGGCATACTCATCGTAAATGACTATCCCTACACAGAAACTGGTGACTTACCAGCTAACCTGCTACCTATACAATGAACTGATAACTTACCTGCTAAAAAAGCAACCCTTAAAGCACTATGAACTGATAACTTACCTGCTAAAAAGCAACCCTTAAAGCACTATTAGCAATTCCCCTGCACAAGAAACTACTGCTACAACAACATAGGCAGCCTACCTACAGAAACACTGACAGTTTCCCTGCACAAGAACTACCCAACAGCAACATAGGCAGCCTACCTACAGAAACACTGACAGTTTCCCTGCATAAGAACCACTGCAACAACAACATAGGCAACCTACCGACAGAAACCTGACAGTTTTTCCTGCATAAGAACTACCCCAACAACAACATAGGCAACCTACCGACAGAAACACTGACAGTTTTCCTGCATAAGAACTACTGCAACAACAACACAGGCAACCTACCGACAGAAACACTGACAGTTTTCCTGCACAAGAACTACTGCAACAGCGAAACTGATATTTTCCCTGCACAAGAACCACCTAACAGCAACATTTGCAACTTACCGACAGCAACACTGATATTTTCACTGCACAAGAACCAACCTAACAGCAACATTTGCAACTTACCGACAGCAACACTGAATTTTCACTGCACAAGAACCAACCTAACAGCAACATATGCAACTTACCAACAGCAACACTGATATTTTCACTGCACAAGAACCAACCTAACAGCAACATTTGCAACTTACCGACAGCAACACTGATATTTCACTGCACAAGAACCAACCTAACAGCAACATTTGCAACTTACTGACAGCAACACTGATATTTTCACTGCACAAGAACCAACCTAACAGCAACATTTGCAACTTACTCAGAGCAACACTGACAATTTTCCCTGCACAAAACTACTGCAACAGCAACACTGATATTTTTCACTGCACAAGAACCAACCTAACAGCAAACATTTGCAACTTACTGACAGAACACCGATATTTTCACTGCACAAGAACCAACCTAACAGCAACATACCAACTTACTAACAGCAACACTGACATTTTCCCTGCACAAGAACTAACCCAGCAGACACATAGGCAGCCTACCTACAGCAATACTGACAATTTCCCTGCATAAGAACCAACTTAACAGAAACATAGGGCCACTTGCCTACAAAAGAGCTACCCCTACAGCAATAGCGACAATTCATCTGCAGAACAGCTATATCTACAGCAACGCCAATAATTTTTAACTCTCTTCTTGCACTGACCACTCACCTCCTCAGCGCCATCTTGCTTTTCATGAGGCGGTTTGAACAAAAAGCGCTTAAAAAAAAGAATGCACATCAGTCATGGAAAAACCACTGAATAAGAACACAGGTTCATCAAAGATGGTTATACATGACCGAGCCAAGGCACCACTTACATTTTAGTGATATATATGTCATATGCAAATTGAAAAACAAAACAAACACAGACATCATTTCTGTTATTTAAGCTACAGAGCTGCACCCACACATCTACACTTCCAGAAGTTGCATGGTCTCATGTTGGATTACAAGGAAGCCAAATCATCTGTAAAAGAGCAACCCAATACAGCAATTCTGGGAGGCTTCCTGAAAACTAACTATCTCTAAAGTGGCACCACTCACTAAAAAAAAAAGGAGTGACCCCAAAGCAACAATGGCAATTTCCACATATGAGAGCCATTCCTGCAGTGACCCTAATACTTTACTCTGACCTGCCTAAGCCTCAAAACACCCCTCAGGTGTACAGCCCCAATTTTCAGTTGTATAATGGATGATTTCAGTAGTATAAATGTGGCAGCATTTTCACAAATGAACTCCTCAGGTCGTCTCCTTCCTTGTATGAACCAAGACATGATTTCTGGTTACCTGACATACTTTTATTTCTGAATGTACACAAATGCCTATTTTTACAAAAATGAAGCGAGGTCACAAACAATCTGCCTGATATTTTATGAATGTGATCTGATCTGTTATGTGAATTTCATTATCAATGAGTTAAACTGTAAAGGTTGGTAATGTAATTTAAAAGCACAAAGCTCAAAATTCAAATCTTAACAAGCCACAACACTTTTGATGGGGTGGTAGTAACGCAAGTACATGTTGTCTGAGGTATCGATGTTTTGCAATCTGTCTTAGATATTTAACACTTTCTGTGCCCACAATCATCATCCCCTACCCATTCACCTCCCCTGAATGAAATATCTGTCAAACACAGCTCACTGTGCTCGTTTCAGCACAAAATGGTTCCACTCCCTCCCTCCACCCCCTCCCCCTCCTGTGCATTTCAACAGGTATTACTGACTGGCAACTGCAAACATTTTTTTTTTCCAGTCAATGTCAGCGAGCTTTCACAGCTGGTTTCCTTTTTTGTAACTGGCTCCTGAATCAGTGACAATTTTGTACTGCTTATTTGATGCAGTCTGTTTGCATGAGTAAAAACACTTTTGCCATCACAATCATATGACTGCCTTTTCTGCAAGGACAACAAGTGGGCAAAAACTCCTCATGCGAATCCACACAACGGGAAACAAAATTTTAGGTTTCGTGGCCGACAAGAATTTTTTTCCTTTATTTTTTCCAAAAGTAGAAGCTACGGACAAATCACAGCGCTACGCTGATCTGCATAACTTGTAAAAGAGCGATTCCTCAAAGCGATGTTGGTTATTTTCCTGTAAAACAGTTATCTTCACAATACCATCAGAGCCTTACCTGTAAAGGAATCACACCTATAGCGATATCGGCATCTTTCCTGCACAAGAACTATGCACACAGCAATACTTGCAATCTTTCAATTAAAGAGTCACTGAAACAGCAATAATGGCAATTTCACTGCATAACAGTTGTGCCTGTGATCTGACACTGATAGCTTACCAGCAAAAGAGCTATACCATACAGCAGAACTGGCCATTCCTCTGTCTAAAAAAGCAGCTATTTCTACAGCAACGTTAGTGACTTACCTTTGAAAGAGAAACTCTTGTAGCAACATCGGTAATTTGCCTGTATAATGGCCATCCCTACACTGATATAATGGCTTACCTGCAAAACAGCTGTCGATGTTGCAACACCAATAACTTACTTGTAAGCTGGTTATCCATAGTGCATCATCAATACCCATGAATAGCTATTTCCACAGCAACACCAATGACTTGCTTGTAAAATAGCTATCCCCACAGCAACACCAATAACTTACCTGTAAAATAGCTATCCCCACAGCAACACCAATAACTTGCCTGCAAAACAGCTGTCCCTACAGCAACACCAGTAACTTACCTGTAAAATAGCTATCCCCACAGCAACACCAATAACTTGCCTGCAAAACAGCTGTCCCTACAGCAACACCAGTAACTTACCTGTAAAATAGCTATCCCCACAGCAACACCGATAACTTGCCTGCAAAATAGCTGTCCCCACAGCAAAACCAATGACTTACTTGTAAAACAGCTATCCCCACAGCAACACCAAAGACTTACTTGCAAACTAGCTATCCCTACAGCAACACTGTAACATATCTGTAAAATAGTTACCCCTATAGTAAGGCCGATCACACACACGGACAGTTACAGAAAAAAACAACCCCCAGAAAAAAACCGCAACGAATGAAATGGAAGTAATTCCAACATCTTGTAAATAGAAGCTCACAACACGCAAAACATGTCGGGAGTACAAGCCTAGAGAATACAATGACCAACACTCCAGTCTCCACCCCATTCTACTGCAGCTTGCATGGAAAACTGACTACGGAAAATGCATCATTGCCGGCAAGATTTAGATTTATGGCCCTCTCTTTTTCAGTTAGGTGCTAGACTGACCAACAAACTAACGTTAGGCGCTCAATTAAGAGAAAAAGAAGAAGAAACCACTATTTTGGCCGAAGAAAACCATAGTCGATCACTTTCCTCTGACCCCTGACAAGTGTCGTGCCAAGTCACATGACAAAGAGGCGTCTGCCAATTGGCTGTCAAACTGGCTAGGATAGAAAAAAATAGCAACAAGTTCTATTCAGAAAATATGCAGGCAAGAAAGTATCCACTTCGTAGCAAGGCCAGTTTTCAAACTAACGTAAGATAAGATAAGATAATGTTGCTTATAGCCCAGCCGACCACAAAGGCCCACATCAAACTAACGTGTGCTAGGCCTGGCGTGGATAGGATAGGATAGTTGCTTTTTATGCAACGTGTACATACGGCTTAACATGAATTACTTACCTGTAAAACAGCAACCCCTAGAGCCACACCGGTAACTTACCTGTAAAACAGCAACACCTACAGTCACACCAACACCTTACCTGTAAAAGGGTGATCCCCAAGTTCACACCAATAACTTACCTGTAAAAGGGTGATCCCCAAAGTAACACCAATAACTTTGCTGTAAAAGGGCACCAATAACTTACCTGTAAAAAGCAACCCCTACAGCCACACCAGTAACTTGCCTGTAAAAAAAACCAAACCCTATACCCACACCAATAACTTACCTGTAAAAAAGCAACCCCCATAGCCACACCAATAAGCTACCTGTAATAAAAAGAAACCCCTATAGCCACACCAATAATTTACCTGTACAAAAGGAACCCTACAACCACACCAATAATTTACCTGTACAAAAGGAACCCCTACAACCACACCAGTAATTTGCCTGTTAAGGCATGGCGGCACTTGCACACTCACAGCGACGGCATTTAGTTCGCCCAACGCTTTGCCTTGTGACTGGGCTAGGCCGTAACTAGTCAGCCACCACACGGCCAGACGCTCTGTGTGGTTTTGGACGCTTCGAGACTGGTGCAACATCTTTAAGTTATATTTACTGTACAGAGGTTTTTAACTATAATTTCTGTATGACAGCAATGGCGCAGTGAGTACTTGAGAGTGTGACAAAAGCTGGCATTTCAGTCTTCTCTGTGAGTACCATAATTAAAGTTCGTGTTTAAAACTTTCTGACAGAACTTTGCGACCGGCGCAACCTGTGCTGCGCGCGCTTCGTTGCCGGCTGGTAAGCCGAAGCAAAGACGGAGTAGACGGCGAACTATCTTTGGCCGAATTAGGTCAGGCGTTGTCAAAAATCTTTGTGAATGAAAATTAGTTAGCATTTGTAAAGGGGCCGTATTTACCACCGTTGTATATATACATATTTCTTCATTGTTGCTACATTTTATATGTACTATGGTTGCATGTAGAGCAACGTAGGCCTAATTAAAGGGAAACGTAGAGGATAACATTTACTACAAGCAAAATAATACTACTGATAACAGTAATGGTAGTAGGCATAACAATAATAAGTGAAAAATTATTATAATTAAAATAATACTTCATTTCCAATCACTACTACTATTTCTATCGGCAAAATATAGGTTTTAAAATTATTACATTAAGTGAGAGTAATTACTGAACATCAACTATAGTTTTTGTTTCAGATTTCTTTTTCAAACGGGCAAAGTGTACTCCATGTTAAAGTGTGGGGGTGGGGGACGGGGTGGGGGTGGGGGCG
>CM031596.1:87300299-87307799 GCA_018398815.1 Conus ventricosus | reverse complement strand
ATAACTTACCTGTAAAACAGTGACCCCTGCCGGCACACCAACTTACTTGTAAAAGACCTGTCCCTACGGAAACATAGATAGCTTGCCTAAAAAAAGAGCCATGCCTAAAGTCGGTCCAACAACTTACCTCTACAAGACCTGTTCCGACAGAAACATGGATAACTTGCCAGTAAATGAGCAAACCCTTCAGACACACCCAATTACTTGTAAAAGACCCATCCCAACAAAAACATTAGTAACTTGCCTGTAAACATGCAATGCCTACAGCTGCATCAACTTACCTGTAAAAGATATGCCTTTACAGAAACATGGGTATCTTGCCTGTAAACAAGCAACGCCTACAACCATGTCAACTTAATAATAATAATAATAATATATAATAATAATAATAATAATAACTTACCTGTAAAAGACCTATGTCTCTACAGAAACATGGATAACTTACTGTAAGAGAGCCAGGCCTACAGCCACTCCGGCCACTGGTATAAGGTTGGACTCCAGCCACTTCTCCCCTGCAGGCACACAGCCTGTGGTGTAGATCTGGATGTTGCGGTCATAGTCCTGCACAGAATGCCAGCCCTTCATAGCACACCCACTGTCAGTGCTCTACCGATATGGTGCTATGGCTGTCAACCTTGGGAGAACTGTCAACATCTGGAGAACAACATCTGTCATCCTTGGGGATGGGGGGGGGGGGGGGGGGGGGGGGCTGAGGATAAGGTATGGGAAGACGTCTCCTTCTGAGGTCATGGCCTTCAAAGGTCGTCAACTGACACTTAACATTTCATTAAAGGGAAACAACCCTGCACACATGTGTAGAGACCACTGTTCTGGCATCACATGTGGATCTGTAACAAGCCAATGCTGTTTTTGTTTGTTTGTTTATTTTGTTTTCCCTTTAAAATTTCCTCGTTTTCATCAGAATTTGTAAACATTTTTAAAAGATGTTAATCTTAACCTGAGGTAAAAAAAAAAAAAAAGCGAAAATAATTACAAATTTTGCAATTGTCCACAGTGACATGTCAGGCAATCTAAAATTTTGTACCACATGCCTACAAGCACAGTTTTAAACACATTTCCATGACCGAAAAAGAAAAAAGGGAACCGTATAAATAAAAGCAGAATCATACCCATCACTCACTGGACTGATACAATGAAACCGACAGTTCATGACTTCACCCTCAGACTTGCAAACAGGTACTATCCTCAAAATGAAAGACTTACAGCATGCAAAGAATCACACAAAAAAAACAGAAAGAGAAGATGCAACTTGCATAATGTTAAATATTAGCTTCTTCACCACACCAAAAAGGACTCAACCAATTTGTTCTTGTGCACAATCTGTTCTGCTCTAAAGACAATCCTGTAAAATAATGGAGGTAAAATGAATATGAGGTAGGAGGAAAAAGATTGCACACATCAACACAGAGGAAATTTCATGTTAAATTAAAGTATTTCTGCGATTACCAAGGTAATTTATAGCTTCATGTAACTTTACACTGGGGTCAGCTCTGTCATTATTAAGAGAAAGAACTCTTGCCTCCTTACTTCCATGTGAAGAATATGGGATTATGTCCCTTGTTAAGAGGTGTTTGAGGGAAGGGTATTAGGTCATGTGATTTCAAGATTTTTCACTTTAGTTGTAAAAGATAATACAAGTGGAAGTTGTAAACAGACATTTTCATATCATATCCATTGTGTACTAAACGACTGAATTCTATTGTGACTTTTAGTTTTGTTTTAATGGGTTTCTATGCATTGTCTGAAAATCTGTATGCTGCCTGGCATGGGTTGCAGTCTGCCTACCCAAGAGGCTGAGCTGTGCAGGCCATTGTCTCTGAGATGAGAGAAATATTTTATGATTTAGTTATCCTACATCAAGCTTTGTCCTTACAATCTGTTTTATAATTCATAATTTAAGTTTATCAACATCTTATTCTGAATAAGAAAGTATCACGTGTAAAGTTTTGCAAATGTGTAAATCGTTTGTGGAAAGGTTTGGGTCATTAACTGCTTGGATAGTGATCACTGATTGAAGATCTTCAGGAAGACTTCATATGTAATGTGAAGGAATGTAGGATCAAAAGGAAACAAGGGAACACAGAATGAAATTTTCAGAATAATTACAAATTGAGCAACCATGTCAATACGCATGTAACATAATAGCTAAACATAGGAAAATCAAGTATTTCAATACTTGAAGCTGTAAGTTCAAGACCTAGTAGGTTTCATTTTGTCTGTTGAGACAATAATGCATTACAAGTAACATGATTTTTTTTTGTGCATGCAGAACAAAAATCAGAAAAGAAATGTACATGTTGGGAAGATCAGCATTGGATAAGTAATGTTACAGTAACAGTGCTCTTAATTTTGGCCATGTAGATTTTGAATGAGAGGGTGTTTATGATTTTTATTAAACTAACTGGTTAACAAAACTAACCAGTATGTTTGGATTTTGGAATTTTTTTTTTTTTTAAATTTTCTTATCACTAGTGTGAACTGTTTATTAATGTGGAATTAGTCTCTGAGTGCTTGTAACTAATGGTGCTTTTCCACTAAAGTTGTGAAAGACTGAAACTGTTGGTCAATATAATTTAGTTAAGTGCACACTTAAAAGTCTTACACCACACACACACATCAGGCATGAAACTAAAGCACAGTAACAATGGCAGAAATTGTATGAAAATAGGAAGAGTGGAGATAGGGGGGAGGGACTTCCAAATGTTCATTAAACCAGAAGGGGAGGGCTGGGCCGGGAAGAGGGAGGGGGAAACTTTAGACAAAACACAATATTGGGTTCTAATTGCTAATTCAGACTATTCAGGGTTGACATTTACTGGTAACTCCTTCCTGCCTTCCTTGAAATAAAACTTATTCTTTTTCCTTTCTTTTGACAGTTTTTTTTTTTTTACTTAATTGGCAAATGCCCCTCTCCCCCTTCTCCCTCCCCACTAACATCTGCAGAATCTCCCTGAAAACATGAATTTCATGCTTGCACACACACACACGCATGCCCTTGCACACACACACACACACATGTTAAACACACACACACACACACACACACACACACACACACACGGACAGACAAAGACACTGATGTGGAAAAAAACGAGGGAGCTTGGTTCTTGACACTCACATGTATCAGCTTCATCATGTCGTAGCCACAATGTCTGTTGACCATCACCTCCTGCAATGTCATGCAACTGCATTTACATTTAGAACACACACACACACACACACACACACACACACACACACACACACACACACACACACACACACACACACATGGAACCAACCATTCAACAATAACCATCAAATCTGCCAGGCATAACTTTTATATACATACACAGTTCTCTTTACTTTTCTTTTGCACACACACACAAACACACACACAAACAGTAATGCATTCATATACACACAGGCTACAGACAAAAATACGCACTACACACACAAATACAGACTAAAAACAGTTTACCGTCAGATAAACCTCAGGTTCTACCAAACCCATCCTGCACGTGCATACGCACACGCGCACACACACACAATTACACGCTGTCTCTTTTCCATTTTACTGCATACATTAGTTTAAATACAGGAGCCATCCAGGAAAGGGAGAGAACTCTAGCACTGCTCACAAAGTAAAATGAACTACCCCCATTCTTCACGTTGTCCTGACACCTCACCTCTGCCCCTCGGTCATACTACCCACAAATCAACACAATAAGTCTGAGTGTGTCTGAATGTATGATGACACATACAAGCATCTATACATCTACAACATATATGTCCCTCTTCGTATGGAATCACCACCCACCCAATGTGAAAAAAGAATATTTGAAAACTGGGTTATAAGCATGAGAGATTAAACCAAAAAACAAAACAAAAAAATACGAAGAAAAGGCCTATTGCAGCTAGGAAAAAAAATTCACAGATTTCCCCTTTGTCTGATTCATTTTGAGCCAGGACAAAAACAGAAGAGTGAAACCCGCCAGCTGTTGTTTATTTCATAAAATCACCCGCTCAGATGAACTGAACAAGAACACGGCAAACTCCACTTCATATCTGAACACCATGTTACCAAACATGTGTCACAAGCAGCCACACTCACTGACCATTTGCAGTTCAGTGCCAGAGCTGCATTAAAAACAACGAAAAGAAAAGAATCACAGTACTGTTCACAGAGCAAGCCATTGCTGACCAGGGCCACACACACATTCCAATATACATATATACATTTAAAAAGAAATGAACTGAGCAATGCCTGCAGGGCACTTTGTTTTCTTTTCTTTTCTTTTCTTTTGTAAATATGGCATGCCCTGTCTCTGTGCAACACCACTGTTTGGAGTTCATTCAGGGAAAACCTGGGGGATGTAAATATGGCACGCCCTGTCTCTGTGCAACACCACTGTTTGGAGTTCATTCAGGGAAAACCTGGGGGATGTAAATATGGCATGCCCTGTCTCTGTGCAACACCACTGTTTGGAGTTCATTCAGGGAAAACCTGGGGGATGTAAATATGGCATGCCCTGTCTCTGTGCAACACCACTGTTTGGAGTTCATTCAGGGAAAACCTGGGGGATGTAAATATGGCATGCCCTGTCTCTGTGCAACACCACTGTTTGGAGTTCATTCAGGGAAAACCTGGGGGATGTAAATATGGCATGCCCTGTCTCTGTGCAACACCACTGTTTGGAGTTCATTCAGGGAAAACCTGGGGGATGTAAATATGGCATGCCCTGTCTCTGTGCAACACCACTGTTTGGAGTTCATTCAGGGAAAACCTGGGGATGGTGATGGGGGGCTGGTGGGCTGAAGGGATGAAAAAGGGAAAAAAGGGAGGAGTGAAGTGTGACTGGTCTGTGTTGAAGCTGACCGTCACCCTTTCACTGACAAGGTCAAAAATTGTTTGTCCAACAGGCGAGTGGCAACAGTATTTCCACTTGTCCACCATAAGGTTTAGTTGTCCCAGATAATCGTACAGGTGGGTCTTTTGAGCCCTGCAGACATCCTGCCAATCACTCCTGTGCAATGTAAACAGGGCTCTAGCCTTGTGCCTGCCAACAGTGTGTCTGAATCCAAACTGGAGACATGAATGAATGCTCCTAACTATGAAGAAGCATTGAAAAAAAAAAGGCCTATAACTAGATGGCCACAGGGGCAGTGAACTGTCAGAGGTTCACCATGTCGGGGCATGGCACGATGGTAGATGCACTCACCCCTTCTCCTTTAGTCCTTTTAAACTTTCCTGAACTGAATCAGATACACATTTATTGCTGGGTGGACTGAGGGTTTTCAAGCAGAAAAAAAGGATCTGACCAAACCAGCATTTCAAACTTATGACAGTTCTGACTGAGGATGAGTTATTCATATATGAAGACTCCTCGTTTTCTTGGATGAGATATTCATAAATGAAGATTCTTCATTTTTTATTTGTCATTTTTTTTCATAGCAGGTCCAAAGGGGAATGGCCACGAGGGGGGAGGGGAGGGGGGAGGGGAGGGGAGGGGGCGGGGCGGGAGAAGAACAACAATAAAATTAAAGGGGTTACTGACCTGCCCATATGGAAATGTAGGAAGCATACAATATGCAATGTGTTCTGAGCCTATGGTCTCAGGAACTTGCCCCCCCGCCCCCCCCTTAGTTTTGGTTTATTTGCTTTATTTACTAGGCCTGCAGAAGACCTTAGGATCAAACTGCATGGCATACTGTTTAGAGCATTGTACATTCCATTCATACAGCATTCACAAGTCTTCTTACCCTTTCTATTCTCCAGCTATTTCATTTAGGATGGGATATGTAATAATGTACAAAGTGGACAAGACACAAGGATAGACTGCATCGTGGGGGGGGGGGGGGGGGGGGGGGGGGGGGGGGGGACTTAGCATCTTCGCCTTTCGCATGTTAAAGTTCTATTGCATACACTGAAGGCATTCCCCACTTCTTGCTTATCTGTCTGCTTCCTATTCCATGGCTGTTTAACCCACTATGTCACTGCCAAGTTTGAAGCACACCCAAGGTGGTTTACACTCAGGCAAAGGGAACGTTCAGGCAGTGGGCCAACCCTGCTGAACAGCAGTCACATGTGGTAACTGAAGGGCCACGCCAACCAAGAGAACAATTCTCACAAGGTACATGATGACTGTGGTGCTTGGAAGTGTTCAGTGACCTGTGTGAGTGAAAGGATTTTCGACAAAGACGGTAAGCGGGAAAGCAAGGTGAGATACTTATCCTGCCTCATTTAAATCTCTGACTTGCATGTGCTGCCCTGTGATGCAGACAGACGGGCGGACAAGGAAACAGACACATCTTCATGGACGGACAAAGATAAAAACAAGAATATGACTGACGTCTGTTGGTTTGCAGCAAGAGAAGGGAACACCGCAGGCCTCCACCCCGGGGGAAGTACAGTTGAAGTAGATGTTGGCCTCCCAGTCTTTGTATCTGTGTACTCCGCAGCACCCAAGCTGTACAAGACACCCAAACATTCCACCATTTTTGCACCAAATTACTGAACTGCTTTACTGTCAGTTAAATTCTTGATATATTTCTCAGCTGCCAGAGCATTTTATCTGAAAATTTATATCAAGTTTATGAAAACTGATCCCAATTTGCTGCTTTCAGAATAAAAATCAGAAATAACTGAATTTAGACCAATAAAAAGTGTGATGATAGCAGCTTAACTATACTATAATTGAAATTTTGTGGTTTGCCTGCCACTGTGGTATAGTGGTTAGCACCGCGGACTCCTGATTGGGAGTTTGTGGGTTCGATTCCCATCAGACGTTTTTAAAGAGAATTTTCTGCCATGATCGGTTCCTACCCACAGCTGAATTTGCTATAGGCTCAGCTGGGAAGACTGGAACTACACAGCTGAATTTCATTCACTTCATGAATGTTTCTCTGAGAGTGTTGTTAAAATTTCTCGACCAACACAGCAGATGATTGTATTTTTCAGGCCTGATTGACGTTGGGACATATGATGAAAGTAAGCACAGAGGACAGCCCTGTCATGCAGTCTCAGACCAGATGGAAATCCATAGCATCATCTTCATCATTCTCATCCATGCGCCTGCAGATAAGCAACTACTGCCGTCAGTAAGGGGCTTGGTAGTGTCCTGCATATGTTGGATCAGAATAGGCACTACTGAACACCACCAAAGTGACTGGGCAGTATTGCAGTGTGTCCTCTGATGGGCTGCCTCACGACGACTTGACATTGACTGCTCCCTGTGGATTGCTGGTACCAGGGCTGTGGCAGGTCGGGCCTGGCTGTGGACAAGGAGCTGGAATGAGTGGTGTGGGTGCAGTGCCACTGAGATGGCACAGAAGATGGGACAATCAATGAAAATTGTGGTTCATGCATCAAGTTGCAGCACACCACATCAGTATCATCATTTCACATCAAAGATGTCATCATTATCATTCAACATTTTTATGGTTGTGATTATACTTTTATTTTGCAGTAAATTTCCTATCTTCTTATATCTACGCCAC
>CM031596.1:87273320-87299299 GCA_018398815.1 Conus ventricosus | reverse complement strand
TTTATTAATGTGGAATTAGTCTCTGAGTGCTTGTAACTAATGGTGCTTTTCCACTAAAGTTGTGAAAGACTGAAACTGTTGGTCAATATAATTTAGTTAAGTGCACACTTAAAAGTCTTACACACACACACACATCAGGCATGAAACTAAAGCACAGTAACAATGGCAGAAATTGTATGAAAATAGGAAGAGTGGAGATAGGGGGGAGGGACTTCCAAATGTTCATTAAACCAGAAGGGAGGGCTGGGCCGGGAAGAGGGGGGGGAAACTTTAGACAAAACACAATATTGGGTTCTAATTGCTAATTCAGACTATTCAGGGTTGACATTTACTGGTAATCCTTCCTGCCTTCCTTGAAATAAAACTTATTCTTTTTCCTTTCTTTTGACAGTTTTTTTTTTTTTTACTTAATTGGCAAATGCCCCTCTCCCCCTTCTCCCTCCCCACTAACATCTGCAGAATCTCCCTGAAAACATGAATTTCATGCTTGCACACACACACACACGCATGCCCTTGCACACACACACACACACATGTTAACACACACACACACACACACACACACACACACACACACACGGACAGACAAAGACACTGATGTGGAAAAAAACGAGGGAGCTTGTTCTTGACACTCACATGTATCAGCTTCATCATGTCGTAGCCACAATGTCTGTTGACCATCACCTCCTGCAATGTCATGCAACTGCATTTACATTTAGAACACACACACACACACAACACACACACACACACACACACACACACACACACACACACACACACACACATGGAACCAACCATTCAACAATAACCATCAAATCTGCCAGGCATAACTTTTATATACATACACAGTTCTCTTTACTTTTTCTTTTGCACACACACACAAACACACACACAAACAGTAATGCATTCATATACACACAGGCTACAGACAAAAATACGCACTACACACACAAATACAGACTAAAAACAGTTTACCGTCAGATAAACCTCAGTTCTACCAAACCCATCCTGCACGGCATACGCACACGCGCACACACACACAATTACACGCTGTCTCTTTTTCCATTTTACTGCATACATTAGTTTAAATACAGGAGCCATCCAGGAAAGGGAGAGAACTCTAGCACTGCTCACAAAGTAAAATGAACTACCCCCATTCTTCACGTTGTCCTGACACCTCACCTCTGCCCCTCGGTCATATACTACCCACAAATCAACACAATAAGTCTGAGTGTGTCTGAATGTATGATGACACATACAAGCATCTATACATCTACAACATATATGTCCCTCTTCGTATGGAATCACCACCCACCCAATGTGAAAAAAGAATATTTGAAAACTGGGTTATAAGCATGAGAGATTAAACCAAAAAACAAAACAAAAAAATACGAAGAAAAGGCCTATTGCAGCTAGGAAAAAAAAATTCACAGATTTCCCCTTTGTCTGATTCATTTTGAGCCAGGACAAAAACAGAAGAGTGAAACCGCCAGCTGTTGTTTATTTCATAAAATCACCCGCTCAGATGAACTGAACAAGAACACGGCAAACTCCACTTCATATCTGAACACCATGTTACCAAACATGTGTCACAAGCAGCCACACTCACTGACCATTTGCAGTTCAGTGCCAGAGCTGCATTAAAAACAACGAAAAGAAAAGAATCACAGTACTGTTCACAGAGCAAGCCATTGCTGACCAGGGCCACACACACATTCCAATATACATATATACATTTAAAAAAGAAATGAACTGAGCAATGCCTGCAGGGCACTTTGTTTTCTTTTCTTTTCTTTTCTTTTGTAAATATGGCATGCCCTGTCTCTGTGCAAACACCACTGTTTGGAGTTCATTCAGGGAAAACCTGGGGGATGTAAATATGGCACGCCCTGTCTCTGTGCAACACCACTGTTTGGAGTTCATTCAGGGAAAACCTGGGGGATGTAAATATGGCATGCCCTGTCTCTGTGCAACACCACTGTTTGGAGTTCATTCAGGGAAAACCTGGGGGATGTAAATATGGCATGCCCTGTCTCTGTGCAACACCACTGTTTGGAGTTCATTCAGGGAAAACCTGGGGGATGTAAATATGGCATGCCCTGTCTCTGTGCAACACCACTGTTTGGAGTTCATTCAGGGAAACCTGGGGGATGTAAATATGGCATGCCCTGTCTCTGTGCAACACCACTGTTTGGAGTTCATTCAGGGAAAACCTGGGGGATGTAAATATGGCATGCCCTGTCTCTGTGCAACACCACTGTTTGGAGTTCATTCAGGGAAAACCTGGGGATGGTGATGGGGGGCTGGTGGGCTGAAGGGATGAAAAAGGGAAAAAAGGGAGGAGTGAAGTGTGACTGGTCTGTGTTGAAGCTGACCGTCACCCTTTCACTGACAAGGTCAAAAATTGTTTGTCCAACAGGCGAGTGGCAACAGTATTTCCACTTGTCCACCATAAGGTTTAGTTGTCCCAGATAATCGTACAGGTGGGTCTTTTGAGCCCTGCAGACATCCTGCCAATCACTCCTGTGCAATGTAAACAGGGCTCTAGCCTTGTGCCTGCCAACAGTGTGTCTGAATCCAAACTGGAGACATGAATGAATGCTCCTAACTATGAAGAAGCATTGAAAAAAAAAAAGGCCTATAACTAGATGGCCACAGGGGCAGTGAACTGTCAGAGGTTCACCATGTCGGGGCATGGCACGATGGTAGATGCACTCACCCCTTCTCCTTTAGTCCTTTTAAACTTTCCTGAACTGAATCAGATACACATTTATTGCTGGGTGGACTGAGGGTTTTCAAGCAGAAAAAAAGGATCTGACCAAACCAGCATTTCAAACTTATGACAGTTCTGACTGAGGATGAGTTATTCATATATGAAGACTCCTCGTTTTCTTGGATGAGATATTCATAAATGAAGATTCTTCATTTTTTATTTGTCATTTTTTTTCATAGCAGGTCCAAAGGGGAATGGCCACGAGGGGGGAGGGGAGGGGGGGGAGGGGGAGGGGGGCGGGGGCGGGAGAAGAACAACAATAAAATTAAAGGGTTACTGACCTGCCCATATGGAAATGTAGGAAGCATACAATATGCAATGTGTTCTGAGCCTATGGTCTCAGGAACTTGCCCCCCCGCCCCCCCCTTAGTTTGGGGTTTTTTTGCTTTATTTACTAGGCCTGCAGAAGACCTTAGGATCAAACTGCATGGCATACTGTTTAGAGCATTGTACATTCCATTCATACAGCATTCACAAGTCTTCTTACCCTTTCTATTCTCCAGCTATTTCATTTAGGATGGGATATGTAATAATGTACAAAGTGGACAAGACACAAGGATAGACGCATCGTGGGGGGGGGGGGGGGGGGGGGGGGGGGGGAGGGGGGGGGGGGGACTTAGCATCTTCGCCTTTCGCATGTTAAAGTTCTATTGCATACACTGAAGCATTCCCCACTTCTTGCTTATCTGTCTGCTTCCTATTCCATGGCTGTTTAACCCACTATGTCACTGCCAAGTTTGAAGCACACCCAAGGTGGTTTACACTCAGGCAAAGGGAACGTTCAGGCAGTGGGCCAACCCTGCTGAACAGCAGTCACATGTGGTAACTGAAGGGCCCGCCAACCAAGAGAACAATTCTCACAGGTACATGATGACTGTGGTGCTTGGAAGTGTTCAGTGACCTGTGTGAGTGAAAGGATTTTCGACAAAGACGGTAAGCGGGAAAGCAAGGTGAGATACTTATCCTGCCTCATTTAAATCTCTGACTTGCATGTGCTGCCCTGTGATGCAGACAGACGGGCGGACAAGGAAACAGACACATCTTCATGGACGGACAAAGATAAAAACAAGAATATGACTGACGTCTGTTGGTTTGCAGCAAGAGAAGGGAACACCGCAGGCCTCCACCCGGGGGAAGTACAGTTGAAGTAGATGTTGGCCTCCCAGTCTTGTATCTGTGTACTCCGCAGCACCCAAGCTGTACAAGACCCCCAAACATTCCACCTTTTTTTGCACCAAATTACTGAACTGCTTTACTGTCAGTTAAATTCTTGATATATTTCTCAGCTGCCAGAGCATTTTATCTGAAATTTATATCAAGTTTATGAAAACTGATCCCAATTTGCTGCTTTCAGAATAAAAATCAGAAATAACTGAATTTAGACCAATAAAAAGTGTGATGATAGCAGCTTAACTATACTATAATTGAAATTTTGTGGTTTGCCTGCCACTGTGGTATAGTGGTTAGCACCGCGGACTCCTGATTGGGAGTTTGTGGGTTCGATTCCATCAGACGTTTTTAAAGAGAATTTTCTGCCATGATCGGTTCCTACCCACAGCTGAATTTGCTAAGGCTCAGCTGGGAATGACTGGAACTACACAGCTGAATTTCATTCACTTCATGAAGTTTCTCTGAGAGTGTTGTTAAAATTTCTCGCCCAAAACACAGCAGATGATTGTATTTTTCAGCCTGATTGACGTTGGGACATATGATGAAAGTAAGCACAGAGGACAGCCCTGTCATGCAGTCCCCAGACCAGATGGAAATCCATAGCATCATCTTCATCATTCTCATCCATGCGCCTGCAGATAAGCAACTACTGCCGTCAGTAAGGGGCTTGGTAGTGTCCTGCATATGTTGGATCAGAATAGGCACTACTGAACACCACCAAGTGACTGGGCAGTATTGCAGTGTGTCCTCTGATGGGCTGCCTCACGACGACTTGACATTGACTGCTCCCTGTGGATTGCTGGTACCAGGGCTGTGGCAGGTCGGGCCTGGCTGTGGACAAGGAGCTGGAATGAGTGGTGTGGGGCAGTGCCACTGAGATGGCACAGAAGATGGGACAATCAAATGAAAATTGTGGTTCATGCATCAAGTTGCAGCACACCACATCAGTATCATCAATTTCACATCAAAGATGTCATCATTATCATTCAACATTTTTATGGTTGTGATTATACTTTTATTTGCAGTAAATTTCCCATCTTCTTATATCTACGCCACTTTGTTTTTCCTGTGGATCTTGCTTAAACCTGTGTGCACATATTTTGGATGTCATCTCACACACGCATGAATTACACACACACACACACCCCACACACACACACACACACACACGTGCGTGCGTACACAATGCACACATATAACACCACACACACACTTCACACACACACACACACACACACACACACACACACCCCACACCACACACACACACTGTGGAGGCGCCAGCCTTACCCAGTCTTGCTGTACCCAGTCGACCAAGTTGTGCAGATCAGCACATCCCTGTAGTTCACTATCATCTTCTTCACCTGACTCTCTATCTGGTCCCGCACCTGCTCACCCACACACCATGGCCCGGTCAGCATCACACACGGTCAGCATCACACACGGTCAGCATCACACACGGTCAGCATCCACACACGGTCAGCATCACACACGGTCAGCATCACACACGGTCGGTCATCAGTACAGCCAACACAACAACCAGCAACAAGTCAAAAACAACACCCCCTCCTCCCTCTGTCCCCCTCCTAGTACAAAGACAAGGATAGGACTGTCTCAGGGGCAGGTCAAATACTAAAGGAGAGGAAGGGGAGGGGGAGGGGGGAACAAGGTGTGGATTTTCTGTAAGTAGGAGTGGGGTGGGGAGGGGAGGGAGGACAAAGCACAGATTTTGTAAAAGAGAGAAAAAGGAGGAGGGTGCCGGCAAGGCACACGTTCTGTAAAAGCAGTGGAGGGAACAATTCCACCAAAGTAAGTAACATACATTGGAGGCATTTCCTGGGGAAAAAGCAAGTATCTATCCACTATGCATGTGTAACCCCCCCCCCCCCCCCCCCCCCTTTTGTTTCGGTAGGAGGGTGTTCAAACTCTGTGTCTGGATACAGAGAACTGTGTGCAAGTATGTGTTTTAAATATCTATGTTTATGTATTACCATACTCTGCATCCCGGCCTATTTCTGAAACAAACACCATACATGTGTGTGTGTGTGTGTGTGTGTGTGTGTGTGTGTGTGTGTGTGTGTGTGTGTGTGTGTGTGTGTGTGTGTGGGGCGTGCATGCGTGCGTGTGCGCGTGTGTGTGTGTGCTGTGTGTATGTGAGTGTGTATACAGTTGCTACTGTTACTATGACCACTAATCGTGGTGTGCTGCCTCTAGCGTAGTCCTTCATCACTTGCAAGGAGGTTGCTGTTTTTCCCAGTCTCCATCATGGCATTTCACTGGACACAGGGAGACTGCTTCTCAGGGCTCATTTCCTAAGGATTCCAGAGAATGCTAAGTAGTTAAGTGACTGACGTGCCAGCACATACACTGTCCTCAAAGATAGGAAAACACTTAACTCCATCTCTTGTCCACAGGAACTGCTGGGGTTCGAACCTCAGACCTTCATGGCTTCTTTCAACTAAATGAACTATTAGTTTGTGTAACGAGACTGTACACTAATGACAATCTCCAGTTATTTCATCACTGAACTGAATAATCCCAGATCTTGTCTACATACATTAATGCACTGCAACAATCTACATCATATTGCAGACATGAAAACCTGTCTTTCAAAAAGAGAAGGGACTGGGTGAGGGTCTGGGGGAGGCCCTTCTTCGCAATGGGGGTCAGGGCAATGTCCTGGTGTCTTCAGGGGCTACGGTCCCTGCAGCTCTATTTTCTCTGAATCAAATTAGGTATTTTTTCTCCCCTCTAAAACTCTTTCCATCTTATCCCATAAGATCTTGCTCAATACCATTTAGATGAATGATGGAGTAATGAAACATAATAAGAATCATACCATTTTGAAAACATTTTTGACAGAGGACAACAGAGGACGTCAGTTTCTGGTTATCTAGAAGCTTTCTTCACTCATTTTCTTTCTCTTTTACAGCAGAGTGAGTTTTTCTAGGATGGAGATGTGAAAAAAAAAGGTCAGCTGAGGCAGCAGAAACAGATTTAAAGTTTTCGCTCCTAGCGGTAACTGGGCAATCTTTACTCATGGAACCCATTCTTGTACAATAATAAAGCAAAATATTGCTTGCTGGTACTCAACAAGATAAGTAGTTAGGCCTGCTGAGCTCTAAAGCATTTTGAATCAAATTACTGTGACCGCTGCATATGATCATTAGAGTGAATGAAAAGTCCATTTCCAAACTGAGCCCAAAACTTTCAGTTGAATTTCAGAGTGTGAGTGCATAACAATTAGACCAACCTCAATTTAATTTCCATTACAAGAGACCTTTTATATGATTAGCTCCCTTTGTGCAATCCTTTTTCCACTGCAAATCTGGCATCATGGGTCTAGGTCTGGCTAGATGATCAGAATAATGACAGTCAGGATGGCAGGCGGGCTGTCATGATAATGTAAAGAGATAATCCACTATATAGATTCAACCCACTTAAAGTGTGTCTGATGAAAAACAGCCTCTAAAATAAGAAACAAGGCTTTAAACTTTTTTTGCAATTGAGCCCAAAAAAATAAATCATTACATTTTGATTATGTGAAAAATACTTCACTTTTTCCTTTTTGGTCCCAAATCATTTTCTTTTTGATCTGCCCAAATGCCATGAAGCCAAATTTTAAATCTATCACCCACTAAAAAATTTCCCACAATTGTAAATTTTCTACTTGGGCCTCATTTAAATCTTTTTTAAAAAAAAACTCTTTAAGCCCTAATTTTTGAAAAAAAAAAAACGAAAAAAGGTCAAAAAGAAAGAAATTTTTTAATCGCCAAACAATTGAGTGGGCAACAGGAAGATAGCCCATCCCACACTTAAAAAGGGCACAGAAATATTTTCCTTTGAAACATATAGGACAGGTAAACAAAAGACACCCCCTTTTAAAAACTAAAACCATTTAAAAAATTTAAATGTTTTAGGGAAAAGCACACAGAGACAGACAGAAAGCCCTAAACCCTAAGGTTCACAAAAAAAAAAACTTTAACTAAACATATATACGGGAAAGAAAAAAAAGAAAGAAAAACAAAAAAAATTTTAAGATTTTATATACTAAACATATTAAAAGAAGGACAGAAAGAAAGACAGACACTTTAAAATTTAGACTAATGACACAAAAATGAAAAAATTTTTAGTAAACCTGGGGTAAATGTCATGGAGGAAGGACTAGGGGCACACCCCAAAACACCCCAACAGTTTTGTTTAAACTTTTAAATTTCCAAATTTCATCATCGTCACAAAAAACCCCACTAGTAAAGTCAATAATTTTACTACACATGACCCATAAAGGAAAAACATCAATGCATAGGGTTTCAAACAAAAAAAAAAATTCTCTCTTTCCTGACTTCACAAAATCATTTACCAAAAACATCTTTAAAAAACAAAACCCGGGGTAAAAATAGATTTCTATTTTACCGGGCCGGGTGAAACCTTAACTATTCACAACCCGTCTTTTCTTTTCTTTTTTTTTTTTCCCCCCTTTTGTCACTTTAAACAAGAGGGACACAATGTTGGCTTTGGGCGGGTTTAACTGCTGGCATGGCTTTGGTCTGTGGGTTCTGCTTGACAAAAGTGACCCCCCGGTATGATTTTCGAACCCCCGGTTCAGAGGGAAAGGACAACCCAACATCGATCTTTTCCCCCTTTCTTCCCTTCCTGCTTTAAACGCTTTGGGAAACTTCTCTCTTTTCTTTAGTCTGCCTACAAATGGACAGGGTTTCCCTTTTCTTTTCTTTTTTTTTCTTTTTTTTCCCTTCATTATTTTTGCAACTTTTCCCCTCCCCCAAAATCTTTTCCTTTTCCCTTCCCCTCGGGCAGACTATCTCGTGCTAATCTCCCCAATTTTGGTTCCTTCTCTCCCCCCTTTTCATCTTTTCCTGCTTCTTTTCCCCAGCAGACCTACACCCCCAAAACCCTCTTCCTCTCTCCTCTGTCTGTTCGTTCCCCCCCTTTCTCTCTCACTCAAAAACATTCTTTATTCCCAAACCTACGTGCCCAAAAGGGGAAAACCATTGGTAAGAAATTTTACCCCCTCGTACCCAAATTTTATCTCCCCAAAATTCCATTGGATATTAAAATTTCATGCCAGTCCCCCCTACACGCCTTACTCTCTGTGGGGTTTAAATTGGGCATTTAATTGTTTTTTAGCTTATTTAAACCCCCACCACCCCCTTTCCCTTCCCCCCTTCTTCTTTCCCGGGCGACGTCGAAAATTTTGGCCCTAGTTTCATTTTGGGTTTCCAGGCGCCCGGGGATCGTCTGCCCCCAACATCGGGGGGCGTCGGTAGCTACTTAGCGGGGGGCTGGGACAGCCCTTCCTTTAGATTGGGGATTTAGTCCCCCTCGCTTTTCCCCAAATTTGGCGGGAGAGTTGATCCGGGCGTCGAGACTGTTTGACCAGACATCAGGCGTCGGTCAGCTACTTATTCCTTTTGGCGGGGACAGCCCGTCCCGGGGGCCCCCAACTTGTTAATTGGCTGGCCCCGGGAACGTGGGCCGTCGTCCTAGCGCTCAAAAAATTTGAGTTTGAGCTTATGTCCGAAAAACCCTGGCCCAAACGATTTTGGGTTTGTTTTTTTTTGACCGTGAAAATTTTCCCCCCCTTTGCAAAAGACTATGCCCCGCTTTGTCTCCAAACAACGGCCCCAAAAAAGACAACAACCAAATTTGCGACACACATTTCCCCCCAAAAGTTTAAAAAAAAACTTTAAAAACCAAACGGTTAAAAAATTTAAAAAATATATCCAATTGGAATCCCACTCCAATGATTTACATTGACGTGCGCTCTTGCTTTAAATTTCAACTCATTTTAAAAACCCTGGGGCCCATTTAGGGAAATTTTTTTTTTTTTTTTTTTCCCCCTACCTGGGGAAATTTCCCACCCTTTTCCTCTTCAAAATTCTTATGAAAAGCAAAAAATATAAAATAAATCAGATCCATACACTTCACTGAGGAACCCTTCCCCCACCTTATTGAAAATTTAATCCCTACTACAAAAAAGGGGATTTGTATGCCCAACATAACTACTTTTAAAACATGAACAAATCTCAAAACAAAAAAAGAACTAAAAGCCAACTGGGAATAAACCCCCTACCCAAAATCAACAAAACCTGTAATCAACACATATTTTTCAACAAAGCCCCCCGGGGATATGACTGACTTCCTTGATTAAAGTTGCTAGCCCCTAAAACGGCTTAAATACCCCGTCCGACATTCTTTCGACCGGGAAATTTTACTCCCACTCAAATACCGGTGGGGCTGCAGGGCCCAAATTCCCCAAACCGCACCTCTGCTTTTTTCAGCTGCCCTCCTGCAAAAATTTTGAGGGGTTGATGATCAGTCTCTATCACAAAACTCTTTCCCATAAAAGAAATTTGTGGGAATTTCCCTGCAGGGCCCACACGACAGCTAAACACTCCTTCTCCCCCCGTTGGTCCCTTCTTCACATTTGCCCAAACTTCCTCCCTAGCTTTACCCACAAAAACTCGACCCCTTCATGCTCCTGCAACAATCCGCACTACTCCACCGCCTGATGCATTGTCCGAAAAAAAATGGTTTGGACATTTTCTGGTAGTTTCAAAAAATGGGAGGGGAACCGCCCTTTCCAACACCGTCTGCAGTGCTTCCCTGCAGGTCGGGACCATGCCCATGCCGGTTTCCCTGCCTTGCCCAAAATTCCTGAGGGGACTCGGGGATTGGGGCGAAATTTGGAAAAAACTCCCTTATAAAAACCCAAAAAAAACCTAGCAGCCCCCTGACTTCTTTTTTGGGGTTTTTTTGGGCCCTCTCTAAATTTAAATCATCTTCTCCACCCCCCCTTTTTCCCGGTTCTTTGCTTCGCCTCCGACAAAAAAACCCCTAGGAAACCCCCAAGTTTGGGAAAAACCCAACCTGGCATTTTTGTTGGTTTTGGCTGTAAATTTTGGGTTGTCCCCAACCCTCAAAACTGTTTCCTAGCGGCCTCAAATGCTCCCCCCCATGTCTCGGATGCTATCAAAAATTTTAAAACCATAAAAAATTCAAAATTTCCTTCCAATCCGAAATAATTTCCCACATAAACCAAAAGGGGAAGACTGCGGGTGCGTTGCCCAAACCCAAAAAGGGAAAAGTACCGGCACTGGTAAAACCCCATAGGAGGGAAATGCTGTGATTTCCCCTTTGAGTCCCACTAAAGGAATTTGCCATAACCCTTGCCAATCTACCGGGGAAAAACGGGCCCTCTTGCTGGGGGCGATTAAAGGCAAACCGGTTTTTCCCATTTTCGGAAATAAACCTCTGCATCGCCTTGGTAAACACTGTTCAGACGTCAAAAGTCAAAAAACAGAAACATCCCTCACCTGAATTTTTTTCCCACAAAGAGGGACGGGGTGCATATACGATGATTTGGAGGGTTTTTAAATCACCCCAAAAGGTCCAACACCCTTTTCTACCCCCCTCCTCGATCCCGGGTTTGGGTGGCATTTTGGGATGGGGGTGGGCTTCACTTTAGGGTTTTTTTTCGATTTTAAACCCTCCACCGTACATGTCTTAGAGTTGCCCCCTTTTTTTTTATAAAGTCGGGGAAGCCCTAAAAAGTTCTAGGGGGCCCCCTAAATTTCCCTCCTGTCCCCTTTACTGTCTAGCCCTTCAACAGGGGAACATCCCTGAAATGACTTTCTCGACTCCGGGAAACCCAAGGGGCAAAAAAATTCCCCTTCTTCTGGGGGTTTTCCCCTTCACCCCCCAATAAATGTTTTGCTGCTCCCGCTATGTGCTGAGTCTCAGCTGAAAAAATTTGGGAGAAAAATTTGTGGAAAAGTTTTGTTTTCCCATCCCCTTCGTTTCGGTAGTCCTGACCCTCCCTTTTTCCCAATGATGGTGAATGGCCCTTCCAATGCACAGCATTGTTGTGACCCGGGGGAGCGAAAACCGGATTGATCCCCCCTGAGGAATTGCTTCCCCCCCCCTTTCCTTTCATTGCTTCTTCTGAACAAACCCAAGCCTCCTCCCAAACCCCCCTTGCGACCAAAATTGTCCCCTACCCATTGCGTAAGTCCCCACTTTACTGATAAAAGGTTTTTGATTTCTTCTAAACTCCTGTTCCCCCGGACCACAGCTTTTTTGGAGAATCCCAAAATGGCCCCCAAAACTGTCCGCCCAAAACAGCACTAAAAAGGCAAAAAGCCTTTGCTTTTCCTGAGGGTTCCCCTGTAGGCAAAACTTTCCCCGCGGGAAAAGTAGCGGCCCCCAATTTTCGGCCTTTCCTCACAGAGCTTTTTTTAAAAGAGGGCCCTCACACCCCATTAAATCTCCCCACCAAGCCATTGCATTGTGGGGGTAGGGGGTTAGTGAGAAGCTGTGTGTTTCCCAAAGCACCCTGTTGACCTCCTTCATCCCCCTGGGGAAAAACTGTGCCCCCCTTGTCATGAAAAATTTGGGTGGCACCCCCAAAGCGAGAAAAGTTCTACCACCCCCAGCGACCGGGTTGCGAAACTACGCCTTTCAATGAAACCCGCTTCTGGGTATCTGGTCGCGTAGCCCCACAAGTGTCAACACAAAACCTTCCCCAAACCTTTGGAACAGGGCGCAAAAGGGGCCAATCGGGATCAACAGCCCCCCCTCCTGAATGGTGTGTCATTAAAAAGGGGCTTTTTAAGGTCCCTTTTCCTTTTCACCCCTTTTTTGGGGCTGCCCTTTGACAAGAACATAAACATCCCGAAACGCTAGAGTCGGGCCTTTTGCTCCGGGCCCAATAAAAGTCTCAAAGATTGGGTTCAGCTTTTTGTGGAGCCGAGATGACCCCCCCCCATGGCGATTTCGTCCCCCAATGAAAGACAGGTCACGAAAACCTGTTGGTACCTTTAAGAGTGGTAAACCTTACCTGTCTTCCCCTTTGGTGGGAAAAACTCGGTACAGCAACCGCCTTTTACAAGAAATTCTGTCCTTTACCTCCTCAAACCCCCTGTTTTTTCTCCACCCCTTTCCCAAATCCCCAAAACTTCACGAGCGTAAGGGGCTTGTTCCCGTTTCGCCCCAAACCATCGGGGGGACAAAACTATGCCTGACTTTCCCTTTCTGGAAAAGACTACGGTTTTTCACCCTTTTTTCCTTTTTTGCTCCCCTGTTTGGAACTGTGCCCCCGTAGCAGTTTACAAACAGGATTTCCCCCGGATCCCTTGCACCCGGAAAAAATTTTCCCCCTGATCAAAAACATGAAAGGGGGTTTTCCCCCCCACCAAACGCCGCAACCCCGCCTGAGAAGTAAGGGGTACGTACTTCTATTTTTAGCAACTGGGAACTCCCCCCACAGTGCCATCGAATTTGAGTACAGGGTTTGGGTTTGCCCGTCCAAAACCCCCCTTTCCGACCTCGGGTTTTTCGTATCAACCCCCAAAGAACAACCAGTGTCTCGAAAAAACTTTCACCCTCGCTGGCCAAAAACCCCCCTTTTCCAAAGGTAACGAAAACCCCTTTAGCCCAGTGCCCTCCATCCCCCACACTGAATTTCTGGCCATGCTAGCCATAGGTTTCACCCCCCTCCCTCTTTTAGAATTGGGGCCCCTTTTGGTTTTCCCCGAGGTTTGTTTCCCCTTTAAAACCCTTAACCCCTCTTTCAAGGCTGCCCGCCTTTTTGGGAAACCCCATGCACAATCCCTCGCCACAAGTCCCCCTTTTTGTGCCCAAAAGAAAAACCAAATGTCCCCTTTCCCTTCCTTCTGCCCCACCACGGGTTTTTCAAACTTTTCAGAAAAAATCCCCTAGTTCCTTTCACCCTTTTCCCTGTGCCTGGCACCTTTTCCCGGGACCTTAGGGCCCCAACGTGCCTCACGTACACCTCTGCTAAAATTCAGCAAACCCCCCCCCTGCGTCTCTGGTTTTCTCTCTTTCAAGTTATGGTTTAAATCAGGGCGGGAACCCGACAAAATTTTGTTCCCCTTTATAAATCCCCCTTTCAAATCCCCGAATCCCTTCCGTACCGCTTTAACCTTTTAACCCCTTCTCAAAATAGTGATCTAAACGTGCACCCCAAAATGGTGTACTTCCACTGCTTGAAAATTTAAACTGAACGAAATTTCTTCCCGGAAAAACCCCCCTCGTGGGTCAAATCTTTCATCAAAGATTCCTTCACAGCGCTGAAAACAGACTGTTTTTTGCTGGTAACGCAGGGAAAAATTTTTAATGCCTTACCCCTCATAACGCCGACAAAATGACTGCCCCCTCTTTTGGGGGCCCAACCCCTTGGGGCCCGGTTTCCCCAAAAGTTTCGAAACGCCCGATGTATGATCCCTCGAATCGGTTCCTTCAGAGAATTTGGGGAAAATTTGGTCGGGGGGGGGTTTAAATGCCACCCGGTCATGGAAAAATGAAACCCCCTCCCCGGGGTCCCCTTTGAATTTTCACTTTCTCTAACTCAAAATTTAAACCCTTTTAAACTTTCCGTTTCCTGCTTCATTCTTTCTGTTTTCCCCGCGTTTCCCCAGCCTGATTTTCATAGCCGAATTCCCTTTAAACTTTCTGTTTCCTGTGCTTCCTTATTCTTTGTTTCCTGCTCTGCGTAGCTTTATCCTTTTCCTTGGGCCCGCCATTTCTACTTCAACACGGGGTCTTTCCGCGCTTTCCCCCCCCCTTCCATCTTTTTTTTGGTTTTCAACCCAAAAGCACGGGAACCCACTCCTGGGGTAACCTAGATCCAAAGAGCACGCTCACAAATTTTTCAATAGGGGGGGTTCCTTTTTTTTCCGCATTTTTATCTCTTTTTTTTTGTTGTTGTTTTTTTTTTTAAAAAAGATTTTTTCAAATACGACAGGCCCAAATGGTGGTTACCGACACGAAGTGACGAAAAAAGCACAATCCTATGAATGATAAAATTAAACTTTTTGGGCAAGTTAGTTGGGGTTTTTATAAACGCCCAGCGCCCGACCCAACTTGAAAAGGAATTATAGGCAATCTGGCGAAATAAGTACCTGGGGCTGAAAAAGCCAAAACCCAGTATTAACTATCTTGGAAGCAATGCCAACCTAGTATTTAACTATCTTGGGGAACCTTTCAGAAAACAACACCTTGTCTTAGGATTACAACAATTGAATCCCACCCAGCTTCCTCTCTTTAGAAGTTGGGAAAAAAAAAAAAAATTTTAAACCAAAAAAGGGCCAGAATATCCTGGCAGGTCGCCCAAAAAATTTTAACCCCGGGTTTATGTCCCAAGGGGAAGGGGCTACGCACAGCCCCCAAAAAACCTCACGCTTTCTTTTCGATCCAAACATTTATCATGCCAATTTGTCACATCAAACCACTAGTAAAGTCTATAATTTACTACACATGATCCAAAAAACGAAACATCAAGGGTTGGAAACAAAAAAAATAAAAAAATTCTCTCTTTCCTGAAAATTTACCCAAAAAATTTACCTTAAAAAACATTAAAATAACCCCGGGGATAATAGATTTCTACTTTTACCTGGCCCGGGGATCTTAAATATTTCCCAATCACTGTCTTTTTTTTCTTTTTTTTTTCTTTTCACTGCACTTTCACAACACAAACAACTGGGTTTGGGATTGGTTTAGGTTGATGTGGCACTGGGGTTGGTTTGTGGGGTTCGCTTGGGCGAAGTGGAAAAGCTGCCAGGTATGAGGTTTGAACCCCCGGGTTTAGAGGGGAAAAGTGGCTACAACCCTCGATCTTTTTTCCCTTTTTTCCTTTTCCTTTAAATTTAAGCATTGCACCTCTCTCTCTCTTTCTAGTTTTGCTCAAACAAAAGGACATTGGTTCTTTTCTTTTTTTTTTTTTTTTTCTTTTTTTCCTCTTCATTAATTTTTCAACTCTCTCTTCCCCATCTTCCTTAGTCCTCCCCTGCAGACTATCCGTGCTAATTCTAACTTGGGGTTCCCCCTTTTCTCCTCCCCCCATTTTTCTGCTTCTCTCTCCACAGACCCACACCCAGAACCCTTCCTCTCTTTTTCTGTCTGTTCGTTTTTCCCCCCTCTCTCCCCACTCACACATTTCTTTTTTTCCCCACCTACGTTCCCAAGGGGGGAGAAACCCTTAAAGGGCATTAATTTTTTAAACCCCCGTACCCCAAGTTTTTTCTCCCCCTTTTTCCCTTGGATATTCCCAAAACAGACATCCGCCTTTCACGCCTTTCCTCTGTGGGGGTTTAAAATTTGGGCTTTAATTGATTAGCCCTTTATTTTACCCCCCCCACACACTACCCTTTCCCCCTCTTCTTCCGGCGACGTCGAAAAATTTGGGTAGTCCGTCTGGCCAGGCGTAGACCCGTCTGACCAGAATCGAGGCGTCGGTCAGCTACTTTGTCCCGTCTGGGTGGCAGACCCCCCTTTTTTTTCCGTAGAGGATTAGGGGGGTTTAGTCTCCTCGCTGAGCCCAAAAAATTTTTCTTTGGAAAGGGTCGATCCGGCGTCGAGATCTTTTTACCAGGGCATCGGGGGCGTTTTGTCGCTACTTAGTCCTCTGGTGGACAACCGTTCCGTGGGGGCCCCTCACTATTTTTAATTTTTTGGACCCCCAAAAGTGGGCCGTTGCCTAGCGTCAGAAAATTTGAGTTTTAGCTTTTTTCCCAACAACCGGGGCCAGACTTTGGGTTTTTAAATTTTTTAAACCCTGAAAAATTTCCCCCCTTTCAAAAGGGCTATGCACCCCATTGCTCCAAAAAAACGGAAAAAAAAAAACCCAAAAACCAAATTTCTGACACACAGCTACCGCCCCAAAGTTTGAAAAATACTTTTTAAACCCAAAGGTTTATAAAATTTTTAAAATATAAACATTGTGAATACCCCTCCCAAAGAGTTTTCATTGACTTTCGCTCTGCGTTATTTCCCAAATCATTAATAACAACCCCCTGTTCGACTTTGGGAAATTTCCCCTACCTGCGGATTTCCAACTCTCCCTTTTACAAATTTTTATGAAAAGCACAAAATAATATGATCACGTCCATTCCCCTTCATGAGGGAAACTCCATCCTCACTTATTGGGAAAAAAAAGCCTCACTACACAAACGACTGTATGCTTTCCCAAAATAACTACAAATTTTCAGAACAAATTTTTCCCCAAAAAAAAAATGAACTTTTAGGGCCCAAATGGGGAAAGAACCATAAACCAATCAAAATAACTGTTTAAACAACAAAAATTTTCAACAAAACACCCCCGGGTATGACTGACACCTTGAGGGTTCAGCTTTCAAAACAAAACGGGCCTTTAAAAAGAAAATCCGACAAATTCCCGTCGACCTGGGTGAATGCACTCGTACCGTAGGGCTTTCAGTTTCCATTGCCCCCAAAAAAAGCACTCGCTGTTTTTCAAACGGGGGCCCCCTCAGGAATTTTAGTGGTTTTTATCAGTCTCTATACACGAACTCCTTTTTCCCAAAACAAGTATTTTTGGAATTTCTGCACGGCCCCACACGACAGCTAAACACTCCCTTTTCCACCGTTTTCGAAACCCTTTTTTCACATTTGCCCAAATTTCCGCTGCATACCTCCCAGGGAAAAAAGACCCCTTCATGCCCCCTGAAAAATACTGCACCTACTCCACCGCCTGTTTAAACTGTCCGCAACAAAAATGGGTTTGGGGCCCCTATCTGGGAGCTTCAAATGGGACGGGAAACCCAGTCTTTCCCAAAACCCTTGCAGGGGGGTTTCCTTTCCGGCTCTTTACCCACCCGCCCCTGCCGGGTTTCCCCCGCCTTGCCCCAAAACACTGAGAGGGGGCCCGGAAAAGCTGCGAAAAAATTTTGGGAACCCAAATCCCCTTTTGAAAACCCAAAAAAACCTAGCAGACTCCGAATTCTGTTTGGTCTTTGGTCTCTCTGAAACATCAATCCCCCCCCCACCTTTTCCCCTTTCCGGCTGCTTGTGTCGCCCCCGACAACAAAACCTAGGAATCCGGCTTGGGGGAAAAACCCAAACCCGGCACTTTGTTGGTCTGGCTGTGAGATTGGGTTGTCCCCAACCCCCTCTAAAAAATGTCCTACTGCCTCAACTCCCCCCATGGTTTGGGTGCTATCAGAATGTCATCCATGAAATTCCAACGCCCCCCAAACCCGTCAAAAACTTCCTCATTTATCCGAGAGAAGATGAGGTGCGTTGACCAAACCCCAAAAAAAAGTACTTTTCCCCCTGGGATAACCCCTTTGGAAGGTGGAGAAAGGTGTGACTTCCTTTGGGGCCTCACTCAAGGGTTTGCCAGTAAAACCTTTTTCAGAAACTATCCCGGTGAAAAAAACTGGGTCTTGGGTTGTGGCGATTAACGAACAGGTTTTCCATGTTCGGTATGACCCCTGCAACGGGCCTTGGGGACACTGTTCCGAGTCCATATTTAAACAGAATCGATGCTCACCTGACTTTTTTCCTCACTAAGGGCGAAAGGGTGCACTAAACGATGATTTGGACGGTTCCAAACACCCCCAAGGGGCCCAAAATCTTTTCTACCTCCTCCCCCGAACACCCTTTCTTGGTGGATATGGGGTCGGGTTGCCCTTTTACATGTACGGGTTTTTTTTCCCATGTTTAAATCCACCGTACAAATCTCTGAGTTTTCCTGCCTGGTTTATCGTTTAGGGAAGCCCTTTTTACTGTTTTTAGGAGCCCCCTAACTTTCCCTCCCTGTCTGTTAAAGGGGGGGGGGGGGTTGGGTTGGGGGTTTGGTTTTTGGGGGGGGTTGGGGTTTTTTTTTTTTTTTTGGGGTTTTTTTTTTTGTGTTGGGTTTTTTTTTTGGTTTTGGGTTAGGGGGGTTTTTTTTTTTTTGGGGGGGGGTTTTTTTTTTTTTTTTTTTTAATTAAAATTTGATTTTTTTTTTTTATTTTGGGCCCTTATTATACATTTTTTTTTTTGTGGGGGGGTTTTAATAAGGAAAAATTGAAAACTCCCAACCCTTAAAAGATTTCCTCACCCTTCCTTCAAAATTGCCTCTTTCTTAAGGGGCCCTACCCTCCCTCCTGAACCTTCCCCGGGGCCTTCAGTCTACCAGGGTAAAAATTTCGGAAAACCCCAAATTTGCAATTTGGTTTTGTTTTCCCTTTTGATCCCTGTTTTTTCCGGGCCACCTTTTAAAAGAAAGGTGAATGGGGCCCCTTCCCCGCCTCAAAAACTTTTTTTGATTTCCCCCAAGCGAACGGGCCCCTTTTATTCCCACCCCTTTTGGGCCCTTCCTCACCTTCCCTTTTTAAAGCCTTCAACACCCATTAAACCTCCCCAACCTTCATGTTTTGGTTTTTGGGGGAAATAAAACTGAAAATGGTTTTACTTCCCTTTTTACTCCCTTTTTCCCCCGGCGAAATTTTGGAACCCCTGGGCCCCTAATTTTTGCTCCCCAAACCCAAAAAAAAGGGCGAAAAGTTTTCTTCCAGGGCCCCCTTAGGGAACCGGGGCCCCTGGCTTTCCCCCCAACGCTTGGGTATTTCCGGGGTTTTTGTCCCAAAGGCAACACCCTTTTTCCCCACCAAGGGAAACGTGGGTTTGGGTAGTAAAGCCCCCCGTGGGGGTCCCTTAAAAGGCCCGTTTGACCTTTCCTTTATCACCCCCCTTGGTTTCTGAACCCCCTTAGAAAGTCCCCGGACAAGCAGAAAAGGGAAAGTCTGCCCTTGGCCTTTTTTCCCCCGGGCCCAAAAGCAAAACCGTTCGGGTACCTGGGTTTTTTTAGCCGAAAGGCCCCCATACCTGTGCCCACCTTTTAAAAGGGGGGGCCCTGTCACGCCATCCTGTGGTTTCCAATTGGGGTGGTTTAAACCTTCCCTTTTACCCCCCTTGGGGTTTAACACTCCAAACAGCAAACCCGGTTTTCCAAGCTTCCCGCCAAAATCCTCAAACCCAACCCGTTTTCTTCCAAACCCCCTTGGGGACATCCGGGCCCACGACGAAAGGGTCCCGTAAACCTTTCTGCCCCCTCATGGGGCACCTTACCTGTTTCCCCCTTTTGGGAAAACTCGGTAACAACCCCCTTTTCCTTTCTTCTCAGGTTTGAACCCGCTTCCCCCTTTGCCAACAACCCCGGTCCCCGGGCCCCTTCCCAGGGAATTTTTCCTTTTCCCCAAATCATGGGGCCCACACCAGCGCCGCTGCCCGGGGAAAATAAGGGGTTTTTCAACCCTTTATTTTCGCCCTTTGGGGAACCCCCCTTACAGTCCATCGGGTTAGCCCCCAACCCGGAAAAATTTTTTTGTCAAATCCCTTCCTCACCAGCGTTGGGGGGGTTCGTTCTACACCAAAATGGGAACCCCCAGTGCCTCGTTAAATATCACCTTTTTCCCCCCCAATCCCCCTTCTTCCCCTTTTTGGAAACAACCACTAAGAAATTGCCCTCCTTTTTTAAACTGCTGAATTTCCCCCTTCTTCCCTGGTTGCCCCTCCCGGGCCCCCCATTAATTGGCCCTTTTTTCCCCGGGCGTTTCCCTTCCACCCCTTAAAACCCCTTTTTGGCCAAGGGTGGTTTCCCGGGAACCCCCATCCCAACCCCTTTTGGCCCTGTCCCTTTTTGGGACAAAAGAAAAACCCTTCTTTTCCCAAAAGCCCCCAACCCTTTCCCCTTTCCCCCCACCACGGGTTTGGGAGACTTTTTCGAAAAAATCCCCCCCCGTTCCTTTCACCTTTTTTTTCCCGTGCCCGGCACCCGTTTCCCTGCACCTTATGCCCGGGCGGGGCCTCCCGTACACCTCTGGTAACTTCAGAAAACCCCTGCTGTCTCTGGCTGTCTCCCCCTTTCAAGTGTATGGTTAACTCGGGCCGCAACCGACAAAATCTTTTCCTTCATAACTAGCTCTTTTTAAAATCAGGGGAACTCCTTCTTCGTTTCCGTCAATCTAACCACTTTCCCCAAAAAAAGGGGATCTAAACGGCAAAACCCAAAAGGGAGTTTCGTCTCATTCTTGTAATTTAGCTGAACGAAAAATTTTTCCGAACCCCTCCTCTGTGGGTCAAATCCTTTCATCAACGAATTTCCCTTCCCCAACGCCGAAATCAGGGCGGGGGTTCTGCTTGGGAACGCAGGGGAAAAATTTTAATGCCCCTTTCCCCTCAGTAAAAGCCGACAAAAGCCGCCCCCTTTCTGAAGGCCAACCCGACTGGTCGCAAACGTTTCGAAACGATGAAGTATGCACAAACGAAACGGGTTTCCCTTTAGAGAATTTGGGCCAAATTTGGTCGGGGGGGGTAAACAGCGCACAAAAGTCACTGGGGAAAATGAACCCCCCCCTCGGTGGGCTCCCTTTTTTATTTTACTCAATTTCTCCCAACTCAATTTAAAATTTAATTTTTTCCCTTTTCCCGCTTCATTTTTTCTGTTTTTCCCGCTTCCCCCAGCCTGATTTAACATTAGCCTGAATCCTTAATCTTTTGTTTCCTGTGTTCCCCTTTTTCTTTCTGTTTTTTGCTTTTTCGCTAGCTTTTTTGTCCCTTTTTTTTGCTCTGCAAATTTTTACTGCAAACCCGGGGTCTTTCCCCGCGTTCATCTCTTTCCCTCTTTTGTTGGTTTTCAAAAAGAAAGCAAAGCAAACCCCCTTCCCGAAATAACCCAGACAAGCGAGTCACAAATTGTTTAATAGGGGGTTCTTTTCTTCCGCCCTTTTATCTCTTTTTTTTTTTTTTTTTTTTTTAAAAGATTTTTCCCACACGACCGCCAAAAATGGGGGTTAAACCCACAATGACTTAAAAGCCCAATCCATGAATGATAAAATTAGCTTTGGGGCAACTTGTTAGTTTTTTTAAGACGCCCCGCGCCCTGACCCAATATGAGAGGGAAAATAGGCAATCTGTGGAAAGAAGTCTTTGGGGCTTTAAAAGCCCAAACCTAGTGTTTAAAATATCTTGGAAGCAATGCCAACCTAGTAAAAAAATATCTTTGGGGAAAAAACAGTAAAACAACAACCCCTTTTTTAGGATTACAACACTTTAATCCCACCCCCGCTTCCCCCTCTGAGAAGTTGGAAAAAATTATCAAAAAGGGCCAGAATATCCCCGGCAAAGGGGTTGCCCAAAAAAAATTTAAACCTCGGGTGATGTCAAAGGGGGAAGGAAAAGCGCACAGCCCAAACACACTCACACTTCTTTCAACTCTTCATATTTCATGCCCTTGTCACATCCCCAAACCCCTAGTAAAGTCTATTTAAATTTTTCTACCATGATCAAAAACGGAAAAATCAAAGCATATGGAATCAAACCCAAAAAAAAACAATTTTCTCTTCCCAACTTACAAAAACATTTTCCCCAAAAAAATCATTAAACCCAACCCCGGGGAAAATAATTTCAAATTTACCCGGGCCCGGGGATCTTAAAATATTCACGAAAACCCCTGTCTTTTCTTTTCTTTTTTTTTCTTTTTACTGTCCCCTTTTACAAGCACGACACAACTGTTGGCATTGGTCAGGTTAAAATGCTGGCACTTGGGGTTGGTTGTGGGTTTTTGTTGACGAAGGTTTACGCGCCAGGGATGGGTCGAACCCCCCCCCTTTGATTGGGAAAATGACTTTCAACATGATCTGTTCCCCTTTTTTCCTTCCTGCTTTTAAAGCAAAGCACTCTTCTCTCTCTTCTAGTTTTGCTCTATCAAAGGAATGGTTGCTTTCTTTTCTTTTTTTTTTTTTCTTTTCCTTTATTAGTTTTCAACTCTCTTCTCCACATCTCTCCTTAGTCCTTCCTCTGCAGACTATCTCGTGCTAATCTCTCAACTTGGTTCCCTTCTCTCCTCCCTTCATCTCTCTGCTTCTCTCTCCAGCAGACCTACACCCAGAACCTCTTCCTCTCTCTCTCTGTCTGTTCGTTCTCCTCCCTCTCTCTCACTCACACATTACTTTATTCCCTACCTACGTGTCCAAGGGTGAGTACCATTGGTCAGTATTTTTACCGCCTCGTACCCGAAGTTATCTCCTCTAATTCCATTGGATATTCAAATCATGACAGTCACGCCTACACGCCTTACTCTCTGTGGTGGTCAATTGGTCATTTAATTGATTAGCTTGATTTCACCCCACCACACACTACCTTCCCCTCTCTTCGTTCCGGCGACGTCGTAAATTGGCTAGATCAGTCTGGTCCAGGCGTCGAGACTCGTCTGACCAGACATCGAGGCGTCGGTCAGCTACTTAGTCTGTCTGGCTGGACAGACCGTCTCCGTAGAGGATTAGGATAAGTCTCCTCGCTGTGCCAAATTGGCTGGATGAGTCTGATCCGGGCGTCGAGACTCGTTTGACCAGACATCGAGGCGTCGGTCAGCTACTTAGTCCGTCTGGCTGGACAGACCGTCTCCGTGGGGCCTCTCAGCTATGCTTAATTGGCTGGACCCGACACGTGGGCCGTCTGCCTAGCGCTCAGAATATTTGAGTTTGAGCTTATGTCCGAACAACCTGGACCACGACTTTGGTTGTTTATTTTTGACCGTGACACTTTACACAAAGCACACAAACAGAAAGACAATTTCTAACACTACCAGAGAGAGGCAGACAGATAGAAACATTCATGAACTAGCGACACACAGAAAGAAGTGTTCACACACACACACACACACACACACACACACACACACACACACACACACACACACACACACACACACAAACACACACACACACACACACCACACACACACATACACACACACACACACAGTGTAAAGAAAAACACACAAATTAAGTAATGACACAAACCAGTTGAGAAAAAAAATGTGCAAAAATTTTCAAATAATTTCAATTAAAGTTAAAAACAACATTTCAATAATTTATGAACTTAAGTTACAATGACACTCACAAATACGTACAAATAAAATACAGCCTCTCTTTACATGAATGGATAATACATGCACACATACAAGTCTATACAACTTAACAATCAAAATACCTACCCAGTCTTTATATACAAAGCCCAGGATTCCTAACAAGAGCTCCAGGACAAATATAATACTCAAAGCAATCATGAACTGAAACAGAGAAAACAGTTAGTCATGAAATTCAACACCAGCAAATTGAACAAAATGTAAAAAACCTGTGGAGAAAAAAACATAGTAAGACTACTGATAATAAAAGTAAAAATATTTTACACAAAGCAGAAGACCTGCAAAAATACTTTGTGGAATCATCAAAAAATGTTATAAATGTTTACCTAGAAATAACATTACATTTTACAGGTTAATGAATAGAGCATAGAATGACACTCTGAATAACATTAGACTTGAGGTACCAGTAAACAAGAGGGTAAGAGAAAATTGATTTCACTTTTCTTTTCTTTTTTCCAAAAAAGAAACAACAACAAAGAATTAGAGGTAGATTTTTGACCTTCACCTGAATTTGTTTTTCTTATTCAAATCACTGTAAATTAAAAAAAAAGAAGTAAAAACTGCCTCGACTCTAGTAAAAAGATACAATAGCCCTTATTTTTCAAAATCATACCTTACATGTTGCATACATATATACATTCACTGTTCTTTATACAAGTAATAGCACCTAAAAGCCTTTAAACATGTACAATACGTGCTTTTGTGTTCCTGCAGGTGCAGGAATAATAAAAGTGTGATGGACACACACACATATATATTTATATATATAGTGTGTGTGTGTGTGTGTGTGTGTGTGTGTGTGTGTGTGTGTGTGTGTGTGTGTGTGTGTGTGTGTAAATTATGTACATGTACACAAGTATATATTATCTGTATGTCTGTTACTGATTACAGGTTACAGAAGTGGTTATCTCCAATTATGTGGACAATTTTTTTTTGGCCCTGTATTACTAGAGCTGTAAGATGAATACATTAAAAAAAAAAAACATACATGCAACACCTCAATCGGCAACTGTGATGAAATCATCAAATAATACTTTTCTGTTTTGTTTTGCCATCTCATTTCTTGTGAACCCTAAATAGTATTACTCCTAAGCACTCTTTCTGGCCTGCTATGTGTAAGCTACACCTAGGTTGCTCCTGTCGCAGCGCCTGCCACCATATATAGCAAAACTTACAATCAATGCACAAATCATTCTTCCTTTCATTCTCAACCCTCTGTGAAATGCTGTCAGTGAGGTCCTGATGACTCACAAAGAGGAGCAGGCAAGTGTTTTCCCTGAGAGAGCCGACGCAGCCAGCGAAGCCGATGATGAACATGGTGAGGCCGATGATGATGAAGAGGAGGGCAGGGTCCAGGGTGATGTTGGTCAGCTTGGTGATGTTGGCCAGTGTGTCCTTCTCAGCCCAGGCCCACAGTCCCACTGCCAGCAGTGCCCCCCCAAACAACTGCAAGGGCACATACATGCATGTGTATTGTAAGTTCGCTTCACACACACACACACACACACACACACACACACACACACACACACACACACACAATCACACACACACACACACACACACACACACACACACACACACACACACACACACACACACACACACACACACATGTATACAAATGTGTACATGCACAAACTCACACATGCATATAAAAATGCATACATGTACACAACATGATTATTCACATAGTCAAGTAATACTAATAACAAATGAATATGTTTGATTAGATCATATCTAATTCTAACAGTATCTAGCACCAATTAAATTTTCTTCCATTAGAAAGATTTGGAGAAATACCCAACATGCTCAAATGAATTTATTAACTTTACACCAAGAACATGGATTTTGAGGGATGAGTGGGAGCGGGTTGGAACGGTAGGGGTGAAAATGAACCACCAGGCCCAGGAGCATAATTTATCTTCTCTCTCTCTCTCTTGTGCATCACATGATTTAAGTACAGTTAAAACAGACACACATGCACACATCCAAACATCACATGTATGAGAGAGAGAGAGAGAGAGAGAGAGAGAGAGAGAGAGAGAGAGAGAGAGAGAGAGAGAGAGAGAGAGAGAGAGAGAGAGAGACTGACCAACAGACAGATAGAGACACACACACACACACACACACACACACACACACACACACACACACACACACACCACACACACACACAACCACCACCACCACCAACAACAGAGACAGACATGGTACCCTTTTAAAGTATACGATAGATCTCCAAATGTTGGTGAACTGAGCTGTGGCTGAAGTTGGATGTTTTTC
>CM031596.1:87244585-87273220 GCA_018398815.1 Conus ventricosus | reverse complement strand
ACAACATAATCAAACCCTTTCCTTCTTCTCCACCAGCTGCCTTCCCCCTGTTATTCTCCTTCACTTGTTAGCTAGAGTTACTGGAGCTCACCGCACATGGCAGTTTTGTTTTCAAACGTGACTGCTTCATTGTTCATATCCCACCATTTAGATTGCCATATTCTGTCTATGAGGATGATGTATAAACATGCACCAATATGTGTGTGTGTGTGTGTGTGTGTGTGTGTGTGTGTGTGTGTGTGTGTGTGTGTGTGTGTGTGTGTGTTGTCTGTGTGTGTGTGTGTGTGTTGTCTGTGTGTGTGTGTGTGTGTGTGTGTGTGTGTGTGTGTGCGCGTGCATGCGTGCGTACGTGTGCGTGCGTGCGTGCGTGTGTGTGTGTGTGTGTATGTGTGTGTGTGTGTATGTGAGAATCACTGAATGTGTCTGAAAAACCCATCTGACAGTGCTGGAGAGAGAGAGAGAGAGAGAGAGGAAGATTGCGCATGTCCAGCGAGGAGGCTGCCTGGCTTTTGGAGCTCCCGTTTTTAATTCATTTTTACATCTTTTACGTCTTTACATTTTTACATCTTTTACTCATACGAGTAACTGTGAATTTTAATGATCAGCACTATTGGTAGTTTAATGCTAAATTTTATTTTATCTTAACGAAATTGTGAGTCTTTCTTATTTGGCTTTCAAGATGGCTACCGGCGTGTTGTTCCTCGGCTTCGTTAAAAGTTTTCTATTTTTCCTTGTTCTTTCCACATGTGACAGGAACAACAATATTCCTAGCACTCAGTTTAATTTTGAAATTTTAGATGTTGATGTAGACGCCTTTAGTTCCATTTTTGCAGGTTTTAAAACTTTGTGCAACCTGAACCATGTTAGTCTCCTGTGTGCACCTGTGCCGAGTACTGTTCTTACGTCTATTACTAGGCCCAGATTTGAACCCCTGATTTCAATTAACATCAGAAATAGTACAGTGATAAGGAATTGTTTGATTAAAAGAGTTAGACATAGAGGAGTTAAATTATGGTTTTTAAGCCTTTCCTATCAGGAGACATTGAACTCAATCCTGGTCCGTCCACCAAAGTAAAATATCCATGCGGAGTTTGCAATTTGAGAGTCACATGGAAACATCAGGATCAGGATCAGGATCAGGGGCGTTGTATCAATACAACTTAGCCTATTTAGGCTTTTTACGCCCCTTCTGTATGTACATATCCTTTTTTTTTTTTTTTTCATAACCGTTGGTCCAGTCATAGGCTAGCTCAGACTTATTATCCATCAAATTCATATCTAATTTTTGTTAATAATTCATGTTTATCTATGAGGTTCTTGAACACATTAATACTGGGTGCACGTTTGATGTTAAGTGTTAGTTTATTCCAAAAGTTGGTTACTCTATTAGTAAAAGTAAATTTCTTAAATTCGTTCTAGAATATTGTTTAAATATCTTATCTTCACTGTTCCTTGTAACATTCTTCTGCGGAGTACAAAAAAAGCGTGCTTTATCAACATCATCAATTTCATTAAATATCTTGTATGCCTGAATCAAGTCACCTCTTATTCTTCTTGCCTTAAGTGTTGGAAGTTGCAAATATTTTAATCTTTCCTGATATGAGTAATCTTTTATATTATGAATCATTTTGGTTGCTCTTCTTTGTACCTGTTCTAGAGCTTCTGATTGTCTCTTTAGCATTGGATACCATACAGTGTTGACATATTCAAGAACAGGTCTAACTAGTGTCTTATATAATTGCAAAAAAGTGTCCTTTTCCATAAATGTAAAGGTTCTTTTTATTATTCCAATCATTCTGTTAGCTTTATAATACTATTTACAATATGATTGTCAAATAATAAGTTTTTGTCAAAAGTCACACCTAGGTCTTTCTCTTCTTCACATTTAGATACTTTTATTTCCTTGCCCCCAATTTTCATTATATACTCCTTTTGTGGGTTTGTTTTACCAATATGAAGTACTTTACATTTTTCTGCATTAAAATATAGGTTCCAAGTATCACACCACTGTACTAATGTTTCAATATCCTTTTGTAATTCCTTATGTAATTTTGGAGAGTTATACAGTTTTGTGTCATCTGCAAAGACTTTGCATGTACTCTTTAATTCTACAGGGAGATCATTTATAAACACCGTAAATAATATTGGTCCCAAAATACTACCTTGTGGTATCCCACTAATAACATCAGCACTATGAGAGAAGGAGCTACCAATCCTTACCTTCTGAGTTCTTTTTGATAAAAAGTCTCTAACCCAACCAAGTATATTTCCTATTATTCCATAAGACTCTAATTTCTTTAAAAGTCTTTCATGTGGTACTGAATCGAATGCTCTTCTAAAGTCTAAATACAAAACATCTATATTCTCTCCTTTATCTATCTCCTTTGTGAAGTCTTCCATCACTTCTAAAAGTTGAGTCACACAAGATCTTTTTGCACGAAATCCATGCTGACACTCAGCATATAATTTATTTTCTGTCATATGTTTAATAATAGCCTCTCTAATAAATGATTCTAAAATTTTGCATATAATGCATGTTAAACTCACTGGTCTATAATTTCCTGGATCTGTTCTTGTACCTTTTTTGAATACTGGAATGACTGTAGCTGTTTTCCAATCTGAAGGTACTATCATTTCTTTAACAGATTTAGAAAAGAGTATGTAAAGTGGGAAGGCCATTTCCTCGTTTAGCTCTTTTAGTATTCTCGATGGGATGGCATCCGGACCACATGCCTTATTAGGGTTTAAAGATTGAAGTTTCTTTTTTATTGCATCCTTTATTATTCACTGTGACGTCTGCAATTCATGGTATCACACTAAATGTATGTTAATGAATTCAGCAGTTTATGAAGCATTATGCAATAGTGATATATTATGGACTTGTTTTACCTGCGGGCTTCCAAACTTTAGTTCAAGACTTTTTGAGGATTCTATTGAAAACTGCAGCTCAGAAAGCAACCGTTTTGACCCTATCTCACCCGACCGATCCCCAAAAGAAAACTTGAAATTTTGTCCTAAGTTTGCATCCACCCCTGATTCTAAAACTGATAAAATCCCAAATCATAAAGTGCAACTGAACCCTAAATCATTAAGAGAAAAAGATAAATGCATAGTCGTAAATTTCCAATCTCTTATTAAGAAAAAGGAAGAACTCAGTAATTTAGTCACTGAAAAAAACATTGATGTTGTAATTGGAACAGAAACTTGGCTAGAAACTGGAACATCCAGCAGTGAACTTCTAATGGAGGATTTTGATATTTATAGAAAGGACAGACTTGGAAAAAGAGGTGGGGAGTCTTGATTGCCATTAGGAAGAACTTAGCCAGTGAGTTTTTATATCAAGGCAAAAATAGTGAAAGTTTATTTTGTAGGATTAATTTTAAGAATAAGAGACCTGTCATTGTTGGATCAGTTTACAGACCTCCAGACTCAGATGAAAATGTATGTTTGTCTATTTGCAGAGACATTTCTAACATTGTTTTGGCCAATAGGAAGGCAATATTATGGATTGGTGGAGACTTTAATTTACCAGATATTGATTGGGGTGAAGATGCCATACTTGGTAATCAATACAGTAAAAATATTAATACTCAGTTTTTTGATGCCACCAAAGACCTTGGATTAGTACAGTCAGTTGAATCACCAACTCGTGGTAAGGCATTCCTGGATTTATTTTTTACCAATTGTCCAGGCGCTTTAGGCAATCAGGAATTAATTGCAGGCCTGGGTGATCATGACATAGTTCTCTTAGTGAGTAACTTTCAACCCTTTCGAAGAAAACTCCCTAAACGTACCATCAGACTCTGGAACCAAGCAGATTTACCAAAATTGCGCAGGGATACTCATAATTTCAGTCGTCTTTTTTTGAGGTCCCATAGTGTTAAAGATAATGTCAGTGATCTTTGGAAGTGTATAAAAACTAACTTGGAATTTATTATGGATGACAACATACCTACTAAAATAACTTCAAGCAAGAACCACCAGCCATGGATTACTACTAAAACTATACGTTTGTTGAGAAGGAAACATCGTTTCTTTAAGAAATTGAAACTACATCCTAATTCAGAAAGATTACTGGTTAGGTATAAACATATTAAGAGAAGGTGTCAGAGAGAATGTAGACTTGCTCACTCCAATTATGTTAATTCGATGATTTCGGAAGGTGATCATCAAAACAAGAAATTATGGTCTTACATAAGGAGTAAGAGACAGGACAACATTGGGATTCCAGACCTGAGAAACAACCAGAATAACCTAATACAGGACCCTGAAGGGAAAGCAAACTTACTAAACAAGCAGTTTTGTTCAGTTTTCTCAAATCCCAAACCTTTAATTAGCGTTGGACTAAAGGATGATGATAAACTCCCTGAAATGCAAAACATCCAAGTAAACAAAGCAGGGTATTTAAGTTACTGACCAATATCAATGAAAACAAAGCTACTGGTCCCGATGGCGTTCCTGGCAAGCTCTTAAAATTATGTGCCAATGAATTGAGTGAGGTATACCAATTACTTTACCAAGCTTCACTGGACCAGGGAGTAATACCTGATGAGTGGCGAGATGCGAGCATTGTTCCCTTATTTAAAAAGGGTGACAAAACAAAACCAGAGAATTATAGACCTGTATCTCTTACATCCATATCAGCTAAATTACTTGAACATATAATATATAGTAGCATAATGGACCATTTTGACAAATATGATTTCTTAAATAACGCCCAGCATGGTTTTAGACAGCGAAGGAATTGTGAGACTCAACTTATAACAACTCTCAATGATTTTAGTAACTGTCTTAACAACAGACAGCAAATAGATGCAATTTTATTAGATTTTTCTAAAGCCTTTGATAAGGTTGACCATGAGGGCCTGCTGCTTAAATTAGAACACATTGGCATTGGCGGTTCTTTGCTAAAATGGGCTAGATCATTCCTCGTTGGGAGAACGCAGAAAGTTGTTGTGGAAGGGTTGTCATCCCATTGTAAACCAGTCTTGTCGGGTGTACCACAGGGAACTGTTCTGGGGCCCTTGTTTTTCTTAATTTATATAAATGACATAAGTAGAAATCTCTCTCCTGGAACTACTATAAGGCTTTTTGCAGATGACAGTTTAGTATATAGAACAATCAGAAGCAAGAATGATACACGCATTCTACAAGAAGATCTAACGCTTTACAAGAGTGGGAAAGAACTTGGAAAATGGAATTTCATCCTCAAAAGTGCCAAGTGTTGCGTATATGTAACAAACGCTCACTAATTAGATCAGATTATTCTATCCATAATACTATTCTTAAAGAAACTAATGCTGCAAAATATTTAGGCGTGATTATAGATAGTGGTCTCAAATGGAAAGAACATTACAATTTAGTATGTAAGAAAGCAAATAACATCTTAGCTTTCTTACACAGGAATATCAATGACTGCCCCCAAAAGGTTAAAGACGACTGCTACAAAACACTGGTTAGACCAGTACTGGAATACGGTTGCTCAGTTTGGGATCCTTACCATCTAAAGGACATTGATAACCTTGAAAAGATTCAGAAGAGAGCAGCACGGTTCGTAACAGGGAACCACATCAGAGAAAAGGGGAATACTAGGAAGAACATGAGGAAATTAGAATGGAAACCCTTAGAAGAGAGAAGAGCTTTTATTAAACTTAACACCTTTTTCAAAGGCAGAGCTAAAGTAATTGATATTCCAATGGAACAACTAGTATTGAATAAAAGTAGCGCCAGGAGTGGCGGTCAGTGTTATACCATACCTGCATCAAATATTGACAGCCACTTACATTCTTTTTATCCCAGTTCTGTACGGCTGTGGAACTCACTGCCGGGTGCCATCAAGATTGCCACAAATGCAATCTCATTCAAAAACAAATTGATTCGACAGTTTTGAGATCTGCATATTGACGATTTTTTATTTTTACTTCCCTGATATTTTACTATTACCTGGGCCTGAATTTGGCCATTGCTTTTATCTTCTTGAATATCGAGTGCGACCCCTTGTTGCTAAATTTGCTCCAGGGGCCAACAGTCTGAGTCGCACTGTTTTATGTTATTTTATTTTACTTTTTAACATGCGCGCTGGTGACCTACTCGTTTTTGAGTGAACCAGTATTTTAGGAAGAAGAAGAAGAAGAAGAAGAAAGAGAGAGAGAGAGAGAGAGAGAGAGAGGAGAGAGAGAGGAGAGAGAGAGAGAGAGAGAGAGAGAAAGTGAGAAAGTTCCGCAAATCGGTGCTATCACACGCCAACTCAACCAAGTAGCCTACCCAATAATAAGGGAGAACCAGTCTCCCCCCCCCCCCCCCCCCCCCCAACATGTCATCCCCATATCCTGGCTGAGAAACCCTGACCAACCCTGCAGAGCTCAGTCTCTCTCCCTTGCTCCTATCAGACAACAGCAGCAGTGCATCCCTGAATCTTGGCACAAACAAGCCCAACTTCGGTGATCAATACATCTAATGGCTTCGCTCCACCATTTCCCTGCTTCTTCCCAGCCATCAACCTTTGGCCAAAGGCAGCCGTTCCCTCGCAGGCAGTTCCCATCAAACGCGAAAGTTACAGACGGTGCAAGCCGAGGAGAAAGGGCAGTGAGCGAGATCGTAATTGTCAGATGGCTGCAGCTTCCTCCAGACAGTGGTTTCTGTTTCTTCTTGATCTTCTCATGTGTGTGTGTGTGTGTGTGTGTGTGTGTGTGTGTGTGTGTGTGACAGACAGATAGATGGACTGAGACAGACAGACAGACAGACAGAGACAGACACAGACACAGAGGGAGAGAGAGACACACACAAAAGAGAGAAGAGAGAGTGAGAAAAGGAGAGAGAGAGAGAGAGGGGGGGGGGAGTGGAGTGAGAGAGAGAGAGGTTCATGGAAGGGGATATGATAAACCAGAATAACTGGTCAGTACAAATGTTTTGTGCAATAAACTTCAGGGCAATGAATAGATTAAAAAACCGGTAAAGATCCAATATTTGAGTTTTAGTGTAAACTAACACTTTAAATGTGCAACATCCGATCCAGTGGATCAAGTGTCTATAATCAGTGCATGTGATCACAGAAGGAATGCATCGTCGTGTGCTGAACTTTAGAATCTGTCATTGGTGTTGGCTGCTCGTTTTATACCCCATTGTGGCTTAAACTTCACAGACCCCATCACCATGAGTAGGGCACATAGGACATAGCTCTGGTTACACAAATAACATCAACAGAGACCTAGATGAACTATCTTTCCCATTTGGCAGTTGGCTCTGCTGTTACGCAACACTGACAGAATTAGAGAATATGATAGTGTCTTGTTAACTAAGCTGGCAGATGAAAATATCAAGTACGTGTTCCGTTAACAATGCTGTCCTGTAATTATGACAAACTAGCAGTTCTATTTGGTAGGCTGTTATATAATAAGGAAAAACTCCCATTCAGTTAGCTATTCTGTTATGTAACAAGGACAAAGTATGTCTTGTATTGGCAGTGTGTTGTGTGACATTTCAAAGCAAAGATATTCTGGAAGCTATGCTGTTGTGTAATGGTGACAAATTGTGTTTTACAAGCTATGCTATATAATGTAATTACAACAATCTGATTTCGAATTAGCTATGCTATAATAACAGAGGCAAAGTACGTGTCCTGTTAGCTATGCCGCAACAGCCATAAACTGTATGTGCAACTGGTTTTATGCTTTCTAAAAAGTGTTTGCCTGTGTGTGCTATTGGCTCTTCTGTTGTTAGTGTAGTAAAATAATGACAAACTGTTTGTCTCTTGGTTTAGAAAGTTTCAGAGAGGGTCCTGAGACTCACTAGGGTCATAACAGGCCTTTCAAAGCTCTGCAGGGTCCATTTCTAACCAATGTTCACTATACTAACCTGAATTGTTAGCAGAAGAGTCAGGACTAATCTTTACACTCTGCCTTGCGTGAGGGACATTATGGATTCGTTGGACCAAAAGGTAGAGTGGCACAGAGGAGCAAGGTGAATTTCATGCTTACATACATTGCATCAACCAAACGATTGCTAGACAGTAGACTTGTTGTTGGCCACTTAATTCTGTTAGGCTATTGTATTCATTGACTTTGTTGCCAAATAGGTGATCAGATGTTCCATACATGACTGGAAAGTGCTTGTCAAGCTCTGAACGAAAATGTCCCGTTAGACCCTTGATCAAGTGCTAGCAAACAGCGTCTCTAAATGCCAGAGTTGTATACATGTATAGAAGCCCTGTGCCTTCTTAATACCTAATAATGGATGAACTATATCCTGATGGCTATATGTTAATAGTGCAAACTGTCTTGTTGATTATGATGTTGAAAAACAGAGGCATGATGTCACTAAAAGTTACTTGTTATATATATTCTGTGCTCTTAAGCAACAGGTACAAACCATGTGTCATGATGGCTAACCTGTTATGCAACAGAAGCAAACTGCTTGTCATGCAAGCTATACTATCATGTGAAAGCGAAAACAACTTAGTGTGTTGGCTGTGAATTCCTGTTGGATATGGTGATAGATAACAGTAAAAGTTGTGATTTTGACTGTTGGCTGCCTCTTATGTAAAAGGTAACAAACAATGTTAAACTGGCTGTGTTCTTTATTTTGTTGTGTATTGCCATGTCCTGCTGATTTGACAGGGATCCTGTACCAAGCACACACAATGACAAATCTGAGGAAGCTGTGTTCATAATCCATTTGGCTAGATATACTTACTGTGCCAAACTCTGAAACTGTGAGGCAAGTTTGCTAACTAGTTCTGTTTTACCTTTTTTTTTCATGGCAAATGCACTAAGTGGATGTCCCACGGGTCTACCATCTTACATCTCAAGCAGACAGCAAGGGACTGCTTTGGTTTTCTCCATTTGATGGCAAACTATGCAGAATTCTGTACAGTGACTCTATACAGGTGAAAGAAGGGTGAGACTATGACTTTGACTTGGTTCTAAAAGCAGAGTTACCCAAACAGTGAGTATATCATATGCAGTTTCTGGGGGGCCGGATAGCTCAGTTGGTAGAGCGCCGGACTCGTGATCCTGGGGTTGCGGGTTCGAATTTCGGTTATAGGGGGATTTTTCCCTCGGAGTTAACATTGGTTCTGACTCCTATCCCCATATAGTCCTTCGAATGAGACTATAAACCGAGGTTCCGTGTGTGAACGCACGCATAACATCTTGCACACACGTCAAATCCCATCACCAACTTTCGGAAGAGAAGGCCAGTTTGGCCGTTGGTATGGATGACACGTGACACAAAGCATGCACCTTTCCCCCGAAGATGGAGTATGGCTGCCTTAATGGCGGGATAAAAAAAGGGTCATACACACAAAACTCCACTGCCTGGCTATACAGGGAGTATCCGCAGGAGTATCAGCCTGCGTACGCAGAAAGAAAGAAAATATGCAGTTTCTAAACTCCCCATTTTTCACAACCGATACAGCATCATGTCAAACTTGTGCTGACTTTAAAGGAAGATGATAATGGCAACTGCCCAGATGGTGCACAGTACGAAAGGTAGGGGTGGATAATGACTGGGTTAACCGCAATGAGAAACAGGCCCTTGGAACCTTCAGTTCTCATCATGTCAAAGTCCATGTGACAAGTTAATGACAGGATTTTCTGAACGCCAGAAGGCTGTCTCCAGAACATGTTGGAGGGGCACAAGGTGTTGAAACGATGCCTTGGTCTGACTGACTCTAAGACTACCTCATGATCTATTGGGCTCAGGGTGCTCGCTCAGCCTGTGTATAATGCCAAATGGATGGATGGTCTTGAAAGCCCATCTGGAGATGGTGCCTGCTGAGATGTCCTCCTTGTGATTGAGATCGATAAGGAGCCAGTCATGGGGAAGCAGTGCCTTGGAATGGGACCACTCCTACAAATAATGCAGACACTATGAGAGGCATAACTTCCTTTTCACCTCATCTATTTTTGCTTGCCATCTGCTGAGGGTTTTCATTTCTTCTTTACAGAGCCACTGCCAGAGAGTGTTCCCTTTTGGCTTTCATTTTCATCACTGTCCTCTGATTCAGAAACACTTTTATGCAGCTTCTCTGATGCCATTTTGCTGCACCAGTGAAGACACTTCCACAGTCGACATCACATGATAGTCATTCCTGCAAGTCCCAGAAGTGGGCAAAACTACCTCAGGCAAACTGAAACAACATGAAACAAAAGTGCAATGAGTAAGAATTTAGTCTGGAGGGTTTGAAACGTAGAAAATAGAGACATCACAGCATAAAAAAGGTCTGAGGAAGGCTGCAAGTACAGTGAGACTCCCTCATTCACCTCCCAGATCTGCCTCTTGTTTAAGTGCAGTGCTGCTGTGGTGTTGTCCACAAACAGGCCAATGTTTTAGCCTGTGCCCTCCCTTGATAGTGTTAGTGTTACAGTATTCCCTCCTCAGGAGACCACAACCCATCTTGGATAAATCTGTCTTTAACCGTATAGTATTGAAGTACTTGCTAAGCTGAGAGTGACATGGGAACACCATGGCTAAGGGTGGAGGTATCCATCCATTGTCTATTGTCCTTGGAATCAAAATTATGAGGAATGTAACATTTGGTCCCTGTCCTGGGTCTACTGGACCAGCACTTCCTGAATTATCTTCATTGGGGCTTTTGACCACCAATCCTGGTGGATGAGGGCCATGGACTCCACCATACCAAACAGGGATGAGACTGCCTATGTATAGATTAAATAAAACAATGGAGGTCCATGAGACATATTCTGATCAACAGAAAGCATTTAATTCCTGCCTGATGACTCCCTGATCTGAGATTGAGTTCATCTTGAACTTGACCTTCCATAGGAATTTTTTAAACATGCAAGATTTACTCCCACCCCCCTCCCCCCAGAGTTCTACAAAACAGCTGAGCTTGGTGGGGGCTCCCTAAGATCCCAGGTAAACAGGCAGCGGGGGTTGCAGCTCTAGGGATGGACCTGAAGACAGAAAAAATGTGTGACCCTGAAATTACTATTAGGGCAGAGTCTTGCAAGGACTGGTACTCATACAGGGTGTGTTGCTCCAGCCCAGGAGACAAAAGGGACAGCTAAAGTCGGGGTCCCCGAATGACGGTAGCAGCAGCCTGCATTAATCCTCTCTGGGGGAAAAGAAGCTTGCAGGGGAGCTTCGGCAAAAGTAATTGTAAGTCGAGGGCAGGCCAGGTTGGGATAAGGGGAACAGTTATTCTGCAGAATGCCCTTCCCTTAGGTGTGCAGGATGCTGGACGTTAACTGGAGAGGTTGGTTGAGGATGGTCACCAAACGTCCTGGACACCTGGAGGAGGCACCTGAGAGGAAAGCGTCCTCTGGGGGTTGTCAAGTGATTTTGGGTCAACACAAGGGCAGAACCCAGCGCGACCCCTTAATTCTCTGTCCGGGTCTGCAAAACAGGGGTGTTGGCATTTGCACCAGTTGCAGGCAAACTAAGACCAGCAATGGATTCTGTTCCTTTACTACAGGCTGTGTCACTGTGGGCCATGTCAGTGTCACCTAATGGGGGAGACTGACACACAGGCCCCTGGGCAAGGGTGGGGTTGGGTAGTAACCTACATTCTGCAATGGAGTCTACTATACTAAATTTCGGCCAGGCATAGGTGAAAGGGAGAGGGGGTCTGTCTCCACAGAAAAAATCATGCTCAGGTGCCTGTACTACTTGGCAAGGGAGGGGTAACTCACTCTCTTAGTCTTACAAAAGGCGGGTTTTGTTGAGTTCCCCACTCTGTGTCAATCCAGATCACTTAGCATCTCAACCAAGGTTGATTACTAAAAGATGATTGTAGTCACAACCATGCCAAACAATCTTGATCTGACCTGTCCTTATCTTATGTATGTACATGAGGAACAGGGAAACCTTCATTCTGGCTCACTTTCGCCCTCAACCAGTTTCGGGCGAAAGTAAGCCAGAAAAAGGTTTCCCTGTCTCTGACAAGTAAACTTCAATAACCAAAAAATAACGATTATCTACAAACAAACAACTGTGTAGGGTTATCCGTTTTCAATACTAATTTACTAAACTTTTCAGATTTCATTTTTTTGTTAACCCTGTTTTTTTTCCTTTGTCATTTTCAATAACATCATTTTCACGCAAACATTCATCAAATGAGTCTCTGTCTTTCATGTGAAATAGAACTACAGTCTTTAACTGTTCTCAAAAAGTCTTTTAAAACTGAGTTAAAATTTTTGACATAAAATCCACACACTTATTCCAGCATGTCTTCCACGAAAGCCAGTTTTGACAAAGTATTTCTTTTTTAACTATGTCTCTTCTGCTGAACATCATCTAAATAAATAGTGTCTGCGTTCCTTCAAACAGTCTATAAACTGTTTCAAACCTCACTCAGTTTATTGCTTTGGATCAACTAAATATATTCATCATCTTTTCCATATAAACCTTCTATTATGATATGTTTTGTTTCCCTTTAATGTTGGACAGAAAACCACAATATGATTAAAATTATAACGAAAACGTTTGTAACAGGGCGAGGATAAAAATTGTTTTCCACAACCAGTCTGCCCACAAATCAATGAGCAATGAGAGTTTTTGTCATAAAAATTTAACTGCTCATAGTTTTTAACAGAGTTTAATCTAATCCAGTTATTATTTTTATCATAAATTTCCGTCAAAACTTGTTCGTATAATAAAACCCTACGAGGCCTAAATGTGTAAGATTAATCCAATTCATTCTGTAAGATTGTTTCTATTTAAGTCAACATTGATTTTGTTGCTTGTTGTTATGATCTAAAAAATCCTCGCCAATTTTGAAGAATGACGACAACACGTTAAGACGTTTAAAATCTAAGTTTTGCCAGCTAATATTAATTCCTTTTATAAGGTATCACTAACGCCCACAACCCCATCCCCTCCACATCTTTAAGACAGAAATTTCAAATATCATTGTGAACGTGTCTCCTAATTTCTGCTTGGAAAGAACTGTAATTTTGTAGAAGCTTTTTTTACAACTGTTTCTTTTCTTGGAGGATGTACTGTTTTTTCCCATACGGCGTTATTTCAATTTCTTTCCGACTATTGTCGTCCGGCATAAGACTTACATGTAAAGGGCCAGAGTTTTAATCTTTTCTGAAACTTTTTTGACGGCTAAAATATTAAATGGGCTTATGAATTCAAATTTTATTTCCCATTCTAAATATGGTCTAAGGCCATTTGAGGTCAGGTTTTCGAACTATTTTTATATTCCTACTGGCCAACATTTTTTTGCTTCTAGATTGCGCAGCTGTTCTAGTTTAGGAAACTTTTGCTGTCGCCAACCTCTTTGCGTTTATAATCACCACTTTAGAGTTTCTCAAAACCATACAAAGCGCCTATCTCACCGTTCTGTTCAAAGTCCGCAACATCTGCAAGGTCTTTTAATTCTAAAGTTATACACCTTACAGGCGCTAATGTAACTCCGGATTCTTCGGGCCCCCACGCGACATTTTTAGTACAGTTTATTATTTTATTTCCAAAACAATGTGTAGGTTATCGCATTTCACAACTTTCCCTGCTTTGTCTGCAATTTTTATATTAAATGATCCAACCCTCCCACAAACTAATCTTTAAACTGTAAATTAGGGAATTGTATAATTTCATAATCGCAATATGCAGCTTTCCCCCGCCGGTAAAGCTCTTAAAACATTTGAGGGCCTTCCATCATGTAAGTTTTTCATCAGTGCTCACCATCCAAATGAACATAAAGTAATGAATGTAATGCAAGATCGAGCGGATTTTCCCCCTTAAAAGTAGTTTTGTTTGGCGCAACAACAAATCTTTTAGTGACCTGAGTGTCAACTTTAAAGCCTAACATTTTAGCTAGCTCTTTATCAATAAGTAATCTGCATTTTCAGGTCGAATGTTAAATTGTTTTTAGATTTGCATTGTTAAGTTTGAGAGTAATGCCGAATTTACTCATTGCTCTTTTAGTGAGCAAAACCGTAATAACCATCAGGTATTGTTAACTGGTTAGCTTTGAGCCCCACAACTTTGTAATCTTATTATTCCCCTTGGTTTCGCTTATATTAAACCCTTCGACTTTGTAAAATATTTCATGGAGCGCGACCGTTTTGGCCCCGCAATTGTTATCAATAGCATGTTCTAAAAACGAAGGACGGTCTTGTGTTGTTATTGTTACAAACATTTTTTTTAAACGAAATAAAAATGAGTGCATTCAAATATACTGGTGCAAAATATCTGTTGGGCCGCACTACAATCTTAAAAATATAGCAACTGATACTCTTGACATTGCTGTGACCCAGACTGCCTCTTTTCATAAAAAGGTGAGTACTCCATTGAAGAGCTATCTTAACCCCCCTATTGAAAACGACCACATCAAGAAAGCGTGGTTTAGTCATCCGATGCAGTTTTATCAGAACCAGTTAAACTTTGCTGTGTTTTGTGCATCAACTGGGTGTGAGTGTCGTATGCCGATCATTAAATCACCATGATCCTTTGGTGAGGTCAGTGTACAGATTTCATTTTTATTACACCCTTCAGACGTATTTGACTGAACTGCAAGCGCCATTACCAAATGACAAACCATTTAATCCACTCAGCAACAGAATAGACATGAAGGCTTTTGAAAGGATCTGTAACGAATTCAATATTAACATCAAGACAGGCTTTAGACAAAAGTTGGATCATAATCATGGCCTAGGCGCCCTTTATTTTCGGGGCACGCACAGAAAGTATAAACTATGACTGGCATCCTCCTTTCAAATCTTTCTTTTTTGGCACAACTGTGAGCCGGGTCCCTACAGCAAGAGCATAAAACAGCATGGACAACATTTATCTTAGACACTTCTAAGGGCCTAACTAGAGCGGGAATAAGAACGAAAAAACGACTCTATTCGTACTTACGTTTGGTGTTTGCTAGGGTCGCAAGCACAGGCAAGATCGAGCATAACTGATCCTTCTACTGGCTTTGATGCACAAAAACAATACTTAGCAAATTTAGAGGATGCCATTAATTCTACAGTTGATTTACCTTCAAGTATTCAAAGGTACCAACATGTTTTACAATACGCAAGATCGAAAGTAGACTTTGCTGTTGGCACTGGTTTATACATGCTGCCTTCTGACCTCAGGCTCCAGATAGGAACAATAATAAACTATAATAATGAAATTCTTATAGCAGGCAATGAACAGAAGGTTGGGAAAAAACGACATAAATTCTGAGCCAGTAATATTACAAACAATAAAAGAACGCCCAAGATTAAGTCATCCAATCCCCGAAGTCCAAACCCCAAAAGTCATTGAAGACTCAGCAAAGCTCGCGGACTCTGTTCGCGATGACCATGAATATGAAAAGACAGCGCTGTTCTTGGATTAACTGGCATAGGATTACTTGGTCTTTATCTTACTAAATAGTAACCCAACTATTACGAGAACTAATGCCCATAAGTGCTCGGCCATAAAGCCAACTACTTTGCTTGCAGTAGACAAAAGCCAGCTGACAATACTCCCCAATATTCCTGGTAAAGCGTCCACGGCTTTACCAGCTAATTTTTTTAATAAACTTGCAAGATGATCAAGCTGTTTTTTTACCCATGATTTATCAGGCGGAGGCGATGGCGGCGGAGGCACTGAACTTTGCTCTCCACCACCGCCTGTAATAGCCATCACCAGTGTACTTATTGCAAAACCTAAGGCGTTATAACGCTTGCTAATGTGACTCCTTGCTCTCTAAACAGCGTTTTTATTCGTTCTGCTAGCGTTGTGTCTTCATATAAAATTTTTCGGATAGTTTCTCTTATTCTATTCACTTGAGTTCGTAATTGGTCTCGGTTAGTAGTTAGCACTTCTAGTCTTGCTGATCTTTCTTGTTCAAGATCTTTTAGTCTTTGGTTATTCTTTCTTTAATATCATGCCCTAAGTCGGCGTCATCAGCCTCAACGAGTTTTTCTTTTTCTCTTCTTATATGCCCATCTAGTTCACCTAGTTTTGCTAAATTGTTTGTTAATTCGCCTCTGATGGTTCTTAAAGCATGATCAAGGGCCGCTATTTCTCGCATGGGTAGCGGTGAGTCGTGTATAGTCTTTAACGCTGTTTCTTCTGAAAAACTGGTTTCTGCTTCTATTGCATTTATTATTTCATCTGCCGATTGATTTAATTCTTTAAGTTCCATGTTTTGTATTTGGTTAGCTGTTGGGAGTTCCTGCAGTGTGTTTTGAAGTTTAGCAACTGCATCCCTATCTAATTTCGGTCTAACAAGGCCAAGGCGATTTTGGTCTTTCACACTGAGTCTTTGTATAATTGTACTCTTGGCTAAAACTTTGATGGGTCTGGTTTAGTTGTAAGCCGAACAAGTTGCCCTTGATCGTTTTTACAGACAAATGATCATCTTTTAATTCAAATCATTTGGGTCTATAAATTCGGGAGGTTTTTGGGGCCTAAACTTTCGTAAAATGATTTAACCTTACTTTCTGTTAATTCATGCCGCATTGAGAGCGTTGAGCTTGTTGTATTAAAGGGATCATTTCACTCATGTCGTCTCCAGGATCAAAAACACATAATCTTCTTCATCTTCAATTCCTGCCATGTTTTTAAAAATAATTATTTTTATTTTGCTTTATAAAAATGTCACAAGCACATGGCTCGATTCTTGACCCGCATAGAAGACTGAAAGAACCCTTTGGCGTGAAGGAAATAAGCGGACTATTACTTTCCAAATAATCCATCTACTATTGTGCAGATCAAATTCTTACTGTCAAATTTCCAGACCTAGGAGCAAATGACGTGATTGTGCCAGGCTCTGCGCGTCTTACTTTAAAAATAGCGCTCGATTCAACAACAGACCCAAACAGGACAGTTGTACAGAATCTGGGGCGGGCAATCGTTAAGAAAATTTCTTAAAACTTGAGGGGCAAGAAATATTTCTTTACACAATGCAGACATATTTTTAACCTATTCTGATCTATGGCAAAACCGGGGAAGAAAGGGCTGATTTTGCGTTTCAAGGAATAGAAAATGAAGAACACTAAAACATAGAATAGGTGCCGCAGATACTAAAGACGGCAAAAAGTATGTGGCTGTAAATTTTGCGTTTGGAAATCGCTTTTCCATTCCCTTAGTTTTTGAGTTGTTAAAAGCGCATGCACCATACTTTCAAGGAGCATTAAAAGACAGATTGTCATATGAACTAACTTTAATGAATACAAACGGGTTTATTAAATCACAGACCCCGAAGCAAAGTACAGCATTTCTGACATCTCGTTAGAGTTTGACGTTTGTTAGCAACCCAAATTTTAGAAAGGGCTGATTAAAACAACAATATCAGTCAAAATTAGCAATATATTACAAAGAGTGATTCATCATACAACTATCCTAGAAGCAGGGCAGACACTATAATGGAATTTTAGTTTTAGCGTCTCAGCAAGATCGCTTAAAGGTATTTTATTGCTGTGTGAAGATGAAGAACCATTCAAAGAGGAAGTGAAAAGTTTTTTAATCCAAAAAAACGGGAAAATACAAGTTCGATTGAGGGCAGTCCTAACCAAATCTATGCTAGCGGGCTTAAACCTTATCAGCATTTTGATGAAATAGAAAACTGTTTGGAGGTGGGAGGTGTTGAAATCCAACAGTTGACTTGTGGCTAAAGATCTACACCTTCACAGTGTAAGACTTGATGATTATTTTAAAAAACAAAATACGGTTTATGGATTGACCTAAGGTCAACAGAGGATAATCGGTTACATGGGAAACGGAGAACTGTGAGAGACGTAATAAACATTCAAATTGATAAAGAAGAAGAAGCCGATAAACCGCTTAATGTACATTTGTTTTTAATATATGATGCGCAGCTGAATAATTTAAAAAAACGATTAAAAGATATACAATACTAAATTATTTTTATTTTATAAAAAGCATGTTTTGTTTCGGTTTATTCCAAAGTACCTACAGAGTCCCAAACGAAGGGATAGTAGAAAGCCCTAACATAAAAACCTTTCAGATTAACCCAAAATTACACAAAGCAACAAAAACTAGAGCAAGACCTTTCAAAATACAGCAAAACCAAACGAAGGTATTCTGCTGCCTTTTAATGCTGTTACATATGTTAATACTGGAGCATCGACTATAAGCGCTCTATCAGCAAAAACGAGTGTTGGTCTCTTAGCAACGGCATAGGCGCACCCGCAGCTTTACCTCTAGGTGGTTTGTCTTTAGCTCTTGGCCTGTGTTCATTAGCTGTAGGTGCTGCTAGCAAAAAAATAAAAACTAAACTCCAAAAGCACACAGCTATGGTTCAAACTAATAACATCTAAACTTAGTTCGTTTAAACTGACAATAAATAAAGCGCTAGTTGACTCAAACATCACGGATGAAGAATTTAATCGTTTTACAGGCCGAATTTTGATGACTACAAAAGACAAAAGTTTGATCTTCAAGAAAGGCGGGGACAACTTTTTCTCAACAGCCAGACGCCGAGCAGATAAAAAAGGAATGTTTTAAAAAAAGTAAACGAGACATTAAACTCTGTTCTAAACAGCTCACAGTAACAACACCGAAGGGTGTTTATACTTTAGTTTATGAGTCCAAGCACAAAAAGACCGTTGATATTGATTCTGATTAAGTATTTTTTTTTAATTTAAATAAATATTTTGAGTTAGAAAAGAAACTCAACATGGCTAAGATATATGAAGGACCGGACGAATTGTTTGAAGGAATGCTTGAGAGAGAGCGTTTATCAAGAGCACTGAATGATATTGATCTAGAAGTCATTGACCCAAAACAAACGTACAGGCAAGTGTTGTTCATGCTATTTTCTAGTTCCAGGCAAACTAACAATAGACCCGCCAGTTAAAGTAATGTTAGCTGTTTTAATCGACTATGTAACAATAAATGAAAAAAAATCTAGAAGTCTGGTCTCGACTAAACAACAGACTATTCTTTCCTCTAATGACTTAACACCCGGTTGGGCAGACGAACCTGCTTACACAGTTTGACGCTGCCGCTGAAGAAGCTAAAATGAGAGGCTCTGGTTGGTCAGAGGGCGAAGTCCTAGAGATCAGATTAAAACAGTCTAAGTATGCGCCGATGTCGGTAAGGCTTACATTCCACTACCTCCAGCATTAGTTGCAAAAAAAGCAGTTCTAAACATAAAGAATTCAGACAACAAATGTTTTATGTGGTGTGTTCTCGCAAGGCTGCATTATATCCGCAAAAACGCAGAGAGAGTGTCTAACTATCACCCTTACATCAATGATCTTAACTTTAGTGGAGTGTCCTTTCCTGTTAGTGTAGACCAAATTGATCAGTTTGAAGAACAAAACAAACCAATAACTGTTAATGTCTACACATGGGATGAGGAACAAATCTACAGCCGATTAAAGTGTCCAAGAACAGTCCAACGATTGGCGAGCCAGACAAAAGCCATGTTGACTTACTGCTGATGCTTTCACCAGCGGGCTACCGCATTACACATTGATACGAACGATGAGTAGACTAATGAAGCATACTACAAAAGATCATGGCAAACAAGAATTCTGCAGAAAATGTTTAACAAGAATTCCATCCGCTCAAGCCGCGAGTGAACATATAAAACATTTTAAAAGTTCTGTAGACTGTAATACAGAACTAATTACGCCCCACCTGGATCTAAAGTTAGTTTTAAGAACTGGAAACGGCTGCAAAATTCTCCATACGTAGTTTACGCAGACTTCGAGTCGCTTATTGTTCCTTATGAAGGGCCAGCACCACAAAAACTTCGAAAAAACAGTCTTAATGAGTAATCATCAGATTTGTTCATTTGCTTTTGTTATTGTTAGGTCGGATGGCGCTCATTCAGAACCAGAATTATATAGAGGACCAGATGCTGCAGAAACATTCTTAAAACGCATGCAGCAAGTGCGTAACGCCTGTTCTAATAATCTAAACTTATCTGAAATCATAATGGCGCCTGAAGACCAACAACAGTATGACTCAGCCACGCATTGTTGGATTTGCGGTTTAGAGCTAACGCCCAAGAGTGTAAACCCCACAGTAAGAGACCATGATCACATTAGTGGGAAGTTTAGAGGTGCAGCGCACAGTAAATGCAATCTTCAACTAAAGTTTGATCCAAAGACATGGAAGCTGCCTGTATTCTTTCACAACTTGCGAGGTTAAGACTCTCACCTTATAATGCAAGCAGTAACCAGCGCCTTCAGGGTAGCATGCATTGCACAGTCATCAGAAAAGTACATGTGTTTCACTTTAAATAACATGTCTTTCTACGACTCTATGCAGCACATGATGGGTTCATTAGAGTCACTGGCTATGTCCTTAAAGTCCTGCCCAATAACGGAAAAATATTTTGACTCAACTCTTGTTAGAAAGGGTGTTTACCCTTATGAATACATGAACAGTTGGGAAAGGTTTGACGAAGATACACTTCCGCCTAAAGGCGCGTTCTTTTCTAGTCTTAGAGGAAAGGACATCAGCGACTCCGATTACCAGCATGCTCAAGAAGCATGGCAGAAGTTAGATTGTAAAACAATGGGAGACTATCATGACTCATACTTGATGGCTGATGTATGTTTGTTGGCGGACGTCTTTGAAAATTACAGAAAGACCTGCATGAAACATTATAGCCTGGATCCTGCGCATTACATTTCTGCGCCGGGATGGTTGGGACGCTTTCTTAAGTTTACTGGAGTACAGATTGGATTTATTGTCTGACCTACCAATGATTCAGATGATTGAAAACGGATTGCGTGGAGGAATTAGTATGGCGTCGCATCATTACTGTAAAGCAAACAACAAATACTTGGACGACTATGATCCGAGTAAAGGTCTAAACTATCTCATGTATTTAGACGCAAACAATCTGTATGGTGTGGCTATGGCGCAATCACTTCCATTACGTAACTTTAAAATGTACACAGGCGGCGATCCGAATAATATTCAAAAGGCATTAAAGTGGTTGGGCAGTTTAACGCAAATCAACAGCGTGGATACATTCTAGAAGTTGACTTAGAATATCCTCATGAACTCCATGACCTGCATAATGACTATCCATTAGCAGCAGAAAGTCTAAAGATGGATCCAGAGAGCCGCCTAAACTGTGCCTAATCTTCGAGGCAAAAAAAATTATGTCTGTCATTACAGGCTTCTACAATTTTATTTAAGACATGGTTTAAGTTAACAGCTGTCCATCGCATAATTGCTTTTGACCAAGAACAGTTCATGAAACCATACATCATGAAGAACACTGATCTCAGAACTAATCCGCAGATGCTTCAGAAAAAGACTTTTTCAAGCTGATGAACACAGCTGTTTTGGAAAGACTATGGAGAATCCGCACAAGCGCAAAGATGTCAGATTAGTCACCAAAGAGAACGAAGCAATTAAGCTGACTTCAAAACCAATTATCAGGACTTTAGAAGATTTCATGATCACCTTTTTGGCATAAGATGAAAAAAAAGAAAGTCAAATTGGACAAACCTGTTTTTTATTGGGTTTACTGTTTTAGAATTATCAAAGCTTTTGATGTTAGAATTTCTTTATGACTACTTTAAGCCCTCGTATCCTGAGTCCAGAGTACTTTACACAGATACAGACAGTTTGTTTATAGATATTCCTACTGAAGACATCTATAAAGACATGGAAGCCGAAGTAGCTAAAGGGCATGCGGGGTGGTACGACACGTCCGATTACCTAAAGACTCGCCTTTACATTCAATTACTAACAAGAAGGTTTTAGGAAGATGAAGGATGAATTATCTGGAAAGGTGATCAAGGAGTATGTGGGGTTAAGGTCAAAAATGTACAGTATTTCGAGCCAGGAGAAAATCATTAAGAAGCAAAGGAATATCTCGCAGCGTTGTGCAGTCAAACATATCACATGACAACTACAAAGAAGCATTGTTTAGCAATAAGACTTTCATCATGACAACGTAAAACTGCGATCTAATCTACATGAGATCAACACAACTGTTGTAACAAAGAAGTCGTTAGATAGAACAAACACAAAACGTGTGTTTGTTAATCCAGAGTTTTTCATATGCAATCGGCACTGGAGAACCGTAAATAATTAAGCGGAACTGTGCCCGGCGGGATTATCTGCAGTTCTTCCTTCACAAAAGATCTTTGGGAGACTGGTTGTTTTGTTGTGTCAGTTTCTCGTTAAATAATACACGGGCGGATTCATTTTTACATTTTTTTATTTCATATGGATCAACACTCCAAACCGGATCAGTTGCCCTGATGCGAGTGTCCCCTTCTGCTTCCCCCGGTAAATAAAGGTACCTTACTTTCAATCCAAATGGTAATAGTTTGCCGGATGAAGACTCTCCTTCAACAACATTTATTGTTTTTCTTTTGATTGCTTGTACTGGTTTTAGCCCTTTAAATTCTTCATTATTCAATTGCGCGCAAAACTGAGGGCAGTCTTCTAACCCATTCTGTGTGCGAGAATTGTCATCAGCTCTCTGTGATACTGGTAGGAGAAAAGTCTTTCGGCTAAACTGTTTGTTAAAGTTTTCAACTAAAGCCTGTGATCTGTGAACTCCCGGAACGCCTCTTCTAATAGCAACTCTGTGTTTTAAACAATAATTGATTCACTTGGCCTTTAAATTCTTTTCCATCATCGACTTGAATCATGCGAGGGAAAGTTAAGGGGCCTCGTTGGTTATCAGTTGTATGGCAACAGCAACAGCAGAAGCACTCTTTTGTGTTAATGGCTCCGCATCTTTGTATCTTGAAGCCATGTCAATGACTGTGAGTGCGTACTTAATCTTTTTCGTCTAATCGTATCAGAGGGTAAATATAGAAGATCCATTTGATGGGTGTCGTTGGAGTTGTGTTCACAAAGTGCGGTCTCTGTATTCGTCTAGGGGCAGGTAAATAATTTGCCAAATCGCTTGTTTAGATAACCATTCTTTGCTGTTGTTCACTGACTCCCGCTGCTTGGCTTAGCTTTTTAATTGCTGTGATGCCCTTCCAATATCCTTTGGGCGAATAATAGATTTTGTTATTTTTATTCAGCCAATATTATGTGCAACAAATACACGACGGTCATACCAAGCAATAAAACCCGATTCTTGCATCTTTTGTTTTCTGATGTTGATAAAGTCACTGAATTTTGGTGGGGGCAATGTCTCGATTGTTTGCTGTTACAAGATAATATTGTTTTATTGCTTGATCAACATTTTAAATGTGTAAGCTGCATGCCCCTGTTTTTTCAGTGTGTCATTAATAAAATCTAACGCTCAAGTCTCTGCTTTTCATAGGCGTCTTGTGCAGCTGCTAGTTCCTCCATAGCTTTGTTATGTCTTTTTCTCTCGCCGTCATCCCGCAGTTTACTAAACGCGAAATTACTTCCGCTAAAAGCAAGCGCATTCACCACAGCGCCGCCTATCATTATTGCGAGTGAAGCCATTTTTTTATAAATGTATTTTTTTTCTTACATATTTATATTGTCCGGAATTATTCCTTGCTTAACTAGAAAATCTTTCGTAGCAAACGAAGCTGCAACAATAGCAATCAGCTTTGCTGAATCCTCAAAGTCTAGTTTCCCAAGATCTGCTGGTTTAATTCTTAACAGGCTTTACCAAGCATTGAGTATCCTACACTTAGTCCTCCAATAACAGCAGAATGGTATACAAGGTTGGTAACAGTTTTTTCGGTGCTCATTTTTATAAAATAAAATAATTATAATTAATAAAAACATGAACAGTGATGATCTACTACAGCTACAAGGCAGCCTAAACCTTTCCCTGAACTTATGAATGACCAAGTTGATGACCAAGCTATAATGCCCAAAAAGGAAAGGCTGTATTCTTTGCAGCATGTGGAAAAACAAAACAGTTCCTCGGAACTGAATTCAGCATTGAACAGATTCAACAGATGTCGCCACAAGACATTTTAAAGTATCATAACAGGTTTTGAAGCGCAGCTGGGGTCTAGAATGGTGAAAAGTGTGGGGCAAACGGTTCTTAGTTTGTACACTAAACTAGTCAGTAGATTTGCTCCCATTGATTCTGAACAAGTTTCTTACGTATGATTTAACGCAAGATCCAGTTTTAACAAAGTCATTAGAGTCTCTAGGATGTGATTTATACTATAAATTTGGAACATTGTTATCGCCATTAATCATGGGATTAATAACTTTTAATCATATAGATTTTATTTCCTTCAAAATGACCGAGCTGGAAAATCAGCAGAATCAGGAAACATTGAATCAGGTGGAGAAAGTAACCAAGCCAGAAAATCAGCAGAAAACACTGAATCAGGTGGGACCAGTGAAAAGCATCCTGGGCGTTAAAGCAGGAAGAAAATTAGCAGAGGGGAAAACAGACAAAAAAAATTAATGTTACAGAATATAACTCATAATGAAAACATAACACCGCCAACAGCCAGAACAAGTTAATTCAATGCCGGCTATAAAAACTTCATGTGATTCAAGACCTACAGCGCCAAAGTCTTCATGGAATATTGAACTTAAAACTGTTGCCATTTTGGCGCCCTTGCTGCTGCTGGGGGCGGTTATTACTGTTATAAAATATATAAGAATGGCAGCCAAAACAAAAGCAATCAAAAAAATCTGAACCGCTAAATACAGAAAACAACAGCACGCCAGAACCGTCAACAACAAAAGATCATTTTGATCCATTTCAGATGGAATAATATTTTAAGAACTTAAATTTTTTGTTTTTGATAAAAATAGATCATGGCGTATTATAAAATGATAAAGTCAATAAATAAAGACATGGAGTCTATAAAAGACAATTTCCACAGACCAGAATTGTAATAAATTTGCGGTTTGCTTCGGATGTAAAAACTTCATTAAGATCTATGCAGAGAACGCTGAGCAAGACATTCTCAACGATGACACGTTTTTTTGAGGCGTGTGTGTACTATATTAGGCATTTACTATTTAAGATAAAAACATAGATTGTATTTTTTTGATAATTATAAGATAACTTAAATAAAGAACTTGGTTGTACTTAGAGGATGACTTAATCAAGAACTTATCAAGAACTTGATCAAGAACTTAGAAGTTACTTGATCAAGAACTTATTAGGAAACTTGAAGTAACTTAATTAAAAACTTAATTAAGAACTTGGGGTGACTAATTAAAAACTTAATTAAGAACTTGGGGCGACTTGGGGGTAGGAGTGTGTGTGGTGTACACAGGGGGGTGGGGTGGGAGGACGTGCGTGCGTGGGGTGGGGGTGGGGGGACGTGCGTGGGGTGGGGGTGGGGGGACGTGCGTGCGTGGGTGGGGGTGGGGGACGTGCGTGCGTGGGGTGGGGGTGGGGGACGTGCGTGCGTGGGGTGGGGGTGGGGGGACGTGCGTGCGTGTGTGTGCGCGCACCTTTGATTATTTATAAGAAACGAATGTTCAGAATATAGTATAGTTATTATCAGTAAAACAACAAAACAACAACAATAACAGCACCACGCACAAACATTTAAAAAATAAGGAAGTGCTTGCATAGGGAAATGGGAAAGGGTTTTATGGTTGGCGCTTAAGCGCCGTAAATTCAAGACGGCTGCCCGTCTCTCTGTCAAATGAAGATTATTCAAAGCAGCCACCAAGTGCATTTATCAAAAGCTTGATTTAATAAAAAGACAGTTGAATAAAGTACATTCTGTGGCCGCCCGAAGGCAGCCAAAAAGTTGAAGCAGGACGTTGAAGCGAAGCAGTGAAGCCGTAATCACAGCAATATATACAAAGTCATGAAGTGCTTGTGGAAATTCAAGGCAGTCAACTCTAAACAAACCCGACCGCTCCTGCATGAGCGGTATCTAAAAATAGATCTTACGTCAGTGGTAGGCCTGCAGTGGTCTTACAGTCGCGCGCACTGTTGCTAAAGCAGCCAACTCTAAACAGCCCCGACCGCTCCTGCATGAGCGGTATCTAAAAATAGATCTTACGTCAGTGAAGAAACGGCTTGCCACTGTGACCTTTAACTGCTCTAGGGTAGAGCGCTGGAAAACGGCTTGCTACAGTGACCTTGGCCGCTCTAGGGTGGAGCGTTAGTTCTCTGATCACTTGACCTAGTTTGCTGTGCCCCTCTTTTCTCAACCAGGCTTGCAACTGGGTTACAGCAGTAATTGCTGTAGCCAAGCTTTTATGGCGGCTCTAATCGCCAGTAGTAGTACATCCAGCATTGTATATTTGAAGCATTTATATGAAGATAGTGCTGGCCACACACTACTCCTCTCCATATGGTAGATGTACTAAGGTCTGCCTAACCTATCTAGTTTGTTTGCCAGAACATCCGAAAATCGCCATTCAGTTGCATAAGGTCACACTTAAAGGCAGACGAACTGGTTAGAATTAGAAAAGTAGAAAAGTATACACATCTTAATACACAGATCAGCTTGCCACATAAAACACTGAATCTGTAGTTAACAATCAATCAAGTCTAATACAAACTAAGAACATTTTACTTGGAAGGAACAGCAAAAATGTTTCAAATATAAGTTTTTTAGCATACGAATCAGCCGTGTTTACCTCCGCCTTAAGAAATGAACGCCATGTTTTTTAAACATGGCTTTAGCTGTCTCAAGCCAGCTCCCAACAATCAACGCGTGATGGTTTGTTTTGCTTCGGCCGGCTTTCAACAATGCAGCGCCTTTATTAGATAAGGAACCATCTCATCAATAGTCAAACACGTATTAAAACTAGCTACATCTTGTTTCATTCCTTGAACCAACAAACCTTTAAGATAGTCGTTCATTTCCAAAGCAGTTAGGTTCACTTTTTCGTTTTCTAAAAAACAATCTCTCCGGTTTCACAACATGCTTCGCCTAATTCTTTCAACAAATACTCTAACATGCAGTTAAAGTAAAACTTATGGCCTCGAATAACAAACCTGTTCTTCAGTAACGTTTTAGCCATTTTAAAATAACACAAGTAAAACACAGTGGTCACAACAGAGCGCAGTCAAAACACAGCCTTCTTGTGCGGTGGCTCAAACAACAATGGCGACCCAGTCGTGTCGCGTGACAGCCTCGATACGGTGTGCCAACGTGGCAATCTAGAATTTTCCAAATCTTTTCTGATGCAATGTTGTGCAACCCAGCCGAGTGTGCTTCGTTTACACAGCGCAGGCTAGGCGCTCTGGTTGCAAACTGCCGCGAGCCGTAAATTAAGTGATCAGGTTTTAGCCCCGTGTCTGCCTGTCTGTGTACAAAGTTTGTACACAGAAATTAGTCAGAAGAAGTGTGCGGATTTTATGACATTTAACTGAGAGAGAGAAGAGAAAGAGTGTGTGTGTGTTTTGGTGTGTGTGTGTGTGTTCTGTCTGTCTGTCGGGCCCCCCCTCTCTGTCTGTCTGTCTGTCTCTCTCTCTGTCTCTCTCTTCTCTGTCTGTCTGTCTGTCTGCCGTGATTCTCTCTCTCTCTCTCTCTCTCTTCCGCCACAGGAAAAGGCGGCTTTTAGGCCACTTTCCCCCAAAAACTCGGTGGAGGAGCAAGTGAGCCAGAATGAAGGTTTCCCTGTTCTCTACATGATCAACCATTAACTTATCCTCCTAGGATTAAGTGTCTTGACAACTTCGGGGATTTAAAATCATGATACCCAAGGTATGAGGGTCGACCACAGATCCACAATGGACACATAATGTTATGATCTTTTACAATTGATATAAAGTTGATAAACAAATGTCTATGAAAAATACATAGATTTTTTATTGAGAAAAAAAATATAAAAAGCACAAAACATTTCAGCTTCAATCTGGCACCTCATAATTGCTTCAGTAAAACAAATGCTAATGCTAATCACAGATGAAATAAAATGTCATGGATATTCAGATTAGACCTTGTCACAGCATCAGAGCCAGGAGGTATTCAGTCCTTAACTTTCTGATCTTTCCGTCCAGAAAAGTTCATTCATCATTTCAAGCATAAATCAGATACTACTAGGTAGATAAGATAATGTTGCTTATAGCCCAGCCGACCAGAATACTACTAATTACACAGTAGTAGTGTGTTAAGACTGTCGCCACTGATTGCTTTTTTCAGCACCAGGCGAGATCATTAGAAAATGAATGCTAAGCCATACATCATAACTCACACCAGTGTTTTAACAAGCTACATATTTCTTTTTTGACAGCAAACATTATTTGGGTATGACCCATTTCCGTCTCCCCTAAACATTAACCAGGGTATGAAAGTCTTTATCTATTTGATAGTCACCTTGTTTTCTTGCTTTGGATCTGTATTCTGCAACTGCTGAGAGGATGCATAGCTGCATTTTTCATGGCCAATTTTCTAAAAGTTGATCCTATATAACCATGTCATCTTTTGAAATATTTTTGTTTGTTAAAGTTAATCTTAAAATTACGACAGACATCACCATGCTGTCAATGAAAACAGAAAAAGACTGAAAAAACAACCAACAAAAATGATGATGTTGTTGATCATGGGAAACGTGAAAGGTCTGTATTATCAAACCTGCAAAACTATTTTAAAATAAAAAGGAAAGAAAAAGAAGAAAAAGTAAAGAGAGAGAGAGAGAAAGAGAGAGAGAGAGAGAGAGAGAGAGAGAGAGAGAGAGAGTACACTCAAACAGCACTCCCAAACCCACATGAAAGCAACATCAAGTATTGATGCAGCAGTCACTTCCGTTCGTCCCGACGGCGCTGCTTCTAATCGAGGCTCGGCATTTAGAAAAAAATGTGTGAAACAAGTCGACCCAGGTGACAAGAAGAGACTTACAGTAGATTACGCACCC
>CM031596.1:87222831-87243585 GCA_018398815.1 Conus ventricosus | reverse complement strand
TAGGTTGTGCAGGATGCTGGACGTTAACTGGAGATGGTTGGTTGAGGACTGGTCACCAAACGTCCTGGACACCTGGAGGAGGCACCTGAGAGGAAAGCGTCCTGCTGGGGTTTGTCAAGTGATTTTGGGTCAGACACAAGGGCAGAACCCAGCGTCGACCCTTAATTCTCTGTGCCTGGGTCTGCAAAACAGGGGTGTTGGCATTTGCACCAGTTGCAGGCAAACTAAGACCAGCAATGGATTCTGTTCCTTTACTACAGGCTGTGTCACTGTGGGCCATGTCAGTGTCACCTAATGTGGGAGACTGACACACAGGCCCCTGGGCAAGGGTGGGGTTGGGTAGTAACCTACATTCTGCAATGGAGTCTACTATACTAACATTTCGGCCAGGCATAGGTGAAAGGGAGAGAGGGTCTGTCTCCACAGTAAAATCATGCTCAGTGTGCTCTGTACTACTTGGCAAGGGAGAGGGAGTTACTCACTCTCTTAGTCTTACACAAGGCTGTGTTGTTGGAGTTCCCCACTCTGTGTCAATCCAGATCACTTAGCATCTCAACCAAGGGTTGATTACTAAAAGATGATTGTAGTCACAACCATGCCAAACAATCTTGATCTGACCTGTCCTTATCTTATGTATGTACATGAGAGAACAGGGAAACCTTCATTCTGGCTCACTTTCGCCCTCAACCAGTTTCGGGCGAAAGTGAGCCAGAATAAAGGTTTCCCTGTTCTCTGACAAGTAAGACTTCAATAACCAAAAATAACGATTATCTACAAACAAACATACTGTGTAGGGTTATCCGTTTTCAATACTAATTTACTAAACTTTTCAGATTTCAGTTTTTGTTTAATCCTGTGTTTTCCTGGTCATTTTCAATAACATCATTTTCACGCAAACATTCATCAAATGAGTCTCTGTCTTTCATGTGAAATAGAACTACAGTCTTTAACTGTTCTCTAAAGTCTTTTAAAACTGAGTTATATTTTTGACATAAAATCCACACACTTATTCCAGCATGTCTTCCACTGAAAGCCAGTTTTGACAAAGTATTCTTTTTTTAACTATGTCTCTTTCTGCTGAACAGTCATCTATAATAAATAGTGTCTGCGTTCCTTCAAACAGTCTATAAAACTGTTCTAAACACTCACTCAGTTTTTTGCTAGGATCAACTAAATATATGTCATCATCTGTCCATATAAACCTTCTATTATGATATGTTTTGTTCCATTTAAGTGTTGGACAGAAAACCACAATCTGATTAAAATTATAACGATAAACTGTTTGTAACAGGTCGAGGATAAATATTGTTTTTCCACACTGTTGCCCACAAATCAATGAGCCAATGAGGAAAGTTTTTGTCTTAAAGTTTACTGCTCCATACGTTTTATACAGAGTTTATCTAATTCCAAATTTTTATTTTTGATCAATTACTTTCCGTCATCAACTTGTTCAGTTTTAAACCCTACGAGGCCTAAAATGTGTAAGATTAATCAATTTCTGTTCTGTAAGATTGTTTCTATTTAAGTCAACATTGATTTTGTTGCTTGTTGTTATGATCTTAATTATCTCGCCATTGTGAAGAAATGACGACAAAACGTTAAAGACGTTTACGTTAAGTTTTGACAGTAATCTAATTCCTTTTATAAGGTCATCACTAACGCCACATACCCCATCCCTCTCCACATCTTTAAAGACAGAAATTTCAAATATCATTGTGAACGTGTTCTCCTAATTTTCTGCCTTGGAAAGAAACTGTAATTTTGTTAGAAGCTTTTTTTACAATGTTCTTTTCTGTGGAGGATGTACTGTTTTTCCCATACGGCGTTATTTCAATTTCTTTCCGATATTTGTCGTCGGAATAAGACTTACATGTAAAGGGCCAGTGTTGAATGTTTTTCTGAACTTTTTTGACGGCTAAAATATGTCAAAATGGGCTTATGAATTTCATATTTTATTTCCCATTAAATCTGGTGCTAAGTGCCATTTGGGAGGTAGGTTTTACGAACTCTTTTATTTCATACTGGCCACATTTTTTGCTTCTAGATTGCGCAGCGGTTCTCGTTTAGGATAACGTTTTTGCTGTCCCAACCTCTTGCGCTTATAATCACAATCTTTAGTGTACTCAAAAACATAAAAGACGCCTATTCACGTTCTGTTTCAAAGTCCGCAAACATCTGCAAGGTATTTTAATCTAAAGTTATACTCCTTACTGGCGCTAATGTAACTCCGGATTCTTCTGGCCACGCGACATTTTTAGTAAGTTTATTATTTTATTTCCAAAACAATGTGTCAGGTTATGCATTTTCACCAACTTTCCCTGCTTTGTCTGCTATTTTTATATAAATGATCCAACCCTCCCAACAAACTAATCTTTCTAAACAGTTAAATTAGGGAATTGTATAATTGCATAATCGCCAATTAGGCAGCTTTCCCCGCCGGTAAAGCTCTTAAAACATTTGAGGGCCTTCCATCATGTAAGTGTTCATCAGTTGCTCAGCTATCCAAATGAACATAAAAGTAAGAATGTAATGCAAGATCGAGCGGTTTCCCCCTTAAAAGTGTTTTGTTTGGCGCAACAACAAATCTTGTAGTGACCTGAGTGTCCAAATTTAAAGCCTAACATTTTTAGCTAGCTCTTTATTCAAATAAAGTAATCTTGCATTTTCAGGTTCGAATGTTAATATTGTTTTTAGATTTGCATTGTTAGTTTGGCGAGTTATGCCGAATTTTCTCATTGCTTCTTTTTGTGAGCCAAAACCCGTATTAACCATCAGGTATTAGTTAATGGTTATCTTTGAGCCCCACAAACTTTTGTAATCTTATTATTCCCCTTGGTTTCGCTTATATTAAACCCTTCGACTTTGTAAAATATTTCATGGAGCGCGACCGTTTGGGCCCCGCAATGGTTATCAATAGCATGTTCTAAAAACGAAGGACGGTCTTGTGTTGTCTTGTTACAAACATTTTTTTTAAACGAAATAAATAATGAGGTGCATTCAAATATTTGGTGCTAAATATTGTTGGGCCGCACTACAATCTTAAAAATATAGCAACTTGATACTCTTGACATGCTGTGACCCGCCTGCCTCTTTTCATAAAAGGTGAGTACTCCAAATGAAGTGCTATCTTAAACCCCCTATTGAAAACGACCACATCAAGAAGCGTGGTTTAGTCATCCGATGCAGTTTTATCAGAACCAGTTAACTTTGCTGTGTTTTGTGCATCAACTGGGTGTGGAGGTGTGTTATGCCTATCATTTAATTCACCCATGATCTTTGGTGAGGTTCAGTGTACAGATTCATTTTTATTACACCTCAGACGTATTTGACTGAACTGCAAGCGCCATTACCATGACAAACCATTTAATCAATCAGCAACAGATATAGACATGAAGGCTTTTGAAGATCTTAACGAATTCAATATTAACATCAAGACAGGCTTTAGACAAAAGGTTGGATTTCATAATCTTGGCCTGGGCGACCTTTATTTTCGGGGCACGCACAGAAAGTTATAACTATGACTGCATCCTCCTTTCAAATCTTTTTTTTTGGGCCAACTGTTGAGCCCGGGTCCCTACGCAAGAGCATAAACAAGCATGGAAAACATTTATCTTAGACACTTCTAAGGGCCTAACTCCGAGCGCGGAATAGAAACGAATAAACGAACTCTTTCGTACTTGCGTTTGGTGGTTGCTTAAGGGTCGCAGCACAGGCAAGATCGAGCCTAACTGATCCTTCTACTGGCTTTGATGCACAAACACAATACTTAGCAAATTTTAGCGGATGCATTAATTCTACTCAGTTGATTTACCTTAAGTATTCAAAGGTACCAACAGGGTTTACAATACGCAAGATCGAAAGTAGACTTTGATGTTGGCACTGGTTTATACATGCTGCCTTCTGTCTCAGGCTCCAGATAGGAACATTAATAAACTATAATATGAAAATTCTTATAGCAGCAATGAACCGAAGGTTGCGAAAACGACATAAATTCTGAGCCAGTAATATTATCAAACAATAAAGAACGCCCAAGATTAAGTCATCCAATCCCCGATGTCCAAACCCCAAAAGTTCGTTGAAGAATCAGCAAGCTCGCGGACTCTGTTCGCGATGACTGAAGAATGAAAAGACAGCGCTTGTTCTTGGATTAAACTGGCATAGGATTACTTGGGCTTTTTCTTACTAACTAGATAAACACCAACTAGTACGAGAACTAATGCCCATAAGTGCTCGTCTCCATAATGCCAATTCTTTGGCTTGCAGAAATAGACAAAAGCCAGCTGCAATACTCCCCAATCTTCTGGTAAAGGCGTTCACGGCTTTAACAGCTTAATTTTTTTAATAAACTTGAAGATGATCAAGCTGTGTTTTACCATGATTTATCAGGCCGGAGGCGATGGCGGCGGAGGCACTGAACTTGCTCTCCACCACCGCCTGTAATAGCATCACCAGTGTACTTATTGCAAAAACCTTAGGCGTTATAAACGCTTTGCTAATGTGACTCCTTGCTCGCTAATACCAGGTTTTTATTCGTTTGCTAGCGTTGTGTCTTCATATAAAATTTTTCGGATGTTTTCTTTATTCTATTCACTTGAGTTCGTAATTGGTCTCGGCTAGTAGTTAGCATTCTCTAGTCTACTGATCTTTCTGTTCAAGATCTTTCTAGTCTTTGGTTATTCTTTCTTTAATATCAGCCCTAAGTCGGCGTCATCAGCCTCAATCGAGTTTTTCTATTTCTCTTCTTATATGCCCCATCTAGAGTTCACCTAGTTTTTTTTGCTTTTCTAAATTGTTTGTTAATTCGCCTTGATGGTTCTTAAAGCATGATCAAGGGCCGCTATTTCTCGCATGGGAGCGGTGGAGTGTGTATATGTCTTTAACGCTGTTTCTTCTGAAAAATGGTTTCTGCTTCTATTGCACTTTATAATTTCATATGACGATTGATTTAATTGCTTTAAGTTCATGTGTTGTATTTTTTTTTTTTGGTTAGCTGTTGGAGTTCCTGCAGTGTGTTTGAAGTGCATAGCAACTGCATCCCTATCTTATTTCGGTCTACAGGCCAAGGCGATTTTGGTTTTCACCTGAGTCTTTGTATAATTGTACTCTTGGACTAAAAACTTTGAAGGGTCTGGTTTAGTTGTAAGACGTACAGTTGCCCTTGATCGGTTTTTACAGGACACTTGTCATCTTTTAATTCAAAATCATTTGGGTCCTATAAATTCGGAGGTTCTTGGCCCTAAACTTGAAAATTGATTTAACTTACCTTTCTGTTAATTCATGCCGCATTGAGAGCGTTGAGCGATGATGTATTAAAGGTGAAAAAAATTAAAAAAGGATCATTTCAGGTCAGTCGTCTCCAGGATCAAAAAATAACATTTAATCTTCTTCATCTTCAATTCCTCAATGTTTAAATAATTATTTTTATTTTGCTTTATAAAAATGTATACAAGCAAATGGCTCGATTCTTGACCTCGCATAGAAAGACTGAAAGACCCTTTGGAGTGAAGGGAAATAAGGGACTATTACTGTTCCAAATAATCCATCTACTATTGATGCAGATCAAATTCTTACTGTCAAATTTACAGACCTAGGAGCAATGACGTGCTTGTGCCAGGCTCTGCGCGTCTTACTTTCAAAATAGCGGCTCGATTCAACAACAGACCCAAACACGACAGTTGTATAGAATCTGGGGCGGGGCAATCGCTTAAGAAAAATTCTATAAAACGTGAGGGGCAAGAAATATTTTTCTGGACACAATGCAGACATATTTTTAACCTATTCTGATCTATGGCCCCAACCGGGAATGAAAGGGCTTATTTAGCGTTTCAAGGAATAGAAATGAAGAAGCACTAAAACATAGAATAGGTGCCGCAGATACTAAAAGACGGCAAAAAAGTATGTGGCCTGTTAAATTTGCGTTTGGAAATCGCTTCCATTCCCTTAGATTTTGAGAAAAAACTGTTAAAAGCGCATGCCCCTAATTTCAAGAGAGCATTAAAAGACAGTTGTCATATGATGTAACTTTTAATGAATACAAACGGGTTATTAAATCATCAGACACGAAGCAAAGTACAGGCATTTCTGACATCTCGTTAGAGTTTGACGTTGTTAGCAACCCTAATTTAGCCAAGGCTGATTGAACAACTTTATCAGTCAAAAAATAGCAATATATTACGAAGAGTGATTCATCATACAACATATCTATAAGAAGGGCAGGACACTATATGGAATTTTGTTTTTAGCGTCTCAGCACGATCGCTTCAAAGGTATTTTATTGCTGTGTGAAGATGAAGATCATTCAAAGAGGAGATGAAAAGTTTTTTAATCCAAAAATAACTCGAAATGTACCAATGTTCGATTGAGGGCAGTCCTAACCAATAAATCTTGCTAGCGGGCTTAACCTTTCAGCAATTTTGATGAAATAAGAAAAACTGTTTGGCGGTGGGAGGTGTAGAAATCCAACAGTTTGACCTTGTGGCTAAAGGATCTACACCTTCACAGTGTAAGACTTGATGATTATTTACAACAAAATACGCCTTTATGATTGACCTAGGTCAATCAGTGGATAAATCGGTTACTGAAGGGGAGAAACTGTGAGGAGACGTAATAAATAATTTCAAATTGATAAAGAAGAAAGAAAGCGATAAACGCTTAATGTACATTTGTTTTTAATATATGATGCGCAGCTGAATATGAAAATAAAGATTATAATGATATACATATACTAAATTATTTTTATTTTATAAAAAGCATGTCTGTTTCGGTTTATCCAAAAGTACCTACAGAGCGCCAATCGAAGGGTAGTAAGAAAGCCTAAATAAAAAACCTTCAGATTAACCAACATTACACAAATGCATCAAAAAACTAGAGCAAGAACTTTCAAAATTCAGCAAAACAACCGAAGGTTTTCTGCTGGCCTTTAATGCTGTTAATATGTTAATACTGGAGCATCGACTATAAGCGCTCTATCAGCCAAGGAACGTGTGTTGGTCTCTTAGCAACGGGGAATAGGCGCACCCGCAGCTTTACCTCTAGGTGTTGTCTTTTGATCTTGGCCTGTGTCATTAGCTGTAGGTGCTGCTAGCAAAAAAATAAAAACTAAACTCCAAAAGCACAAGCTATGGTTCAACTAATAACAGCTAACATTAGTTCGTTTAACTGACAATAAATAAAGCTCGAGTTGACTCAAAAACATCAAGGATGAAGGAATATAAATCGTTTACAGGCCGATTTTGATGACTACAAAAGACAAAAGTTTGATCTTCAAGAATGGCGGGGACAACTTTTTCTCAAACAGCCAGACGCGGAGCAGATTAAAATGGGAATGCTTAAAAAGTAAACGATGACATTAAACTCTGTTTCAAAACAGCTCTCAGTAAACAACACCGAAGGGTGTTTATACTTTAGTATATGAGTTCCAAGCACAAAAGACCGTTGATATTGAATCTGATTAAGTATTTTTTTATTACTTTAAATAAATATCTTTGAGTTAGAAAAGAAACTCAACATGCTAAGATATATGAAGGACCGGACGAATTGTTTGAAGAAATGCTTGGAGGAGCGTTTATCAAGAGCCTGAATGATATGATCTAGAAGTCATTGACCCAACAAAAGTTCAGGCAAGTGTTGTTCTTGCTATTTCTCAAGTTCAGGCAAACTAACATTTGACCCGCCAGTTTAAAGTAATGTTAGCTGTTTTATTCGACTATTTAACAATAAATGAAGAAATCTAGAAGTCTGGGGTCTCGACTAAAAACAGACTAGTCTTTTCCTCTAATGACTGAACCCCCGGGTTGGGCAGACGTACTGCTTACACAGTTGACGCTGCCGCTGAAGAAGCTAAAATGAGAGGCTATGGTGGTCAGAGGCGAAGTCCTAGAGATCAGATGAAAACAGTCTAAGTATGCGCCGATTGTCCGGTAAGGGTTACATTTCCACTACCTCCAGCAATAGTTGCAAAAAAGCAGTTCTAAATCATAAAGAATTCAGACAACAACTGTTTGATGTGGTGTGTTCTCGCATGGCTGCATTATATCGCAAAAACGGCAGAGAGAGTGTCTAACTATCACCCTTACATCATGATCTTAAACTTTAGTGGAGTTGTCCTTCCTGTAGTGTTAGACAATGTTCAGTTTGAAGAACAAAACAAACCAATAATGTTATGTCTACACATGGATTGAGGAAACAAAATCTTACAGCCGATTAAAGTGTCCAAGAACAGTCCAACGATTGGCGAGCGTCCCAGACCAAAAGCATGTTGCCTTTACTGCTTGATGCTTTCACCAGCGAGGGCTCCCGCATTTACAACATTGATACGAACGATGAGTAGACTAATGAAGCATTACTACAAAGATCATGGCAAACAAGAATTCTGCAGAAATGTTTAAACAGATTCCAGCCGCTCAAGGCCGCGAGTGAAACATATAAACATTGGTAAAAGTTCTGTAGACTGTACATACAGTTAATTACGCCCCCACCTGGATCTAAAGTTAGTTTTTAAGAAACTGGAAACCGGCTGGCAAAATTTCTCTAGTAGTTTACGCAGATTCGAGTCGCTTATTGTTCCTTATGAAGGGCCAGCACCACAAAAACTTCGAAAAACAGTCTTAATGGTAATCATCTGATTTGTAATTTGCTTTTGTTATTGTTGGTCGGATGGCGCTTCATTCAGAACAGAATTATATAGAGGAACCAATGCTGCAGAAACATTTCTTAAAAACGCATGCCAGCAAGTGCGCTAACGCTGTTCTAATAATTCTAAACTTTATCTGAAATTATAATTGCGCCTGAGACCACAAACAGTATGACTCAGCCAGCATTTTGGATTAGCGTTTAGAGCTAACGCCAAGAGTGTAAAACCCACAGTAAGCGGGACCATGATACATGGCTCCCAATCCCACTCTCCCTTGGGAAGTTTTAGAGGTGCAGCCGCTCAGTAAATGCAATCTTCAACTAATGTTTGATCCAAAGACATGGACGCTGCCTGTATTCTTCACCAACTTGCGAGTTTGACTTCACCTTATAATGCATGCAGTAACAGCGCCTTCAGGGTAGCATGCATTGCACAGTCATCAGAAAAGTACATGTGTTTCACTTTAAATAAATGTCTTCTACGACTCTATGCAGACTGATGGGTTCATTAGAGTCACTGGCTATGTCCTTAAAGGTCTGCCCAATAACGGAAAACTATTTTGACTCAAACTCTTGTTAGAAAGGGTGTTTACCTTATGATTACTTGACAGTTGGGAAAGGTTTGACGAAGATTACACTTCTCGCTAAAGCGGCGCGTTCTTGCTAGGTCTTGAGGAAAGGACAATCAGCGGACTCCGATTACCGCATGCTCCAAGGGAAGCATGTCAGAAGGTTAGAATGTAAAATCAATGGAGGACTATTATGACTCATACTTGATGGGCTGATGTTTGTTTGTGGCGGAGTCTTTGAAAATTACTGAAAGACCTGCATGAAACATTATAGCCTGGATCTGCGCATTACATTTTCTGCGCCCGGGATGGAGTTGGGACGCTTCTTAAAGTTTATGGAGTTACAGATTGATTTTATGTCTGACTCCCAATGATTCAGATGATTGAAACGGATTGCGGGAGGATTAGTCTGGCGTCGCATCATTACTGTAAAGCAAAACAACAAATACTTGACGGACTTATGATCGAGTTAAAGGTTAACTTTCTCAGTATTTAGACGCAAACACTCAGTATGGTTGGGCTATGGCGCAATCACTTATTACGTAACTTAAAAATGTACACAGGCGCGATCCGAATAATATTCAAAGGCATTAAAGTGGTTGGCAGTTTAACGCCAAATCAACAGGTGGATTCATTCTAGAGTTGACTTTAGGATTATCCTCATGCACTCATTGACTGCAAATGAATCCATTAGCAGCAGAAAGTCAAAGATGGATCCAAGATAGCCGCCTAAACTTGTGCCTAAGTCGAGTGCAAAAAAAAATTATGTCTGTCATTACAGGTTTCTTCTACTATTTTATTTAAGACATGGTTTAAAGTTAAAACAGCTGTCCATCGCCTTAATTGCTTTTGACCAAGAACGTTCATGAAATCCATACATCATGAAGACACTGATCTCAGAACTAATCCGCAGATGCTTCAGAAAAAGACTTTTACAAGCTGATGACAAACAGTGTGTTGGAAAGGGGACTATGGCGAATCCGCACAAGCGCTAGATTTCAGATTAGTCACAAAGCGATACGAAGCAATTAAGCTGACTTCAAAACCAAATTATCAGGACTTTAGAAGATTTCATGATCACCTTTTGGCATAATGATGAAAAAAAAGAAAGTCAAATTGGACAAACCTGTTTTTAATGGGTTTACTGTTTATAGAATCATCAAAGCTTTGATGTTCGAATTTCTTTTGGACTACTTTAAGCCCTCGTATCCTGCGTCCAGATTACTTTAACAGATACAGACAGTTTTGTTCTAAGATATTTATGAAGGACATCTATAAAGACATGGAAAGTCGAAGAGCTAAAGGGCATGCGGGGTGGTACGAACGTCGATTACCTAAAGATCGCCTTTAACATCAAATTCTACCAAGAAGGTTTTAGGTCTAAGCTCGTCTGTGTCATTGCACATGATCGCCTTGTACTATCTAAGCGATGACGTGGACATCAAGGAGTATGATTGGGTATGTTGATAAGGTCAAAAGACCATGCTCAGAGACCCATGTCCTGCACATTGCTCCGACAACCCCACACCCCACGCCCCACCCTCACGACCACGCCTCGCCGGACACACTCGCCCCCTGCGACGCCCGCCCCACGACATCCCATACCATCATTCTCTCTTCTTGCCCATCGAGGGGGGGGGGAACCCCCCCCCCCCCCCCCCCGACGGAAACAACAAGGAAACCCAGAACCCCCCCCCAGCAACACCCGGCGCGAAACCAGACCCCCCCAGCCATGGAGGAGGAACAAATCGGGCCCCGATAGCCCGGGGGAGGGGACAGCGGAAAGAAGGGTAAGTAGGATCGAAAACCGGAACCAGGAAAAGGGAAGGGAAACAGAAATCGAGGGGGGATGGAGGAAGGGGGGGAGGGGAGGGAAGAAAAATCATTAAGGGAAAACAAAAAAACAAAGGGGATATGAATAAATATCTCGCAGCGTTGTGGCAAGTCAAAAACATATCACATGACAACTACAAAGAGAAGCATTGTTTAGCAATATAAGACTTTTCATCATGACAACGTTTAAAAACTGCGATCTAATCTACTTAGTATAACACAACTGGGTGTAACAAAGAAGTCGGTTGATTAGAACAAAACATAAACGTTGTGTTTGTTTAATCAGAGTTTTCATATGCAATCGCGGCACTGGAGAACCGTAAATTAATTTAATGACAGGAACTGTCGCCCGGGGGGGGATTATCTGCAGTTCTTCCTTCACAACAAGATTTTGGGGAGCTGGTTGTTTTTTTGGTCATTTTCGTAAATAAAACAGGGGGGGGGATTCTTTTTTTACTTTTCTTTTTTTTCTATGGACAAAACTCAAAGGACAGTTCCCCTGGCATGTCCCCTTCTGCCCCCCCCGGTAAAAAAAGGCCCTTATTTTCAACAAGGTAATAGTTTGCCGGATGAGCTCCCCTTCAACAACATTTTTGTTTTTTTTTGATTCTTGGGTTTTAGCCCTTTAAATTCTTCTTTTTCTTTTCCCCTGAGGGCATTTCAAACCCCATTCTGTTTGCGGGTTTGTCAATCAGTCTCTGTGATCGGTGGGAAAAAAAGTCTTTGGCAACGTTTGTTAAATTTTTTTCAACTAACCCGTGATCTGTAAACCCCCGGAACGCCTCTTCTAATAAAACTCTGTTTTTTAACAATAATTTGATTCACTTGGCCTTTAAATTCTTTTCCTCATCGATTTAATCATGCGAGGGAAGTTAAGGGGGCCTCGGGGGTATATCAGTTGTATGGAACAGCAACAGAAAGCACTCTTTTGTTTTTTAATGGCCCCCGCATCTTTGTATTTGACCATGTCAATGACTGTGAGTGCTATTAAATCTTTTCGTCAAACTATCGGGGGAAATATAAAAGATCCTTTGAGGGGTGCTTTTGGATTGTGTTTTAAAAAAGGGGCGGTCTCTTATTCGTCTAGGGGCGGGTAAAAAAATTTGCCAAACCCTTTGTTTAATAACCTTTCTTTGCTGTTTGTTCACTGCCCCCCCCGCTTTTGGGCTTAGCTTTTAATTGTGTGACCCCCTTCCCAATTCCTTTGGGCGAATAATAGATTTTTTTTTTTTTTATTCAGCCAATTTTAGGGCAACAAAAACACGACGGTATCCCAACAAAAAAACCCCGATTTCTTGCATCTTTTTTTTTTTCGATTTTAAAAAGCACTGAAATTTTTGGTGGGGCAATGCTCGATTGGTTTCCCGTTAAGAAAATATTGTTTTATTCTTGATCACATTTTTAAAGTGTAAGGCATGCCCCTTTTTTTTTCAGTGTGTCATTAAAAAACTAACCTCAAGTTTTGTTTTCATGGCGTCTTGTGCATGTTTCCCAGTTTTGTTTTTTTTTTTCCTCGCCGTCCCCCGCGTTACTAAACGCGAAATTATTTCCCGCAAAAGAAACGCATTCCCCACAGCGCCGCCTACATTTTGCGGTGAAGCATTTTTTAAAATGATTTTTTTTTTTACATATTTTATTTTCCGGGAATTATTCCTTTGCTTAACTAAAAATTTTTTGTACAAAAAGTTGCAAAATGCAATCAGTTTTGGAACCCCAAGTCTTTTTGCAAATCTGCTTTTTTTAAATTCTTAACAGGCTTTTACAAGCATTAGTTCCTACCTTAGTCCTCCAAACCAAAATGGTAACCAAGGGTTTGGTAACGTTTTTTCGTCCCTTTTTTTATAAAATAAAAAATTAAAATTTAAAAAAAAACTAAAAGTGATATCTCTCAGTACAAGGCAGCCTAAACCTTCCTGAACTTATGAATGCCCAGGAGCCAAGTATTATCCCCAAAAGGGGAAAGGCTTTATCTTTGGCAGCAGGGGAAAAAAAAAAAAAGTTCCTCAAACCTAAATTCAGCATTGAACGATTCAACAGTTCGCCACAAACATTTTAAAGTATCATAACGGGTATAAAGCGCAGCTGGGGTAGAATGGAAAATTGGGGGGGCAAAGGGGGTTTTTAGTTTGTAACAAAACTGTCAGTAATTTGCTCCCATTGATTCTGAAAGATCTTCTATGTTTTAAACGCAAGACCAGTTTTAAAAAAGGCTTTAAATTCTAGGTGTGATTTATATTAAATTTTGGGAACATTGTTACGCCATTAATCAGGGGATTAAAATTTTTTATCAAATAATTTTTTTCCCTAAAAATGACCGACTGGAAAACAGCAGAATCGGGAAACATTGAATCATGGAAAAAGAACAACCAGAAAATAGCAGAAAACACTAAAACAGGTGGGGACCGGAAAAGCACCCGGGGGCGTGTTAAAGCGGAAAAAAATTTAAAAGGGGGAAAACAGAAAAAAAAAATTAAATGTTACAGATATAACTCATAATGAAAACATAAAAACCGCCAACGCAAAAAAGTTAATTCAATGCCGGCAAAAAAACTTTGGATTCAAGACCACAGCCCCAAATTTTCAGGGAAAATTTGAACTTAAAACTTTTTGCATTTTGGCCCCCTTGCGCTGCTGGGGCGGTTATTACTGTTATAAAATATTAAAGAATGGCACCCAAAACAAAGCAATAAAAAAAATCTGAACCGTAAATACAGAAAACAACAGCACGCCAGAACCGTCAACAACAAAAGTCTTTTGACCATTTCAGATGGAATAAATTTTAAGAAAAAAAATTTTTTGTTTTTGATAAAAATAGATCAGGGCGTATTAAAAAATGATAAAGTAAATAAATAAAGACAGGGATCAAAAAGATTTTTCCCACAGACCAGAATTGTAATCAATGGGGGTTGCTTCGGATGAAAAACTTCATTAAGATCTATGAAAGGAAGTGAAAAGACACTCAACTGAAATTTTTTGAGGCGTGTGTGAAAATTTTTTACATTTTATTTAAGATAAAAACTGATTGTATTTTTTTAAAATTAAAAAAAAACTTAAAAAAGAATTGGTTGTATTAGAGGATATTAATAAAGAATTATCAAGAACTTGACAAAAAATTAGAATTCTTATCAAGAACTTTTGGGAATTGAAGTAATTTAATTAAAAAATTTAATTAAAATTTGGGGGTGATTAAATTTTAAAACTTAATTAAGAATTTGGGGGCATTTGGGGGGTAGGATTTTGGGGTTAACGGGGGGGGGGGGGAGGACGTGCGTGCGTGGGGGGGGGGGGGGGGACGTGCGGGGGGTGGGGGGGGGGGGACGTGCTTCTGGGGGGGGGGGGTGGGGGGAGTGCTTCGGGGGGGGGGGTTGGGGGGCTGCGGCGGGGGGGGGGGTGGGGGGGTGGTGCTGTTTTGGGGCGCGCCTTTGGGATTATTTTAAAAGAATTTTCAAATATGTATGTTATTACAGAAAAAAAAAAACAACAACAAAAAACCCAAACACACGAAAAAACTTTTAAAAAAAAAAGGGAAAGTGCTTGAAGGGAAAGGGAAAAAGGGTTTTGGGGTTGGGGTTAAGCCGTAATTCAAGCGGCTGCCCTTCTCTCTGTCCAAATTACAACCCCAGCCACCAAGTGATTTTATCAAAAGCTTGATTTAATAAACAAAACAGTTGAATAAAGACATTTTGTGGCCGCCCGAAGGCAGCCCAAAAAATTTAAGGGGAAGGGGCTTGAAAGGGAAAAGTGGCCATAATCACAGAAAATAACAAATCATGAAGTGCTTTGGGGAAATTTAAGGCAGTCAACTCTAAACCAAACCCCCCGTCCCGCGGCGGTATCTAAAATAGATCTTACGTCAGTGGGAGGGGGGCAGTGGTCTTACGTCGCGCGCATGTTGCTAAAAACAGCCAACTCTAACAGCCCGACGCTCCTGCAGACGGTATCTAAAAAAAGATCTTAGTCAGTGAAGAAAGGCTTCCACGTACCTTTAAATGCTCTGGGGTAGAGCGCTGGAAAAATTGTACGTGACCTTGGGGCCCTAGGGTGGAGCTTATTCTCTGATCCTTGACCCCAGTTTGCTGTGCCCCCTTTTCTCCCGGCTTGCAACGGGTTACAGCGTAATTTGCTGTAGCCAAAACTTTTTGGGGGTCTAACGCAGAGAGTACATCCCCATTGTTATTTGAAGCATTTATATGAAAATAGTGCTGGCCACACACTACCCCCATACTGTAGATGTACAAGGTTCCCCAACTTCTGTTTTTTTGCCAGAACAAACCCCAAAATGCCATTCAGTTGCATAAGGGCACACTTAAAAGGGGAAAGAACGGGGGAGAAATTTAAAAAAAGAAAAGTATACCTCTTTACACAAACACTTTTCCACATAAACACTGAATCTGTTTAACAATCAATCAAGTCAATACAAAAAAGAAAATTTTTTTGGAAGGGAAAAGCAAAAATTTTCAAAATAAGTTTTTTTTGCATACGAACAGCCCTGTTTACCCCCGCCTTAAGAATGAACGCCAGTTTTTTTAAAAGGCTTTTCTGTCTCAAGCCCCTCCCCCAATCAACGGTGATGGTTTGTTTTGCTTCGGCGGCTTTCAAAAAAGCAGCGCCTTATTAATAAGGAAACCCTTCATCAATATCAAACACGTAAAAACTAGCAATCTTTTTTATTTCCCCGAACCAACAAACCTTTAAAAATAGTCGTTCATTTCCCAAAAAGTTAGGTTCACTTTTTTCGTTTTTAAAAAAAAAATCTCCGGTTTTCCCCAAAATGCTTGCCAATTCTTAACAAAACTCTAACAGCAGTTTAAAGTAAAATTATGGCCTCGAATAACAACCCGTTTTCATAAATTTTAGCCTTTAAATAAACAAATAAAAACCCGTGGTCACAAAAGAGGCAGTAAAAAAACCCCCCTTCTTGTGCGGGGGCCAAACAACAATGGCGACCCCTGTGTCGCTGGGGGGGGGGGCCGATACGGTGTCCAAAGTGGCATCTAGAATTTTCCAATCATTTTCGATGCAATTTTTGCACCCCGCGAGTGGCTTTTTTACCAAAAGGGAGGTAGGGGCTCTGGGGAAAATGCCCCACCCCAAAAAAGTGATCAGGTTTTAGCCCGTGTCTGCCTTCTTGTACAAAGTTTGACACAAAATTTTAGAAGAAGTTGCGGATTTTTTGAATTTAACTGAAGGAGAAAGAGGGAAAAAGTGTGTGTGTGGGGTTTTGTTGTTGGGGTGTCTGTCTGTCTGTTTGCCCCCTCTCTGTCTGCTGTTTTCTCCTTCTGTTCTCTTTCTCTGTTGTCTGTCTTTGCCGGGGGATTCTCTCTCTTCTTTCTCTCTCTTCCGCCCCAGAAAAGGGGTTTTTGGCCACTTTGCCAAAAACCGGTGGGGGACAAAATGAGCCAAATGAAGGTTTCCTGTTCTCTACAGATCAAACCCTTAACTTATCCTCCTAGGATTAAGTGTTTGCAACTTCGGGGGTTTAAAATCAGATACCAAGGTATGAGGGGCGACCACAGATCCCAAGGGGCACATAAAAGTTTTGATCTTTTACAATTGATATAAAGTTGTAAACAAATGTCTATGAAAAAAAAAATAGATTTTTTATTAAAAAAAAAAAAAAAGCAAAAAACATTTTAGCTTTAAACTGGGACCCATATTGCTTCTAAAAAATGCTAATTGCATAATCACAGATGAAAAAAACTGTAATGGATATTTTAGATTGCCCTTTTCACAGCATCAGGCCAGGGGAGTATTTATCCTTAAAATTTCTGATCTTTCCCTCCCGAAAGTTCATTCATCACCCAAACTAAATCAAATACTCTGGGGTAAGATAAGTAATGTTGCTTATAGCCCCGCCCACCAGAATACTACTATTTCACAGTGTAGTGTGTTAAAGACTGCGCACTGATTTGCTTTTTTCAGCCCCCAAAGGGAAGGGTATTAGAAATGAATGCTAAGCCCTAATCATAACCCCCCAGTGTTTTAACAAGTACATATTTTTTTTTATGACAGCAAACATTATTGGGTATGACCCCCTTTCCGTCCCCCTAAAAATTAACCAAGGGTAGAAAGTCTTTTCTATTTGATAGTCACCCCTTTTTTCTTGCTTTTGGGTCGTATTGCAACTGTTTGAGGGAAAGCATAGTCTGCATTTTTCGGGCCAAATTTTTTAAAAGTTGACCCAATAACCCTGTCATTCTTTTGAAATATTTTTTTTTGTTAAAAGTTTAAACTTAAATTTCGACAGAATCACCAGCTGTCAAAGAAACGAAAAGACTGAAAAACAACCCCAAAAAAAAAGTGATGTTGTTGATCATGGAAAGTGAAAGGTCTGTTTTATAAAAAGCAAACTTTTTTAAAAAAAAAAAAGGGAAAAAAAAGAAAAAAAAGTAAAGAGAGAGAGAGAGAAAGAGGAGAGAAGAGAAGAGAAGAGAGAGGGGAGAGAGAAAGTTACACTCAAACAGCACTCACCCAAAACACCACATGAAAGCAAACCAAAATACTTTAGCAGCCCGCCATTCCCTTCTTCCCGACGGGGGCTGTTCCTAGATCGAGGCCTCGGCATTTTAGAAAAAAATGTTGCTGAAAACAAGTCGACCCAGGTGATCAAGAACGAGAACTTACAGTAGATTAACGCACGGCTCGGCGAATCGCCCAATGAGTCCGTGACTCAGTCCACTCGAAATGTGGCCTTGTCTTCACGACTTTAGTCACTAAAATGAAGCTGCTTTTCACATACTTCCACAAAAATCTGTCTCACATGACTAAAAACCACCATAATCCACTCTCCAGATATCCACAATCACACTGACAAAACGAATGGGAAAACGAAAACTGCATGTAAACAAACAATAACACAACCACCTCCACATCAAACTCTCGTGAACCTGAAAACAGGAAAGAAGAAAGCTCAACGGGTGATCTACCTTACTCATGAGAACAATACTCTCAAGCCCAAATTTATTCTGTCCTTGACGAAAGATTATTACACAAAATATCAATGAATAAGGCATATGATTATAACATGACAATCAAACTGACCATGCTTCCGAAATTCTGAAGTATACATATTTAAAGAAACAACAAAACTTGTCTTTTTAAAGTGTTTTGGTCCGCTTGGCGGCTCTACTTTCGTTTCTTTGTACTAAAAGGCCGAGGCTCTTCTCTCTACAACCACGGCCGTTGACACCTATGTCATTGCATGTGAGGTTTACGGAAAGTTACAAAAATAAAGATCGTAGACAGCAACTCTGTGTGAGGGGGGGGGGGGGGGGGGGGGGGGGGGGGGGGGGGGAGAGATTTTCATAGCTGGCTTTCCTTCTGAGCCTGATGACCCTTGACATACCAGGGGTAAATACTCTAAATGATGGTAAAGGAGGGTTGGCCGAGTCAGATATGGAGAAAGCTGAAGTTTTAAATGAGTTCTTCGCAAGTGTCTTTGCTAATGAAGATACAAATAACATACCTGATCTTATTGAATGTAGTAAATCTAATGGAATTTCAGTTACAGATATAATAATTACTTCAGCTGCAGTAGAGAAGAAGTTGTTTGAATTGAATCAGTCTAAAGCGCAGGGACCTGATTTAATACCACCTAAAGTTCTAAAAGAATTAAGTAAGGAGTTAGCTGTACCGCTCAGTAAGATTTATAATAAATCATTAGAGACAGGAAAATTACCCCTCGACTGGAAATCGGCAGAAGTTACTGCTATTTTTAAAAAAGGGTCAAAATCTGAGCCAGGCAACTATCGTCCGGTAAGCTTAACTTGCATTGCATGCAAAGTGCTAGAATCCATTATAAGAGATGTCATAGTATCTCACTTCACTGATAATAATTTGTTTGCAGTATGCCAGCATGGCTTTCGTAAAAAAGGTCTTGCATATCACAACTACTTGAAGTTATGGAAGATTTAGTTAACATGCTAGAAAATAAGTACTCTGTTGATATAATTTACCTTGATTTCCGTAAAGCTTTTGATACGGTTCCGCATGAGAGATTATTGAAAAAATGGAAGCATACGGTATAGTAGGTAAGTTGCTAAACTGGATTAGAGATTTTTGTCAAATAGAAAACAAAGAGTAAGAGTGGGTAACTGTATGTCGACAGAGAAAAGATGTTATGAGTGGTATTCCCCAAGGGAGTATTTTAGGACCTGTACTGTTTACTATTTTTATAAATGACCTTCCAGATGAGGTAAATAGTTTTTGTAAAATTTTTGCTGATGACACAAAAATATATGACAAATCAGATAACTATAATAGTCTGCAAGAAAATTTAAATTGCCTCCAAAACTGGTCAGACAAGTGGAATCTATATTTTAATGTTGAAAAATGTAAAGTTTTGCATGTTGGCAAAAACAATCCAGAACATGAATACAGCATGAAAATAGATGGTGGAAATAGGCTGGTACAGAAATGTAAGGAAGAAAAGGATCTGGGTGTAATCTTTGATAAAGATTTACTTTTTGATACTCACATTCATAAGTGTATAAATAAAGCAAACCAAATGATTGGATTAATCAAAAGAACTTTTATTTACCTAAATAAAGAAACGTTTTTAAAGTTATATAAAGCTATGGTTAGACCGCATCTTGAATATGGAAATATAATCTGGTACCCACACTTGAAAAGACAGTCAATAGCAATCGAAAGAGTACAGAGAAGAGCTACTAAAATATTGCAAGAATGTACAAAGATGTCTTATATAGATAGATTAAATTACTTAAATTTGTACTCTTTAAAAGGTAGACGTATTAGAGGGGATTTGATTGAAGTGTACAAAATATTTCACAAGCAAACGGACATACAGTGGGACTATTTTTTTGAGGCTGTTAAAACAGATAGAACAAGAAATTCGGAAGGCAAAATATTTGTTAAGCAGTTTCATACTAATATGGGGAGATTCAAGTTCAGTAACAGAGTTATTACTAACTGGAACAGTTTGCCAACTGCACTTAAATTTGCTAAAAATACTAATGTTTTTAAGAATTTGCTGGATGAAGACTTGAAATTTAAAGTACAGTTTAGAAGCTTTGATGAATAAGAAGGAAAATTTATATTGCATGCATTTTCAACCCTGTCATAAAAGTATAATAACACGAGGGGACATTGAAAGGCTTAACGGCCTATGTAATTGATTACGTCCCTACATTACTACTACTACTACTACTACTACATAGGTCTCAATCTAGTCAATGTCTTTGCCTCCGTAGCTTACTTGGACCATGGAGCTGACGGAAGCTTCTTTTACGCCCGATGTGTGGGACCGACTGTGTCTCGCCAACATTCTTGGCCAGCTGATTACTTTTTAATGCACGCATGTTCATCAGCTGCAGGAGGCAGTTTAGGGGGGTATGCACAGGCTTAGACTAACTTCCAACATTCATGTCGGTCTTGAAGTAAAGTCCGCAATATTTGTCTTTTTAATTTTTTAAATTTTTTTTTATTTTATTTATTTATTATTATTTTTTTTGGTATTTGTTAAGTGTTCCCGATGATAATTTGATGAGGCAGAGCAAATTAAAAGTTTCCCATAATTATATTATGGATTTTAGAAATGATAGTGAGGACACACACACACACACACACACACACACACACACACACACACACACACACACATACACACACACACACACACACACACACACACACACACACACACACACACACACACACACACACACCACACACACACATATTGAAAATGTGCACGTGCGTT
>CM031596.1:87207831-87217831 GCA_018398815.1 Conus ventricosus | reverse complement strand
ACAGTAAAATATCTGGGGAAGTAAAATAGAAAATCTTGATGGCACCCGGCAGTGAGTTCCACAGCCGTACAGAACTGGGATAAAAAGAATGTAATGGCTGTCAATATTTGATGCAGGTATGGTATAACATTGACCGCCACTCCTGGTGCTACTTTTATTCAATACTAGTTGTTCCATTGGAATATCAATTACTTTAGCTCTGCCTTTGAAGAAGATGTTAAGTTGATAAAAGCTCTTCTCTCTTCTAAGGGTTTCCATTCTAATTTCCTCATGTTCTTCCTAGTATTCCCTTTCTCTGATGTGGTTCCCTGTTACGAACCGTGCTGCTCTCTTCTGAATCTTTTCGAGGTTATCAATGTCCTTTAGATGGTAAGGATCCCAAACTGAGCAACCATATTCCAGTACTGGTCTAACCAGTGTTTTGTAGCAGTCGTCTTTAACCTTTGGGGGCAGTCATTGATATTCCTGTATAAGAAAGCTAAGATGTTATTTGCTTTCTTACATACTAAATTGTAATGTTCTTTCCATTTGAGACGACTATCAATAATCACGCTAAATATTTTGCAGCATTAGTTTCTTTAAGAATAGTATTATGGATAAAATAATCTGATCTAATTGGTGAGCGTTTGTTACATATACGCAACACTTGGCACTTTTGGGGATGAAATTCCATTTTCCAAGTTCTTTCCCACTCTTGTAAAGCGTTTAGATCTTCTTGTAGAATGCGTGTATCATTCTTGCTTCTGATTGTTCTATATACTAAGCTGTCATCTGCAAAAAGCCTTATAGTAGTTCCAGGAGAGAGATTTCTACTTATGTCATTTATATAAATTAAGAAAAACAAGGGCCCCAGAACAGTTCCCTGTGGTACACCTGACAAGACTGGTTTACAATGGGATGACGACCCTTCCACAACAACTTTCTGCATTCTCCCAACGAGGAATGATCTAGCCCATTTTAGCAAAGAACCGCCAATGCCGATGTGTTTCTAATTTAAGCAGCAGGCCCTCATGGTCAACCTTATCAAAGGCTTTAGAAAAGTCTAATAAAATTGCATCTATTTGCTGTCTGTTGTTAAGACAGTTATTAAAATCATTGAGAGTTGTTAAAGTTGAGTCTCACAACTCCTTCGCTGTCTAAAACCATGCTGGGCGTTATTTAAGAAGTCATATTTGTCAAGATGGTCCATTATGCTACTATATATTAATGTGTTCAAGTAGTTTAGCTGATATGGATGTAAGAGATACAGGTCTATAGTTCTCTGCTTTTGTTTTGTCACCCTTTTTGAATAAGGGAACAATGCTAGCATCTCGCCACTCATCAGGTATTACTCCCTGGTCCAGTGAAGCTTGGTAAAGTAGTTGGTATACCTCACTCAATTCATTGGCACATAATTTTAAGAGCTTACCAGGAACGCCATGGGGACCAGTAGCTTTGTTTTCATTGATGTTGGTCAGTAACTTAATACTCCTGCTTTGTTTACTACGGCTGGGCTATAAGCAACATTATCTTATCTTTGTTTACTTTGATGTTTTGCATTTCAGGGAGTTTATCATCATCCTTTAGTCTAACGTTAATTAAAGGTTTGGGATTTGAGAAAAACTGAACAAAACTGCTTGTTTAGTAAATTTGCTTTCCCTTCAGGGTCCTGTATTAGGTTATTCTGGTTGTTTCTCAGGTCTGGAATCCCAGTGTTGTCCTGTCTCTTACTCCTTATGTAAGACCATAATTTCTTGTTTTGATGATCACCTTCTGAAATCATAGAATTAACATAATTGGAGTGAGCAAGCCTACATTCTCTCTGACACCTTCTCTAATAAGTTTATACCTAACCAGTAATCTTTCTGAATTAGATGTTGTTTCAATTTCTTAAAGAAACGATGTTTCCTTCTCAACAAACGTTTAGTTTTTGTAGTAATCCATGGCTGGTGGTTCTTGCTTGAAGTTATTTTAGTAGGTATGTTGTCATCCATAAAAATTCCAAGTTAGTTTTATACACTTCCAAAGGTCACTGACATTATCTTTAACACTATGGGACCTCAAAAAAAGACGACTGAAATCATGAGTATCCTACGCAATTTTGGTAAATCTGCTTGTTCCAGAGTCTGATGGTACGTTTAGGGGTTTTCTTCGAAAGGGTTGAAAGTTGCTCTCTAAGAGAATTATGTCATGATCACCCAGGCCTGCAATTATTTCCTGATTGCCTAAAGCGCCTGGACAATTGGTAAAATAATCCAGGAATGCCTTACCACGAGTTGGTGCTTCACTGACTGCACTAATCCAAGGTCTTTGGTGGTATCAAAAAACTGAGTATTAATATTTTTACTGTATTGATTACCAAGTATGGCATCTTCACCCCAATCAATATCTGGTAAGTTAAAGTCTCCACCAATCCATAATATTGCCTTCCTATTGGCCAAAACAATGTTAGAAATGTCTCTGCAGATAGACGAACATACATTTTCATCTGAGTCTGGAGGTCTGTAAACTGATCCAACAATGACAGGTCTCTTATTCTTAAAATTAATCCTACAAAATAAACTTCACTATTTTGCCTTGATATAAAAACTCACTGGCTAAGTTCTTCCTAATGGCAATCAAGACTCCCCCACCTCTTTTTCCAAGTCTGTCCTTTCTATAAATATCAAAATCCTCCATTAGAAGTTCACTGCTGGATGTTCAGTTTCTAGCCAAGTTTCTGTTCCAATTACAACATCAATGTTTTTTCAGTGACTAAATTACTGAGTTCTTCCTTTTTCTTGATAAGAGATTGAAAATTTACGACTATGCATTTAAGTTTATCTTTTTCTCTAATGATTTGGGGTTCAGTTGCACTTTATGATTTGGGATTTATCAGTTTTAGAATCAGGGTGGATGCAAACTTAGGACAAAATTTCAAGTTTTCTTTTGGGGATCGGTCTGGTGAGATAGGGTCAAAACGGTAACAATGCTTTCTGAGCTGCAGTCTTCAATAGAATCTTCAAAAAGTCTCGAACTAAAGTTTGGAAGCCTGCAGGTAAAACAAGTCCAAGATTGCATAATGCTTCATAAACTGCTGAATTCATTAACATATATTTAGTGTGATACCATGTATTGCAGACGTCACAGGCAACTGCTTATGTTTCCATGTGACTCTCAAATTGCAAACTCCGCATGGATATTTTACTTTGGTGGACGGACCAGGATTGAGTTCAATGTCTCCCGATAGCAGGATACATGCACGCCAGATTTCAGAGAAATCCTCCAAGGAGATTTTCAGATATTTCTTTGTTTTGTATTTAGGAAGAATCATGGTTTACAGTAACAAGCTCATTATATTTTATTTTAATTTAGCACTGTATTAATGTCTTTGTTGAAAGTGACCACTCTTATCTGCTGCCGTTATGAATCTGTATGCCTATCGAGAAAACCTTGTTCACCAGTATCTGCCTTTGTGCTTGTGTACTGTGTAGCAAGTGTGTGTGTGTGTTTAAAGCACATGCATATATACTTCTGCATTAAGAAAAAATCACTATATCTTTGTATTTGTTGCAGCGTATTCAACAGCAATGACTTTGTGGTAGCCAACTGCTTCTGGTTCAATGCCCACATTGGTTTCGGCCTGTACCTTTTTGGAACTCGCCACCTGCGACTGGCATCGGTCAACCGCAGAATTATCTACAGCGTCTTGGAGCCTCTCTGTTCAACTTTGGCTCTGTGCTTTTCTGGGGCACTTGCAAGTCTCTGCTTCCCAACAGACCAGGGCTGCGTGCTGTCTTTGGCTTGATATCAGGCTTCTTGCTGATGTACATTGGCAAAGGGTATGTGGATTTCCTTGATGAGAAAGTAAAAACAAATGCTGCATCCTAAACAGTAAAAGTGAGGAAAGGAAGGGACAGAAATGACAAGACAAGGTGTTTGTATGCCACTGTGTGTGTGCTGCTTGGCAGAGTGGTCTTGTGGATGATTCGAGAGGAGATATTATTGAAATTGGAAAAAGGGGATGTCTGTCTGTCATGGGGTGCCAGAGAAGGTAAAAGCATTAAAAAATATTGACGCTGTAAGGAGCAGTTGGCTAACATCATGTTGAAAATGTCATATTGTCTCATTGAGGTGACGGTCAGTCACAAGTGTATGAGGTTCAAAAACCACTAGAATCTCCATGCAGGCAGTCAAACATGTCTTCGAAAAGGAGTTGTAAGTTTGACAAGAAAGAAACAGAGGTACATCGGCGAATTGTTGATGCAAAATATGTGTCTGGATTACCTAGATCACTAATGAGATATTCAAGCAACTTTTACATCTTGATAGTAGAGAATCCTTCATGGAAATGAGGCAAAGGAGCATATCTATCTGTCAGCAGATGCATGTGTACAGGAGTCTGAGACAGGACCTACTACACATGTACTATGCATGTAAGAAAAATTCTGAAATCCTGATGAAATGATCTGAAGTTTTGAAAATGGATTTATTAGTTGTGATTGTAACCAAGTCACTTAAAAAGTGGAAATTGATATTCTTTATTGACTGAATAATTATGCATAAGCATCAAAATGTGTCTTTTAAGAAGCAGTTGTTAGATCTATACTGACTCTTAAAGTTAATTGCAAACCTACTTAAACACATATTGGTGTTTGTACATCAAATGCACATTTATAGCAATTTGTTAAAGAAAGTAAGGTAGCACTGACAGATTACAAGTTCTGTTATAAATTTGTGTGTGTGTTAAGTAAGTGTGTGGATGTGTGTGTGTGTGTGTGTGTGTGTGTGTGTGTGTGTGTGACCTTTTCTTTATATACTTATATGCAATTTTTTGGGTGGTCAATAGTACTGTCTTTCATATGGTGTGTGCACGTGAGCGCGGGTGGGGTGTGGTGTGTGTGCATGCGAGTGTGCTGCATGCGTGCGTAAGTGCATGCGTGCATGCATGTGTGCGTGTGTGCGTGTGTGTGTTTGATGGAGAGTGACAGAGTGTTGGTGCTAGTATGTGTGTACATGTATCTCTCTTTCTTCTTTGTGCATTTTACTTTTTCTAGTATGTTGTGTGTGTGTATGTGTTGTGAGAGATAGAGAAGAGAGAAAAAAAAAAAAAAGAGAGAGAGAGAGAGAGAGAGAGAATATGCATGCAAGTATGTGCGTGCATCTCCCACTCTCTGTGAAAACATACATGTAAATGCAGATATGTTTATGGTTACTTCTCCATTGTGCTAGGTGTGCATTTTGTGCATTTTTTCATGCATCCCATTTTCTGCCATTACGATTCTATGAAACATTTATTCTTTTCTTGTGCTCAGAGGGCTTGTTTATTTATATCCCCAAAATCAGTATTTTTATTAGTTTTAAAGTTCGGGTTGAGATATTGTTTGAGAATTTATCAAACCTTCGGGGCTTCTGGTGTTTTCCACTGTTTGAAGGTTTTGTCCACTGCTTGAAGGTAATCTTGATAGTTAATTGCTGATATTGGGGGACTAGGGGGAAAACTGGGAGAAGATGGGGTGGGAGGGGAGGGGAAGTGGTTGCTGTTTCAAAAGAGTATTTAGCTTTGCTTTTTACGTTGAGTTGTAACAGGGTTTACTGCAGAGTATTGCTGTAACCTTTAGTTTGCATCCTTTGTTTGCCCCAAAAGTAAACTGAGAGAGATGTCTTTGATATAAATGCATCTCTTGTTCAGCATATTAGCCTGGTAATTTTTTGACTTTGTGACTGGGTGGTCTTGTTGAGAATTGTTGAACAGGAACTTTTGTTGGTAAATATGTGAGGGCTTCCTTGTATGAACAGATCTGATTGGTAACTGTGTATTTTTTTCCATTCAGGCGGGGGGGGTTCCTCAGGGGGGCCAATCATAGTCTGTGTGATGGATGATGCTTTTGAACTGGAGCTAAAGAGGGGGAACTTAGAAAAAAGACAAGAAAACAAGAATGGAACTGGCACGGGGTTACAGCTAACGGGAAGAAATGGGTGAGGGGTAGGGGAGGGGGTTAGAGGTTTTTGAAAGTGGAGGGGGGGATGGGTTTGGGAATGCATATATGAATAGTTTTATATGTGTTTTGGTGTGTGGGGTGTGTGTGGGTTGGTGTGTGTGTGTGTGTTTGTGTGTGTGTGTGTAATTTCCCCTGTCTTTCTAAAAAAGGGAAAAACATTTAAAACCTTTTCCCCATGCAGAAAAAAAAATCTGCTGCCTTATAAATTCGGTGAAAATAAAAAAAACAGTTTTAAAAGAAGCAAAAGATTAGCCTTTTTCATTTAAATCGAAGCCTTGATCAGTTCCAAAAAACTGATAAACCCAAATCGTCTGTGGAGCTTGCATTGTTCATTTTTTTCATTTTGTAAAATTTCCCTTTAGCTGTTTTGTTTCCCAAATTATTAAACGGGGTCCTAAATGTTTTAAAATCCTTTTTTTTGGGGGACAAAAATGTTGACTTTGCTTTTTTAAACCGCTTGCAAAAAATCTTTTTTGCCAGGCATCTTGTTTTGGGTAAATTTTAAATTTGGGGTTTCCGATAAACTTTTTAATTTTTTTCTCCGCCATTTTAAAAAACCTGATGTGAAAAAGAAAACAAAAATTTTTGGGGTTGAAAAATTTTCTTGAAAAAAACCCAAAATTCCAAAAAAAAAGTGTACTTTTTGGGGAAAAATTTTTTTTTTGATTACATCATTTTTTTTAAAACCCCTGTTTCCACCCCACTCCTGTAGCCCCTCCCATCCCCTCCCTCCCTCCCCCTCAACCCCCTACACTTAACCCCCCTCCCCCCTTGTTTTTTATCCCTTTCTCATGAGATTTCTAAACTTCCCAGTTTTTTTTTTCACCCCCCCCCCCCCCCCCTTCCCCCCTTCCCCCGATCGCCCTCTTATCTTTTGATTGTTATTTTTCCAACAAAAATCTCTTTTGTTTTTTTTTTTATGTGTTGTCCTTTAAAATTAAAGAATGAAAATTTATTACCTTGACTAAAACTACAGATGAAACAAAAAATCAAGTTGTTTAAATTTTAAAAATTTCATTTCACAGATCGGGTGTAAAATCAAGTTAAAAAGATGATGTATTATCTTGGAAAAATTTTTCGTAAAAAAGTATGTTTACCTTCCCGGGTTTTTAAATTTTTTGTCTGTTTTTATGCTGTGGGGTTTTTTTTTATAAAAGACCTTAAAACCAAAATTTTAAAATTGTTATTCTAAACTTGAAAAAATAAAATACCTCAAGGCTTTTTGTGGATTTTTTAAATCACACGAGCCCAAAATTTTTTTTTTTCTAAAAAAAATAAAATCTGGTTTTTTGTGTAATTTGGATTTGATTTAAAGCCAAACCCCTAAAAAGTTGACATTTTTTCTAACCCTTTTGTGGTATTTTTAATCCAAATTTTGGTAAAAAAGGGCTTGTGCAAAGGGAAAAAAAAAAAACACAAGAAGCTGCATACTCTCACACAAAAGCACCCTGCCCGCACCTGCAAAATGCACAATTTTAAACCCTTTCAGACACACAACACACACAGCATGCATGCAAGCACGCATGCAAACCCCATAAGCACAAACACATACACATGTCACATACTCACACACACACACACACACACACACACACACACACACACACAAAACACACACCCACACACACACATAATACACACCACACACACACACACAAAACAAACACACACACACACACACCACCTGCATGCATTCTTGTACACAAAACCCCCAAAACACAGAAAACACACATAAATTTTCACATACAAACAAGCACATACGGACTGACAGACAGACAACCACAAAACACGCAAGCCCCCACCCCCCCATTTAAACTCCCCCTCATACACACAAAAACCTTTTCCCCACACAGCTCCGGGTCCCCATCACATACACCCAAAAAAGTACAAACCCCAACACACACCCCATATCCAAAACAAAAATGTACAAAAACAAAAAACAAAAACATATCCATTCCCAAAAACAAAACACATATTCCCCAACAAACACCCCACACACACCACACACACAACACACACACACGCACAAAGCAAAGCAGCATTCATTAAGCAATTTAACAGGGTCACACACACTTAAAACTCAGAGACAAAAAGCACACACATTTCTGCACACACACACAAACCGCACATAAAAGACAGCCCAAAAACATGTATGCCTCCACCTCCCATTTTCCAACCCCCCACCTACAGACAAACTCCCTCCTCTCCCCTTTCTCTCTCCCCTCCCCTCCATCCTCCCCAAACTCCTCTCCCCTCCTTTTCCCCTCCCTCTCTCTTCTTACACCCCACACACACCACACACAAAACCCACACACACACCCCACACACACACACACACACCAGGGGCAAGAAACACCCCCAAAACAACTTTTACATATTTTAAAATCATGCTTTATTTTTGGTTTAAAACAGAAACCCGATTTTCTTTAACGTTGAACCCTTTAATTGAAAGACAGAATTTTTTTTTTGGAAAGGGTTTTTGGGGTGTGGGTGGTGGGGGGTGGGTTTGTTGTGGGGTGGTGGGGAGGGTTTTTAGGGAAAAGTGCCGATTAATGAGAAAAATATTGTTTTTTTGGTGAAAATAAAAAAACAGTTTTCAAAGAAGCATGAAAAAGATTAGCCATTTCATTTCATCGAAGCCTGTTGATCAGTTCCAATAACTGATAAATCCAATCGTCTGTGGAGCTTGCATTGTTCGGTGTTTCATTTTGTAGAAATGCATTTAGTGTATTTGGAATTCCGGGTATTCACTGGGTCCTCAATGTTTAAAATCCTATTTTGTGTGGTACATAATGTTGATTTTGCATTTTACCGCTTGCAAGATCTTTGTTGCCAGGCATCTTGCTTTGTGATATTAATTTGGGGTACAGATAAACTTTTGTAAGTTTTCTCCGCCCATGTTTTACCTGAGGGTGAAGAAGAAAACGAAATTCTTGTTGTAATGTTCTGTGAAGAAAAGCATATTTCTCATAAAAAAGTGTAAAATTTTGTGAAGTAATTTTTGATTACATCACTTTTAAAACCCTGCTCCATCCCCCCACTCCTGTATTGCCCCTCCCATCCCCTCTCTCCCTCCCCTCTCCCCCCTACACTTAACCACCCTACCCCTTGTGTTTATCCCTTTCTCATGAGACTCTAAACTACCCAGTTGTCTTTCCCCCCCCCCCCCCCTTCCTCCCTACCCCGATCGTCTCTTAGTTTTTTGATGTGTTATTTTTCACAAAAATCTCTTGTTGTTATTTTTTTTTGTGTGTGTCCTTTAAAAATTAAAGAATGATAATTATTACCTTGACTAGAAACTACAGATGAAACTATGATCAAGTTGTTTATTTTAAGAATTCATTGTCAGCAGATGCAGGTGTACATGCAAGTTAAAAAGATGATGTATTATCTTGGAATTTTTTGCTGTTAAAATTTTATGTTTACCTGTCCCGGTTTTAACTTTCGTTCTGTTTTCATGCTGTGGGTTTCTTTAAAAGAGCCTTAAAAACAAATTTTACATTGTTATGCTAAACTTGAAAATATAAGTACCTCATGGGCTTTCTGTGGATTTCAATCGACACTGGAGCTATTTTTTTTCTTTAAGAATATAAAATGCTGGTTTGTTTGTGAAATTTTTGAGATTTGATTTATAGCCGTATCTCCTCTAATAGTTGCAGTTTGATGCTACCTTGTGTTTTGTATTGTAATCCTTTTAGGTAAAAAATGTCTGTGTCAAAGATAAAAAGAAAACACGAAGAAGCTGATACTCTCACACAATGCACATGCATGCACCTGCACTGCACATTCGTATGCTTGCAGACACACAGACACACACATGCATGCATGCATGCACGCATGCACGCACTAAGCACAAACACATACACATGTGCACATACTCACACACACACACACACACACCACACACACACACACACAACACACACACACACACACACACACACATACATACACACACACACACACACACACACACACACACACATACACACCCCCACACCATGCATGCTTTGCTTGTACACACCTACACACAGAGACAA
>CM031596.1:87200331-87202831 GCA_018398815.1 Conus ventricosus | reverse complement strand
TTTTGGCCAGACTGAGAATGAGGACTATCGGATTAAATGCTAACAACAGATGGTTTGTTGACGAACGAGAAAAAGATCGTTTGTGTCTAATGTGTTGCAAAGAAGCTGAAGATAACGACACTTTATATTCCATTGCCCTGTGTATGATCCAATTCGAAGTCAATATGATTTGTTTACCTGTTTCTTGCATCTGGAAATGATTAGATCATAATATCGCTGATGAATTTCATTGCGGAAGCAAACAACGTAAGTAACAAAAGAACCTCATCTCTCCAACATTTAGGAAACAAGAATGAATTAACAAAAACTGAAAGTCGATTGGGGTGAAAAAGCATATAAACTGGGAAGATAAACTAATTCACGAGAAATTCAAACTAGTGATAAACGAATAGAGTTAATATAGTGGATGGTAGAGTTTGGCATTTATGATTGCTGTTCGTGTGTGAGTGCATCCATGGATGTTGAATTTCCCTCAAAAATTGTTTATCGTAAAACCTGTTTTTTGAATGTGTTGTATTGCCCGCGCGCGCACGTGTGTTTTTTTGTGTGTGCGTTCACGAAACTATATTCATGGAGCAATTATTTCTCATGTTCTACTCGTCGCTAAATTTTGTGAATTGCCCCCCTTGGCACTAGGCTGTAAAAACTTATGCCAAGAAAAAAGTGTCAGTGTCAGTGTCAGTCTCTCTCTCTCTCTCTCTCTCAGAGAGAGAGAGAGAAGAGAGAGAGAGAGAAGAAAGAGAGAGAGAGAGAGAGAGAGAGAGAGAGAGAGAGAGAGAGAGAGAGAGTATGTGCGTGCGCGCGCGCGCACACACACACGGTCGCTCGCGCGTGAGTTATGCGCCACCAGTACAGCACCCACCCTCCAGTGGACCAACACGGCTGGTACTCCGCCGGGTACAGCTGGAAGGTAGTCGGCACCGGCTCCCCAATGTAATTGACAAAAAGCTGTTCATAGCCTCCCTCTGCCCATCCAAGATGCGTGCATCTTTCAGGGTGGACAGGAGACGCTGCATGTTGAGGAACCGAACCAATCCTCCCAGCGACCAGACGACATGATCAACCAGTCCATGGCCGGGAACAATGCCTTCCTTCGCCACTTCAGCACGTTTTCTGATTTGGGGGCAGCCTTTCGTCGAAAACCCCCGGAAGGTGATGTGTGAAGGCATGCACCTTCAGGTCCCCCACTACTCCTCGCAGCCCGGTACCATAACTCCTTCCCTCCCGGACTCGACTGGCAGAGTGTGACTGGCTACAGGACGGCCTCCCTGGGCCCAAACCGAAGAGGGGTTAAGGTAGCGCTGGGGATCGCCTTAGGGAGCTTACCTGTTTTTTTTTCATCCTCCTCCTGGCCGAAGCCGATATGTTTTCCTGCCCCTGCCTCCTCACTCGCAGTCCCCCCAAATGTACGGGAGGTGAATGACGGTCCACTTTCTGCTGGCCCGCTTGGGAACCTACCTAGAGCCCTCGACGTGCGAGGGGGCCCGCTTGCGCGACGCTCTAGACTTCCGGAGGCTCCCATCCGGAACAACCACTTCTTGGGAGGAGGCTGTACTTTTGGCCTCAAATCCCTTGTCAGTCCGTACCCCCGCCAGGCGGCCATCCCAAAGGTGAGGAAGAGCACCCAGCAGCGGATTTTGGCGTTTCCCCCGGGAAACGACCTCCACGGGCGACTCTCGTAGGGAGAGCAACCCATGAAAATCTCCCCAGTATCCACACGCTGAGGAGTCGGAATGGGTCATACCCCACACTCCGGGGAGGCTCATCCCTCGCGGAGGGGCCCCTCGATATGGCATTCCAAACTGGGGTCGGGCACAAGCGTATGTCAAGGCGACCCCCCCCAAATTGCTCGAGGCTGGTTTGACTTGCCCGGGGGTCCAGACCGCGAAGTGACAGGTGCCACATTTCTGTGATCCACCTACATTCCGCAACTGATAAGTCTGCATCGGGCCCCGGGAACCTTCTTCAGCCATCCCCCTTGAGAAAGGGTCATCCCGCTGCTTGGCGACAGCGACCATCCGGGGCAAGCTGCTTCACCTCGTCCTCGGACGCCTCTTGGGAACCAGAGGTCCTGCACCAACTGATCTGTGTGCGGGAACAGCCACCTGACGCTGGGCAACCCATCAGCGCGCTCCAGGGCGTTCAATTTTCCGGTGGCCATCCTGAAAAAAGAACCTCTTCTAATAAGCTCACTGCCTGCAAGCCCTGCACTTGTACTTGCAATATCAAGTGCGTCAGTGGCGGTGACGTTAACACACGATCCATGGTACCACTCCTGGCAGAAGTCGCATTGGATCATGAAACGCCCACCCCCCCGGCCCCTGCAGAAGCAGTAAACCCCCTGATCCCCATCCTCCGGCACTTCTTCTTCTTCTGGATGTGACTTGAACCGCTGGATCCATGCAGGCAGTTTCCTGTCCCTGCAAAGGCATCAGTCGGTCATTGTTTGTCACGAAGACCGAGTTTCGGAGTTTCACCTGATACAGGTAGGCAGACAGCT
>CM031596.1:87192831-87195331 GCA_018398815.1 Conus ventricosus | reverse complement strand
TCTATATACATAATATCCCAATTTTTATTGCCATACACCGGCAGGCACACACACACACACACACACACACACACACACACACACACACACACACACACACACACACACACCAAAGATAGTACGTCCTTCGGCTTTGTGCGCGCGCGCGCGCACACACACACACACACACACACACACACACACACACACACACACACACACACACACACACACACACTCAATGTCCTAATTTTCATTCACTTGTTCGGAAAGCATGGTTTCTTAGAAATGTGAAACACTGATAGTTCCTGGGAACAACGTACTGCTGATAAAGAGACGATAGGGCCTACCACAGGCACACGATAGTCGTTAAGAAATGCGCTCTCCCTCTCTCTCTCTCTTATGGATATGAAAAGAGCCGCCAAAAAGAAATATTTCAGTGACCTTATTTCCCGTAAAGAAGATTCCAAATCGATCTGGAAAGCTATCAATGAGCTCTCCGGTAAAACCTGGTCATCTAGTGCTCCTTCTGAGAGAACATTGTCTGCTGAACTCTTAAATGATCACTTCACAACTGTTGCAGAAAAGACGATCAAAGCTGACTGTTCAAATGGCAATGACCTACTTGAGCTAAAAGCGTACAGTGTATCAAAAAACATAAAATGTAATCTTCAAATCGAGTTTATTGGTGTACATGAAGTCTATAAGGAATTGTGTTCATTAAATCAGTTCTCGAGGTTTAGATGATATAGATGGTAAAATTTTGAAAAGGGCTGTTCCGATTATATCGGAGCATCTGACATATATTTACAATCTTTCCATTGATAAAGGTTGTTGTCCACAATCCTTCAAAGATGGTAATGTTTTACCTTTTCCTTTTTTAAAATCTGGTGATCCCATTGATCCTTCTAACTACCGACCTACGTCTATCCTATCTATTCTATCTAAACCCATTGAAACACACATCAAATATAACATCCACAAACATTTCATGAAATACAATTTATTACATTCTAATCAAAGCGGATTTAGAGAAAATCATTCTTGTCACACCTTGCTTACTAATATAATTGAGCAATGGCATTTAAACATATACAATGATCTCTTCACAGGAACAATTTTTGTCGACTTCGCTAAAGCATTTGACACTATAGATCACAATCTACTGTTAGGAAAACTAACATTGTATGGTTTATCCGCTGAAGCTCTTAAACTCATTTCCTCATTTCTCAACTGTAGGCGACAAGTAGTCTTAAAAAATTCCGTTACTTACTCTCTTATGCCAGTAAATTATGACGTTCCCCAAGAGTCAGTCCTGGGGCCTATCTTATTCTCAGTGTATATAAATGATCTTCCTTTACATATATCTTCTCCCTGTGAGCTTTTTGCTGATGACACTACTCTCCATAATAAAGACAAAGATGCTGACTCAGTATGTATCAAATTACAGAATGATCTCAATAAGCTTGCAAAGTGGAATAATTTGAACCATATGGCCCTCCATCCTCAAAAGTCTAAATTTATTATGACTACAACCAGACAAAAACGTCAAAATATGAAAGCTGATTTGTTTAAAATACGTATACAAGATAAAATCTTAGAAGAAGTTAATTCACACAAATTATTAGGCCTTGCAGTTGATAATAATCTTTCATGGTCTAATCATATTTCTGATTTGTCTAAAAGGTTATCTAACAAATTATTCTTGTTGAACCGAATCAAGAATTTCCTTGATCAACATACTAGAAAGTTATATTTCTATGCATATGTACAACCAGACATTAACTACGCCTCTACATGCTGGGATTTAGCCAGCACAAATTGTTTAAAACCACTAGAAAGCATGTACAGATGCGCTATTAAGCTGATACTCTTGAAATCTTCTCTACAAGCTAGTGATTATAAAGATCTTAACATTCTTCCATTCGATCAAAAATGTTGCTTTGATAAAGCTGTCTTTATGTATAAAATTATCAATAATCTTGCGCCACCTTATCTTCATGACAAATTCCCATTAATTAAAATTCGAGGCAAAAATATCCTATATACCCCTCGACCACGAACTGATCTTTTCAAGTCATCCCTTATTTACTCTGGTAGTAAATTATGGAATGTAATACCTACCCATTTAAAACAGAAAAATAGTTTGACATATACTGACTTCCATAAAAAACGCGAAAACAAAACAAGCTGAAGGTTGGGGGTGAATTTTATTGGTCACAATTGTACAGAGTGGAAGCGAGAATTCAACGTGATTTGATTCATTACACCGGTAATGTGTGAAAATGTCATCAGCAATATGTCTTTTGTGTGGAAAATCCAAGGTCACGTGACAAACCAGCTTGAAGTCCTAATACCGTTTGTGGCCACCATTTGCGTTGACAACTGCTTGACACCTGCGGCTCATTGAGTGGACCAGGTGGTTGATGCGTCCCCTTGGCACACCAGCCCACACATGGACGATGGCCTGGTGAAGTTGAGCCGCTGTTGCTGGTCGTGGATGCAGGAGGTCCAACCGTCT
>CM031596.1:87157831-87185331 GCA_018398815.1 Conus ventricosus | reverse complement strand
ATCCATCTTTCTATCTGTTTATCGATCCATCTATCCATTCATCCATCCATTCATGTCTATCTATACATGCATGCGCGCATCCATCCATCTATCTATCCATTTGTCTATCCATCCATCCATCCATTCATTCATCCATCCATCCATCTATCTACCTACTTATCTATCTATCTATCTATCTATCTATCTATCTATCTATCTATCTATCTATCTATCTGTCTATCTGTCTGTCTGCCTGTCTGTCTATCTCTCTATCTCTCTACCTATCTATCTATCTATCTATCTATCTATCTATCTATCTATCTATCTATCTATCTATCTGTACAGAGAGGGAGAGAGAGAGAGAGAGAGAGAGAGAGAGAGAGAGAGAGAGGAGAGAGAGAGAGAGAGAAGAGAGAGAGAGAGAGAGAGAGAGAGAGAAAGAGAGCGAGGGATAGAAATAGCCAGGTAGATAAAGAGATGGATATATATTGCTTTTATATGGAATTAAGATATTTCAACAAAACTATGACTTATCATTTTTATCTGCAAAACATGCATAATTCCATTTTTTTTTGTTTTTTGTTTTCAGGACAAAGCAGAAGATGAGCGTTTCAGAATCACAAGTCAGTGAGGAAGAAGAGCAAGTGAAGGTGAAGGCCGCTGTGGCGACACCGGATGTACGTCATCAGCTGCAAGTGATGGTGACAGGAAAGCTGGCGGACCGAGGCATCAGCACGACGGGGCTATGGAACAGCAGAGCCAAGCCAAAGGACAAGGTCAGGGAGGAAAAACAAAGTATTTTATTGTATTTGGGTTATTGTGCTACATCCTTGGTTTGTTTGAACAGCCCATTTTGCAATACTAGAGCGAAATGAACGATGCATGGCTTTATTCCATCAAATCAAAGTCCATGTATTCATCAGGCGGAAATGTACCTATTTAGAATTTGATCGAAAGAGGAGTCTAGTCGGTGTTTTACGATGAAGCACGCGTCTGGTTTGGATGCTGAAAGTCAGTGACAATTAGGAGTTTGCCGGCTTAACATAACGACAGTTCCTTGTATCATTTTGCTCTCCTAATTGAGATTTTTAAGGTCCTGGAATTCACAATTAATAAGTAGTTGTGTGGACAACCAGAGAAAAAGAAAAGAAAAACAGCCAGTATCCAAGCATGGAACTCATCCGGACAATAATTATCCACCCCGATGAAGGACAGCAAATCAAATCGCTGAGTACCTCCTTTTGTTTGTTTGGATTTCAAGACAGGACAAAGATACTGATGATAGTACTTCATGTCTTCCTTACAGTTGTGTGCTTAGTTTGCCCAAGCAAGAATATGAACATCCACGACGTCAATATTTTTCATGACATGCTCATTATGATCACCATGATGATGATGATGATGATGATGATCATCATCATCATGATAATGATAATGACCATGATGATCATAATTTTCATCATAATGATGATGATGATGGTGTGGTGGTGGTAATGATAATGATGATGATGATGATGATAATGACCATGATGATTATGATCTTCATCATAGTGATGATGATGATGATGATGATGATGATGATGATGATGATGATGAGACCATGATGATTATGATCTTCATCATAATGATGATGATGATGATGATGATGATGATGATGATGATGATCATCATCATCATCATCACCATCATCATCATCATCATCATCATCATCATCATCATCATCATCATTATCATCATCATCATCATCATCATCGTCATCATCAATGATGTCTTTGTTTATTTTGTTTCGATGGTCAGTTGACAGAGCAGGAGAAGGAACGACTGGCCAGACAGAGATACAACAAGAGGAAATGGGCCCAGAAGGACAGAGCCAGGAGCAAGGCCCTGCTGGACAGTCTGAAGCAGGCGAGTGCCTCTTGGATGGCGTCGGTCTATTGCCAACGCTGTTTCGGGGATGACATTAAATTGTGTCCATCTTAGTCTTTTGAATGACATTGATGTCTGTCCGTCTTTGTTTTCTGAATGACATTAATTTACGCCCATCTTTGTTTTCCGAATGACATTAATTTACGCCCATCTTTGTTTTCCGAATGACATTAATTTACGTCATTCTCTGTCTTCTGAATGACTTAAATCATGTCCATCCTTGTCTTCTGAATTACATTAATTTATGTCCTTCTTTGCCATCTGAATGACATTAATTTACGTCCATCTTTGTCTTCTGATTGACATTAATTCTGGCCCATCTTTGTCTTCTGGTTGACATTAATCTACGTGCATCTTTGTCTTCTGAATGACGCTGATTCATGTCCATTTTTGCCTTCTGAATGGCATTAATTTACGTTCGTCTTTGTCTTCTGAAACACATTAATTTACGTCCATTTTTGTCTTTTAAATGACATTAATTTACATCCATCTTTGTCTTCTGAGTGACATTTGTCTTTGTCCAGTTTTGTTCTAAGAATGACATTAATTTATGTCCATCTTTGCCTGATAAATGAATTCTGTTCCTGAGTGCCCATCTCTTTCTTTGCATTTGAGATACTGGTGTCCGTTTATATTTTCTGGATTATATCAATTTGTGTCTACCTGTCTTCGGAATAACACGAACCGATTTCCACCTGTTCCAAGACGACATTAATTCGTCTCTTTCTGTGTTTTCTGATTCACTTCAGTTTGTTTCTGATTCTTTTGAATCGCTTTAATTTTTGTCAGCCAGTGTTTTCAGAACATTATCCATGTGCATCGTTCTGTGTCTTAGAAATGGCATCAATCTGTGTCTGTTTATCTTCGGAATGGTACTTAGCCCATCCGTGTCTCCTAAATGCCTTTATTTGATTAAGTCCATCTGCATCTTTTAAATTGGAGTAATTTGGCTAAATCCGTGTGTTATGAATGATAGTTTATTGTGTCCATCATTCTTCCGAATGATAGTGATTTGTGTCTGTGTCTTCTGAGTAACAGTAATTTGTGTCCATCTGTGTCTTCTGAATGATAGTAATTTGTGTCCTTTGTCTTCTGAATGATAATAATTTGTGTTTATTTCTGTCTTTTTAATTTCAGTGAGGTAATGTTATTGTGTCTTCTGTGTCTGCTGGATGATTATAACTTGTATCCATCTGTGTCTTCTGATGATAGTCATTTGTGTTCATCTATGCCTTCTTAACATAAATAAACTGTGTCCTTTTCTGTCCTTTGGATGGTAATGAATTGTGTTCATCTGTACCATCTGTGACTCTTGAAAATAAGAGCCCATCTGTGTCGTGCGAATTAGAGTAACTCGTGTTTATCTGCGTCTTTTGATTTGATAGTAATTTGTAGTCATCTCTCTTCTAAATGACAGTCATTGTGCTAACCTGTGTTTTCTGAATTTCAGTAATTCCTGTCCGCCCTGTCTTCTGAAGTATAGCAGTTGTGTCCATCTCTGTCGTCTGGATGATAGTAATGGGTGTTCATCTGTTTCTTCTGAATGATGATAATTATGGTTCATCTGTATCCTCTAAATGATAGACGTGTGTCTTCTGAATGATAGTCATTTGCCTGTAATTGTCTGTTTTGAATGCAAGTAATTCATATTCGTCTATCTTTTCTAAAAAATGATAATAACTACTGTTCATCTGTGTCTTATGAATGATAGTAATGTAATTTATCTTAGTCTGTGTCTTCTGAATGATAGCAATTGTGTTCGTCCGTGTCTTCTGAATGATGGTAATCGGTACTCATCTCTGTCTTCTGAATGATAGTAATTAAGATCAGGAATATAGTTTTAGAACTTACCGCCAATGACATTGACAAACAAAGCACAAGACAAGACACGATGCATTTCAACCACTTGGGGTCTTCATCAGGCAAAAAAATAAATCACATTTAACATGTGGGACAGTACAAACTACGAAAAAAAAAAAAAAAAAAAAAGGGGGGGAATGAAAAATGACTTATCCGTAATTCTCCATGAAGGCGGAAATGACATGAGGCCAGGGGGATTATGGGAGAGGAAACAGAGGGGGGGGGGGGGGGGGGGGGGGGGGGGGGGGGTTGCGTCAGGGGAGGTGTGTGTGTGTGATATGATAGGGTTGTGTGTCTAGTTTATTAGGATGGTATGATATCTTTGTGATGGTTGTGGTAATGGTGGATAGATAATGATCAAAAAAAAAAAAAAAAAAAAAAAAAAAGGTGTGTGTGTGTGTGTGTGTGTGTGTGTGGGGGGGGGGATTTAAGGGGAAGGATCAAAACAAAATTAAGATTAGATAGATGGAGGGTTGCTGTAACTACTGTATGAAGTGAGTGAAGAGGATGTGGTGGTGGTGTATGTAAGTGTGTGTGTATGTGTGTGTGTATGTGTGTGTGTTGGTAGGGGATATTGCCAACTGATGTGGAAGAGGTGGGTATGTGTGTTTGGTTATTGTTGGATATTGATGCCTTGGGGGTGTAGTGTATTTCCAAACTGGGCACACTACACCCCCAAGGCATCAATATCCAACAATAACCAAACACCCATACCCACCTCTTCCACATCAGTTGGCAATATCCCCTACCAACACACACACATACACACACACATACACACACACTACATACACCACCACCACATCCTCTTCACTCACTTCATACAGTAGTTACAGCAACCCTCCATCTATCTAATCTTAATTTGTTTTGATCCTTCCCCTTAAATCCCCCCCCCCCCCCCCCCCCCCCCCCCCCACACACACCTTTTTTTTTTTTTTTTTTTTTTTTTTTTGATCATATCTACCTACCATTACCACAACCATCACAAAGATATCATACCCCATCCTAATAAACTAACACACAACCCTATCAATCACACACACACACCTCCCCTGACGCAACCCCCCCCCCCCCCCCCCCCCCCTCTGTTTCCTCTCCCATAATCCCCCTGGCCTCATGTCATTTCCGCCTTCATGGAGAATTACGGATAAGTCATTTTTCATTCCCCCTTTTTTTGTTTTTGTTTTTCGTAGTTTGTACTGTCCCACATGTTAAATGTGATTTATTTTTTTGCCTGATGAAGACCCAAGTGGTTGAAATGCATCGTGTCTTGTCTTGTGCTTTGTTTGTCAATGTCATTGGCGGTAAGTTCTAAAACTCTATTCCTGATCTTGCTTCGTTCGCCGCCTTCAGTCACTCCATTTTGAAAAGATAGTAATTAAATTTACACGATACACACACACGATACACGATATTTTATTTGTCCTCATAGAATACAAGGAAAATTTGTTTGTGGTGCCATTATCAAATTCACATATTGCAACAACTTATAAACTAGTATATCATTAAAAATATTCCACTCTTTGCACTGTGCTCAGTCATTCCTTGTCAATTCATTTATCCATCTTGTGTCACTCTATATATATAAATACTAACACATGCACACACACATCCTACCATCCTCTCCCCCACCCCCCCCACCCCCAGTTACACACACACACCACACCAATACAGAATCACACACACACACACCCCGCCAAAACAGTGTCATACACACACACACACACACACACCACACACACACACACACACACACACACACACACACACAAATGATAGTAATTTGTATCTGTATGTATTATCTGAATGACAGCAATTTGTGTCTGTTCGTTTCTTCTGAATGATAGTAAGTTGTGTTCATTTGTGTTTTCTGTGTGCCATCTAGTTTTGTCCGGCGATGTGCGTACGGGTCTTTATTTTGGACTTGTCTGATATCCTATGATGAACAGCCGATCGTACAAAATCATATATTTATCTTTAAAACACACACACACACACACACACACACACCGGCGATGATACTGACATTTAGAAAGCTGCAATATCTTTTGCTCCTTTCCTGCCGTTTCGTAAGAAATCAAACGTCTATTTCTGATAGAAAAGAGTGAATGAAACCGAAGTTTCAAAGTTCAATTCGTCAAGAAGGCGTCACAACGTGTGGACTAACCCATTTACGCTGCACCATATCAGATGAGCTATTAACCCGCAACGCTTACGTATTACACTTAAAAATGAATCGTCCAGTTAATAAATAACAGAGTTGTGACAAGAGTTTGATGGACAAGACCTGACAGATATCTAAACTGCATATTGTGCGCTTGTCAGGCCATGATTGATGTAAATTAATTAAGAAAGTTAAACTAAAACTAAGTATGTATGTGTTGAACCACCGACCTGATAACATTTTAATTTCGAATCGTGCATGCTATTTATGAGATTTTGTTCCTGTGTGTTGTGTTTGACACTTCATGTCTGAGCATCTAGCGTGATTTGAAATTTTGTTGTCGTTTTGCCGTTTTGGGTTCATGCGTCCTTACTTACTGGACATTTTATTCCTATGTCTTCTGTCTGTATTTGGAGGTTAATGAGTGTTGTATCATTGGACCTTTTGTGCTTTCGTCTTCTGTTTACCGTTTTGGGTTCACGTGTTTTAAATTATTTGGCATTTTGTCTCCATGCCTTCTGTTTGTCGTTCGTGGCCAACGTATCTTGTCTTATTTGACATTTTGTTCCCATGTCTTTACCGTTTTGGGTTTATGTGCATTGAATTATTTGACATTCTGTCCCCATTTCTTCTTTTGCCGTTCGGGGTCCACATGTTTTGTATTATTGGATATTTTGTTTCCCATGTCTTCTGCTTACTGTGTTAGATTCACATGTCTTGTATTATTTAACTTTTTGTTTCATGCTTCTGTTTGCCATCTTGGATTATGTGTCTTGCATAATTTGAATGTTTGTTTCCGTGTTTTCTCTGCTGTTTTGGGTTCATGTGCCCTGTGTTATTTGACGTTTTGTTCCCCATGTCTTTTGCTTGCGGTTTGGGGTGCCTGTATCTTGTGTGATTGACATTCTGCCCCTGTGTCTTCTGTTTGCAGTTTAGGATCCACATGTCCTTAATTATCTAACATTTTGCTTCGACGTTCTTTTTCCGTTTTGGGTCCCGCATCTGGTATTACTTAATGCGCTGTCCCCAATAGCCGTTTTGTGTTCACGAGTCTTGTATTATTAAAAATTTTGTTCCTGTTTCTTCCATTTGCCGTGAAACATGTTGTGTCTGCGTGTCTCCAGAACAGTTTCTTTTCATCCCTTGTGTCTTCTGTGGAGTGCCCCCCGCCCCCTCCATCTGTCCTCTGTCAAGTGTTTTGTCCTCTTCTGTACCATATGAGTAGTGTTTTGTTCCCTCTTGTCTTCTGTGTATTGTCTTGTCGCCCTGTGTATTTAGTGCAGTGTTTTGTCTCCTATTGCTTTTGTAGAGTTTTGTCCCCTCTTGTCTTCTGTGTATGCCTTGTCCCAGCAGCGTTTTGTCTCCTGGCTTTGGTGTAGGTTTTTTCCCCTTTCGCTTTCTTTGTAGTGTGTTGCTCCCTTTTTGTTGTCTGTGGTTTTTTTTCCCTTGTGTCTTCTGTACAATGATTGTCCACTCCTTCCTTCTGTGTAGAGTTTTGTCCCTTGTAGCTTCTGTTTAGTGCTACAAACCCGTGTGTCTTCTGTTAAGCGTTTTGTTCCGCTGTGTCTTCAGTGCATTGTTTTTTCCCTTTCATCTTTTGTGTAGTATACTGTCCCTTTGTGTCTCCTGTTCAGTGTTTTATTTTTTTCTCTCTTCAACGCAGCGTGTTTCCCTTTTTATCTCTGTTTCATGTATTGACCCCTTTTATATTCTGTTTATGTTTTGCCCCTTTGTGTGACTGGTTAGTTGTTTTATCCATTTTTGTCTTCACTGCAGTGTTTTTATATTTGCATCTCATGTTTAGTGTTTGTTCCTCTGTGCCTCGGCACAGCGATTTCCACCTCCCCCCCTCCGTTTATCTCTAATTATTGTTTTATCCCTTTGTCTTCTGTTTAGTGTGCTGTCCGTCTGTGTCTTCTGTTTAGTGTTTTGCCCGTGGATTCTCAGCGTGATGACTTTTTTCCTTTTAGCTTCTATTGATTGTTCTAACCCTTTTATCTTACTAATTGTTTTAACCCTTTTGTCTTCTATTGATTGTTTTAACCCTTTTATCTTCTATGATTGTTTTAATCCTTTTATCTTCGATTCAGTGCTTTGCCCCTTTGTGTATTCTGTTTGGTGTTTTGCCCCCTTTTGTCTCCAGTGCAGTGCTTTTCCCCGTTTTATGTTCTGTTTAATATTTTGTCCCGTTGCGTCTCCTGTTTGGTGTTTTGCCCTTTTTGTCTTCAGTGCAGTGGTTTTAATTTTTTATTTTATCTTCTGTTTCATGTGTTGTCCCTTTGTGTCTTCTGTTTAGTGTGGTTTGTATGTGTTCAGCGCAGTTGGTTATGTCCCTTTCATCTTCTCTTTAGAGTTTTATCCCTTTTACCTTCTATTTAGTTTTTCATCCCTTTTGTCTTCGGTTTATTTTGTCATTTCCTTCTTCTGTTTAGTGTTTTGCTCCTTTTTGTCTTAAATGCAGTTTTTCTCCTTTTATCTTCTGTTTTTTTTTTTGGTCTCCCTTGTGTCTTATGTTTAGTGTTTTGTCCTTTTATAGCATTTGTACAGTGACGATTCCCTCTTTATCTTCTGTTTAAGGTTTCATTCCTATATTCTTTGGTGCGGGGTTTTTTTTTTCCTTTAATGTTTTGTTCAATGTTGTGTCCCTGTTATGTTTTTCGTGCACTTTTTTCCGTTTCATCTTCTGTTAGGTTTGGTCCTTGTGTTACTTCAGTGAATCTTCTGTTAGGTTTGGTCCTTGTGTTACTTCAGTGAATCTTCTGTTAGGTTTGGTCCTTGTGTTACTTCAGTGAATCTTCTGTTAGGTTTGGTCCTTGTGTTACTTCAGTGAATCTTCTGTTAGGTTTGGTCCTTGTGTTACTTCAGTGAATCTTCTGTTAGGTTTGGTCCTTGTGTTACTTCAGTGAATCTTCTGTTAGGTTTGGTCCTTGTGTTACTTCAGTGAATCTTCTGTTAGGTTTGGTCCTTGTGTTACTTCAGTGAAATGTTTTGTCTGGTGTGTATTCTGCTTGCCATTTGCCCCATGTCACTACTGAATATGATTTTTCTTCCACTGGAAATATCCATCTGTGTCTGCTGTTTGACGGTTTTCTTAGTCTGTAGTTGGACTTTTTGTGTGCGTCTTTCGTCTGTTGGATGTTGTGTTGCTGAGCGCTTACACTTTGACATTTCATCTGTCTTTTTGTTTTACTTTTTTCGTTGTTGACAATTTTCTGCTTCCCTAAAAATGTGAATGTGCTGAGCTGCCTTGGAAATTTAAATGTAAGACGTCATGATGTGGATGTTGATGATGTGACTCACAGATCTGTTTTATTCACGGCTCAGATGCTACATCCATCATTACTATTCAAACAAGCTTGTGATAATTCCCGGTTTAATTCAAGGAGTTGTATTCTTTCAGACTAACGGTGTACTAGAATACATGAACCAGCAGCTGAAACGTGAGGTGGGCAGACTGCAGCAGAGGACGCTTTCTCTGAAGAACATCTTGCTGGATCACGACTGTCAGCTCAAGGCTCCAAGGAAATACATCTATGCGCCATTCTCACAAGGGTGGACCAAAGGCAACGTCGGTGCGAGGGACTCACAAAAGACTGGCGGCAAGCACTCTCTTCTGGCACTGGAATCCGTTCCCCCTTTCAGTGGTGCCAGGAAAGAGGACAGTACAAGACGCACACTGTCACACTGTCTTACTCCTGTCGCCAAGACTGGTTTCATTGCTGTTGACGAACATCTTGCCAGTCAAAGACCATGTGCCTCTCATCAAGCCCGACAGTCAGAACATTCAAAACCCTGTTTCCGTACAGTAATCAACCTGGCAGCAAGGCACGGAATGAGCACAGACATCCAGAAAGTTGCTTTCACCACAGAGAACCCGGCTGGAGACACTGAGCTGAAGTCAGAAAGTGAGAATGTTAAGAGTGATGATGAATCTCCGTCATCTGACCCATCTGGTGGCGCTGAAAGTGTGCCGTCACTGACTTCTGGAGGGTTTGTCGTCAGCGAGCTGTCAGACACCAGTACATCCTATCTACAGATGTTGCAGGGCCATGAGGGCGACGCTGACAGGACGGAAGACCCGAGTGAAACCTCAAAAAAAAGGAAAGGGCGACATGGACAGCGTAACGAAGACAGCGGTTCTCCACCAGAGAAAAGAACACGTGGAAGTATAGCAGTTCCTGATGGGTTGAAAAGCGACGACTTGATGACGGTCCTCGTCCTTCCTCCAGCACCATTCAGACAAAACTGGGTGAAGTCTGATCCAGACGTGGAGAAGAGACATCTGACCGCTGACTTTGCAGGGACACCGGCCGCATCAACAATCGTCACACCCTACTGTAACAAACCATTAGAACGTCAGTCTGGAAGCTGTACGAGTTCTCACACAATAAACCAGAGAGAAGCAAAGAAAGCCAACCAGGCAAACGCCAACACCGATGTCTCGCACTTTCCACGAAAATCAAAACATGCATTTCCCGGACCGGGCCAGCCCAAAACAAGAAAGGGAGCGCTCATGGAGAGATGGTTTGCCCAAGAACAACGCAAAGAATCAACAAAGAAAATAATAAAAACCATGAATACTTTTAGTGTACAGACAAAGACGTTGACACAGATCATCGTGAATCCTTGGGCCGTGGGAAGTCCCAAGCCTCCAGACACAGATCAGAGGCACAGCCCTGCTTCAGTGGATCTTGACCTGAAGCAGACACCAGTCTGCTCAGAGAAAGATTCCGATACTGACGCCAACAATGGTGCTGCTATGTCCAGTGTTACTGATATGAGACTTCCAGTGGTGTCGTCTATCTTTGGCAGCTCATTTACCGTGAATGTTTCAACATCCCTTAAATCAGAGTCAGAATCCAGTGCAGCAGCAAGTGCTACGCCACACTCAGATACTGAGGAAGCGCAGGACTTGAGTAACTCCCAGGTCTTTAAGACAGCCGACTCGAACATGTCCTCAGCAACGGCCTCTCTGACAGGCGATGTGGGCGACCCCCCATCCCCAATCTCACTAACGAAGGCAGCACCCTCACACGGAGAATGTCCTGGCCCAGTGACGATGCAGAACCCCAGAGCTGTCCAGCCAGCCGTCCTCGCTGCTTGTCTCTTCCTTCCCAGTTTTCCGACGTCATCTTTGATGCAGCTGACAGTGGTGTCCAAATGTTCTTCACCAATGAACAGCTCATGGAGATGCTTTCCAATCCTGAAGAAACCCTCTTGAATGTCTACCGATGTTGGCGGCAGGTAGCGTTAATTTACTATGTCCCAAACCCAACGGTTTCCCAGACCTAGCATCGTCATCAAACGAGGCTGACGAAGCGCCAAGAAACATTCCCCAAAATTTTTACGGATTCACCCTTCCACACATCTACCCCCCATCCCTTCCCCCCTGCTTTTTACCTGCCCCCGGGTACGTTGGAAAGGGGCCCCCTTAAAGGGGGCGGGGCAACAACGGGTGGGCGGGTCGCTTTTAAAGGGGCCCAAAAAACGGCGGGGGGCTTTTGTGGGGGAAAGTTTGATAACACCCATACGGGGTAAGCACCCTATTTTTGGAAAAATGGAATTTTTCCACGGGGAAAATGCCGCGGTACCAAAATGGGGGGGAAAATTTGGACCCATCCCCAATCCCTTTTCCCCCTCCCCCGATTTCCCCCCCCAAAAAAAAAGGAAAAAAAAACAAATTTATTCCCCCTTTGGGGAAAAATGCGCTAACCCAAAAAAATTTTTTCCCTTCTTGGGGTTTCTTACCAAAAAAAAACCCTAAAAAAAGTAAAATTTCATGATTTTTCGGCCCCTGGTGGAAAGCCCGTTTTTGGCTCCCAAAATTTTTCCGAGGGGGTTCAAACCCCCCACATTTGAAGTTTTTTCCCCAAAAATTCATAAATCAGGGGCCCCCCTTTTTTTTCCCCCCCCCTTTCTGTATCAACCCCCCTTTTGTTTTAAGGTAATTTTTTAAATTGGTTTTTTTTTTTTGCATTTTTTTTTTTCTACTAACTGTTAATTTCATTTTTAACCCTTTCGGGTTCGCCCGATTTTTTTGTTTTTTTTAAACAACCACCCCAAAACGGGGAAAACCACCCCCCAACGAAGAAAACCAAAAGCCGGGCAGAGGGAACAAACGGCAGACGAAGAAGAAACCCCCAACCCAACACACCAACCCAAAGGGCATAAAATTTAATTTCCAACCCGGGAAGTCTGGTTTCCAAATTTTCATTCAAAAAACAACCCCGGAAAGAAAAAGAAAAAATGACCCCTTCCCCCGGGGAAATGCTCGTTTTGTTCGGTTCTGGTTGGTTTTCGCCCAAAGGGGGCAAAAAAATTTTTAAAAGTTTTTTGGGGGGAAATTTATTTCATATTTTAAAAAATCCCACTTTTTTAATGTTTTCTTTTTAAATTTTTGAAAGTTTGTTTTTTTTTTTTATTTTTTTTCTTTGCCCTCAAGGGGAAGGCTTGGGTTCGCTCTGCTTCCAAAGTTTTGGTTCCCAAAAAACAAACAAAAACCCAACCACACACAGAACCGAGAAACCCACCCCCCACCAACGCCCCCGCCGCCCAAACGCCCCCCAACCCAACCACCCCCCCCACCCCCCCTCTTTCTTTCCCTTTTCTCCTTCTCAAGCCCTCCTCGTCTCCTGCCCCTCTTTTCTCCTTGCGCTTGTTCCTTTTTGTTGCCTCCCCTTCCTTTTTCTTAAAAAAAAACACCCAACAAAAAAAAACTTCAACAAACACCACACCAACCATCCAAAACCCCACCCTTTGGAAAAGGTTTTTTTTTCCCCTTAAAACAGCTAAACAATCCGGACAGTTGAAGATTATTTAACCTTTCCCTTTCTTTTTTTTCTCTTATTGTTTCTGTTCAATTTTTTTTCGTGTCGTCGTTCTCCTCCCCCCTTTTTTTCCTTTTTTTATTTTTTCATTCTTTTTTTTCTTTTGCCAAAGTCCTTGTTTCTTGGTCCCTGTTTTGTCCCCATTGTTTTGTCTTTTCCCTTGTGTGTTCCTCTTTTTCCTTATCCCCCAAAAAAAAAAACCCCCCCCAAAAAAACCCCAAACCCCCCCCCCCCGGGGCGTTTTTTTTGACTGTGTTTTTTTGCTTGGGTTTTTAGTTTAAAAATTTTTCCCTGGTTTTTTGGGTCCTTAAATTTTTTAAAAACACCAGAAAAAAAAGGGTTCAAAATGATTGGATCCTCCCCCTTGCTTGTTTTTGTTTTTTTTTTTTTTAATTTTTGGGGGAAATTTTGGGCCGTTTATTTTAATTACCAAATTTTGTCCCATTGGTTGCTTTTTGGTTGATTTCTTCTTTTTCGAACTTTTTATAAGGCCACAAAACCCCAAAACCCCCCCCACTCACCCCCAAAAAAAAAAAAATTGGCCCTTTTTTAAAGGGAAAAAAAAAGGGAAGGAAAAGGTTTAGGCCCTTGTGTTTTTTTTTTTTTTTTTCCAAATGGTGTAAACCCCCCCCCCCCCACCCCCCCCCCCCCCCCTTTTCCATACTGACCTACAGGGGGGGGTGCGGGGGTTTTGAACCCAAAGGTTTTTTGGAAAACAAAAAAAAAAAAAAAAACCAAAAAAAAAACCCCCCAAAAAAAAAAAAAAAAAAACCTTTGGGTCTAAGGCACGGGGGGTTTTCCCCGCAAGGCCCTGTTGCGCATCATCAATCGCCCAAAAACGTACCCAAACTTGACGGAAAAAGCCCAGTGCCCATTTTTTTGTCCAAAAACTGATTTTTTTGGGGCACAACGTGGCACAGTTAGAGAACAGTAAAAGGCCCGGGTTTTCTACCCCCACCCCCCCTCAACCATTTTCCCGGGGGATGACTCTAAAACCGGTTTTACTTTTCCTTGAAACCCCATCCACTTCTCTTTTATAACCAAAAAATAACGATTATCTACAACAAACATACTGGTAGGATTATCCGTTTTCAATACAATTTTCTAAATTTTTAGTTTTTTTGTTTTTGCTTAATCCTGTGTTTTTCCTGCATTTTCAATAACACTTTTTTCGCGCATCTTCCATCAAATGGCCCCTTGCGTTCATGTGAAATAAAAAACGTCTTTAATTTTTCTCTAAAGTTTTTAAACGAGTTATTTTTTTTGAAAAAAAACCCAACACTTACCCCAGAAGTCTTCCATGAAAGCCTTTTTGAAAAGTTTTTCTTTTTTTAATATACTCTTTTGCCGAACAGCACTATAATAAATAGGGTTGCTTTCTCTCAAAAATTTAAAAATGTTCTAAAACCCACCACCTTATTGCGGGACAATTAAATTTTAAGTCTCATCCGCCCATATAAACCTTTTTCATTATTCTTTTTCCATTAAGTGTTGGGCAAAAATTGCTATATGATCAAAATTTTTAAAAACGTAAAGTTTTAATGGGTCGGGGCAAATATTTTTTTTTTTCCCCCCCATTTCCCCCCAAAATCATTGAACAATGGGGGGATTTTATCATAAATTTTAACTCGCATTGAACCAAATTTGTCGCTCCTAGTTTTTTTATAACATAATTTAATTAATCCAGTTATTTTTTTTATCATACTCCCCGTCAAAATTTGTTCAGTATAATAAAACCCTATGGGCCCTAAATTTTAAAAAGATTAATCAATTCATTTTCTGTAAATCGTTTCAATTTATACAATATCAATTTTGTCGTGGTTGTTAGGGCCTTAAATATCCTCGTTTTGTAAAGAAACAACGACAGTAATTTTAATTTTTAAACGCTAAGTTTTGCCAGCAATAAAAATTCCTTTCATAAATTGTCCTGACTCCCCCGCCCTTTCTTCCCTCATCTTTTAAGACAGAAATTTTCAAATATAATTGTGAATGGTTCCCCTAATTTTGGGCGGAATGAACTGTAATTTTGTAGAACTTTCTTTAAAACCGTTTTTTCGTGGAAAATGTACTTTTTTTCCCGATCTGCTTATTTCGTCTTTTTTTCCATACTGTCCTCTGGATAAATTTAAATTTTAAAGGACCAGAGTTGAAAGTTTTTTCTGAAACTTTTTTGACGGTTTTCCCAAAAATGTAAATGGGCTTAAAAATTCAAATTTTTGTCCCATTCAAAGGTTTTCAAGTGCCATTGTGCGGGTTTTGAACTATTTTAATTCATACTCCCCCCGCATTATTTTTTTCTAGTTTGCCAGGTTCAGTTTGGGAAATTTTTGTTGTCCCCAAACCTCTTTGCTTTTGTAATAACCATCTTTATTACTCAAAACCATACAAAGCGCCTACCCGGGTTTCGTTCAAAGCCCCTCGGTTCTGCAAGGTCTTAAAAATTTAAATTATAAAAATCACAGGTGTAACAAACCCCCCGTTTTCTTCTGGTCCTCGTGCATTTTTTTTAGTACAACTATTATTTTTTTTCCAAAAAAAATGGTACTTATCCTTTTTAAGTTTTTTCCCCTTTTTTTGTCTTGATTTTTAATTAAATGATCTGACCCCCCCACAACTAATCGTTTAAACTGTAATTGGGGAATTGTAAAATTTTCATAATCGCAAAGCATTTTTCCCCTTTGGGGAAAGGCCTTAAGACGTTGAGGGTTTTTCCATCTTAAGTTTTCATCAGGCCATTCACCAAAAGTGAACATGAAAAATGAAGTAAGGGCAAGATCGGGGACTTTTCCCCCCCTCAAAAAGTATTTTATCTGGTGTAACTTAAACTATGATTGCCAGCTGCAAAGCCTAACATTTTACATCTTATCAAAAAAAAACCTGTTCTTCTTCAGGCTTAAAATTTTTTAACATTTTTTTTTAGTTTTGCATTGTAATTTTGAGAGTAATGTTGAAGTTACTCATTGCTTCTTTTAGTGAGAAAAACCTAATAACCATAGGTTTTTTAAACCTGGCTAACTTGGCCCCTGTTTTGTCAACTTTAAAAATCTTATTATTGTTTTTTGGATTTGTTATATTAAACCATACGACTTTGTAGAAATTTCATGGAGTGAAATTTTCCCGGGTTCTGCTCGTTATCAAGCATATCTAAAAACGAAGGACGGTTTTGGGGTTGTTTTTGTTACAAACATTTTTAAAAAAAATTTAAAAATGACTTCAAATATAGGGCAAAATTTTCGTTGGGTGCACTACAATTTAAAAATATAAAACTGATACTCTTGACATTTCGGACCCAGACTGACACCTTTAAGAAAAGGGAGACTCCATTAAAAGATATTTTAAACCCCCTTTAAAAAAAGACACTCGAAAAGTGTGGTTCAGTCACCCGATGCGTTTTATCAAAACCCAGTTTAAACTTTGCGTGTTTTGTGCATCAACTGGTGTGGGTGTCGTTGCTGTCTTTAAAACTCCGATCCTTTATGGGGCGTGTACAGATTTCATTTCTATTACGCCTTCAACGTATTTTGACTGAACGAAACGCCATTACCAAATGCAAACCGTTTAACCCTTTCAGAACCGAAAGAATGAAGGTTTTAAAAGGATCGTAACAAATTTTTAATATTAAGTTAAGGGAAAGACTTAGACAAAAGTTGGCCCTTAATCATGGCTTGGGGCCCCCCTTATTTTTGGGGCGTGCACAAAAAGTATAACTATACTGGAATCCCCCCTTACACACTTTCTCTTCAGGCAAGGGTTCACCTCGGGCCAAGAGCAAGAATTCTAAGGGCCTAACAAAGAGGAATAGAACGAATAAACGCCCTTTTCGTACTACTTTTGGTGTTTGTGGGGTTCCAACACAGAAAGATCGAGCATAACTATCCTTTACTGGCTTTGATGCACAAAAACAGTCTTGGCAAATTTAAAAGGACGTTTTAATTTCTACATTGATTTGCCTTCAAGTATAAAAGGTCCCAAAATTTTTTTAAAATTGAAAGACGAAAGTAATTTGCGTTGGCACGGTTATACATGTACCTTCTGCCCTCAGACCCCATGGGAACAATAATAAACTACAACAATGAAACCCTTGTGGAGGCAATAAACAGAATTTGGAAAAAAACAAAATTCTGGCCCTGTAATTTTACAAACAATAAAAAACAAGTGCCCCCCCAAAGATAAGTCACCAACCCCCGGGGGCCCAAAGCCCAAAGACGTTGAAAAACACAAAAAAAAAATGACCACGAATAGAAAAGACAGCATAGTTGTTGGATTAACGGGCCTAGGATTACTCTTTTTTTATCTTACAAAGATACCAAATAAGAGAACTAATGCCTAAGTGCTCGGCCAAAAACCCAAACTACTTGCTTGCAGTAGAAAAAAGCCAGCTAACGATTTCCCCCCCTAATGTCCCGGGAAAAGACTATAGTTTTTCCCGGCAATTTTTTAATAAACCCCCGCAAGATTCAAGTTGTTTTTTTTAACCCTGATTTTCAGTGGTGTGGAGGCGTTGGGGGGAGACAGGGACTTTGACCACCCCCGCCTGTAATACCCCACCCCAGTGTACTTATTGCAAATCCTGGGCTTTTTATAAGCTTGCAATGTGATCCCTGCTCTTAAAAGGGTTTTTTTCATTCTGCTACGTCGGTTTTATATAAATTCTTTGGTATTTCTCTTTTTTGCTCACTTGATTCGTAATTCTTCTTTGTTATAAAAACACTTCTGTCTTGCGTCTTTGATTTCAAGTTTTTTTTAGTTTTGTTCTATTTTTTCTTTAACATCACACCCTAATTTTGGGCGTCAGCATCGCGGTTTTTCTTTTTTTTTTCTAAAACCTTCTTTAGTTCACTCAGTTTTGCAAAATTGTTTATTATTCGCCTCTAAAGGTTTTAAAAAGTGAAAGGGCTTCTAATTCTCTCTGGGGAGCCGTGGTTTGCTTTTTTTTTAAAACTCTGTTTTTTCGGAAAAAGTTTTTTCTGTTCTATTGCTTTTATTTTTTTGTCTGCTTTTTGATTTAAAACTTCAAGCCCATTTTTTGTATTTGGTTATTGTTGGGAGTTTGTTGTGTTTTAAAGTTTAGAACGCCTCCCTATTTAATTCTGGTTAGAAAGGCCAAGGGTTTTTCGAACTTCCACCTGAAGGTGTTTTTTGATTGTCCCATCCTAAAATTTTGTGAGTCTCTTTTTATTGTAAGCAAAAAGGTTTGTCCTTGTTGTTTTTCACATACAAATGGTCATTTTTATTCAAAATAACAGGGTATATATTTCGGGAGGTTCTAGTCCTAAACTTTGGGTTTTAAAATGTCTGACCTTACTTTCTTTAATTACCCCTTTTGCACCCTTTAATTATCAGCAAGAGACGCTGAGCGAGCTGCCCCAAGGGGAATCACTCATTCTTTCCCCAGGATCGGGAAAATCATAAATCTTCAATGCCTCCATGTTTTTAAAAATTTAATTTTTTTTATTTTGTTTTTAAAAAAAGTCACAAGCATATGGCTCGATTTTGACCCGCATAAAAGACTGAAAAAAACCCCTTTGGGCGTAAAGGGAAAATAAGGGGAAATTACTTTTCCCCAAATAACCCTCTACTATTGATGTGGATAAAATTTCTTCCAAATTTCCCAAACCTGGAGGGGATAAGTGATTTTGCCAGCTCTGCGCGTTTTACTTTCAAAATAGAATCGAATCAGCAAAAACCCCCAAGCAGGACAGTTGTCGAGAATCGGGGGCGGGCAATCGTTAAGAAAATTTCTATAAAACTTGAGGGCAAAAAATATTTTTTACACAAGGGAGACTTTTTTTAAACCCTATTTGTCTAGGGCAAACCCGAAAAAGAAAGGGCCGATCTTGCTTTCAAGGACGAAAAATGAATAGCATAAAAACAAGAATAGGCGCTGAAGTTATAAAGACAACAAAAAGTAGCACGTAAGTTCGCGTTGGTAAGCTTTTCATCCCCCTGATTTTGGTTGTTAAAAGGCATCCCCATACTTCAAGGAGCTTTAAAAAGAAAATTGTCATATAACTAATTTAAATGACTACAAAATTTTTATTATATCTGAAGACACCGAAGCAAATACAGTTTCTGAACTTTTAGAGTTTGGTTGTTAGAAACCCCAAAATTTAGCAAGGCTGTTTGGGGAAACAATATCTTTAAAAAATTAGCAATATATTCAAAAGGTTTCATCATTCAAATACCCCCAAAAGCAAGGCAACATAAGGAATTTAGTTTTAGTGCCACAGCAAGATCGCTTAAAGGTATTTATTGCTGTCGAAAAAAGAAGAACCACAAAAAAACTGAAAATTTTTTTTAAACCCTAAAATAACAAAAGGCAATTCAATTGAGGGTGCCCAACCAAATAAAACGCAAGGGGGGTTAAACCTTAAAACTTTTTGATGAATAAGAAAATTTTTGGAGGGGGGGGGTGTAGAAGTCCGACAGTAGACCTCGTTCTAAAGATCTACACCTTCCAGTTTTTGGCTTGATGTTTAAATTAACAACGAAATAGGGTTTAGGGATTGACCAAAGGTCAAAAAGGGGTAAATCAGTTACATGGAAGGGGGAGAACTGTTAGAACGTAATAAAATTGAAATTGAAAAAGAAAAAGAGTCGAAAACCCCGCTTAATTGCATTTTTTTTTAAATTTTGATGCGCAGCTGAAATTAAGAAACAGTTAAAAGTATACAATACAAAATTTATTTTTTTTTTTTTAAAAAAGCACCCCCTAAAAAGTTTTACCAAAAATCGCCAACAAGCCAGAGTGCCAGAAAAAGGAAGTAAAAAAACCCTGACAAAAAAACCCTTCAGTTAAAAAAATTACACAAAGCAGCAAATATAAGAAAGCCCCTTTCAAAATCAGAAAAAGCCAAACGAAGGTATTCTGTGCCTTTAATCTGTTCCCATTTTTAATAGGGACATGGGACAAAAGCGCGGCATCCAGAACGAGTGGGGGGTCTCTTCAACGGGCATAGGCACACCGCAGTTTTAAACCCTAGGTGTTTGCTTTGCTTTTGGGCCGTGCTCTTAGCTGTAGGTGCAGAAAAAAATTAAAAACAAACCAAAAACCCCAAGCTATGGTTCAACTAATAACAGCTAAACTTTAGTTCCTTTAATTGATAATAAATAAAGCACTAGCTGACCAAACTCAGGATGAAGAAAATTTGTTTGTTTTCGGCTGTTTTTAAGATACAAAAACAAAAGTTGATTTTTAAAGAAAGGCAAGGGCAATTTTTCTCAAAAGCCGCACGAGCAGAAAAAAAGGAAGTTTAAAAAAAAACAAACATTAAACCCCTTTTTCTAAAGCCACATAAAAACGCCCAAAGGGGGTTTATATTTAGTTATGAGCCAAACACAAAAAGACCGTTGATATTGATTCGGGTTAAAATATTTTTTTTAAATTTAAAAAAATATTTGGGTTTAAAAAGAAAGCCGCATGGGAAGAATATGAAAGGGCCCCGAGAATTGTTTGAAGGGAAAGCTCGAGGGGAAAAAATTTGTAAGAGTCTGAAGATATTTTATTTTTGAAGTTTTTAAACCAAAAAAGTGCGGGGAAAAAAAGTTTTCTGCAATTTCAATTCCCGAAACAAAAAAAGACCCGCCAGTTAAAGTAATGTTGCTGTTTTAATCGATAATAAAATAAATGAAGAAAATCTAGAAGTTGGGTCCAAAATAAACAGCGACATTCTTTCCCCCCCAATGACTTTAAAACCCCCTTGGGGGACAAACGCTTTTCACGTTTATGAAGCCCCTGAAGAAGCCCAAAAAGAAGGCTCTGGTTGGTCAGAGGGGGAAGTCCCAGAGAAGATTAAAACAGGTAAATATGCAGATTTTTGGCAAGGCTTCTTCCGCTGCCCCCCCGTTGGGGCGAAAAAAAGCAGTTTAAACATACAAAATAAGCAACAAATTTTTATGTGGTGTGTTCTTCAAGGCGATCAGTCCGCAAACAGCAGAGAGAGGACTAACTATTTTGGGTTACATCAATGATCTTAAATTTTAATGGAAATCCTTTCCTGTTTGGGAATCAAATTGTCAGTTTTTAAGAACAAAACAAAACCCAAAATTTAAAATTTTACACATGGGAGAGTAAACAAATCACAGCCCCTTAAAGTGTCCAAAAACAGCCCCAACAAATTTGGGGAACCCGGAAAAACATTTGACTTACTTGATGGTTTTTACCACAGGGTACCCCATTACACATTGTACGAACAAGAGTAGATTTTTGGGCATCTTTTAAAGCTGAACAAAACAAAAATTTTGTAGAAAATGTTTTTAAAAAAAATTTTCCCTCCGTTCAAGCCGGAGCGAAAAATAAGAAACACGTATCGGGCCCGTTTCTGTAATACAGAAATAATTACGCCCCCCCGGATCTAAAGTTTGTTTTTGAATGGAAACGGGTGCAAAATCTCCCCATGTTGTTTACGCAATTTGAGTCGCTTATTGTTCCCCTTTTAAAGGGCCACGCCCAAAAACTTCGAAAAAAAGTCTTAATGAGTAATCATCAGATTTGTTCATTTGCCTTATTGTTGCAGGGGCGATGGGGCCCATTCAGCACCAAATTTTAAGAGGGCCAATGGGCGAAACTTCTTAGAACGCATGCAGAAAGTGCGTAATGACTGTTCTAAAATCAAACTTTTCTGAAATATAATGACGCCCGAAAACCAACAACAGTAAAATCAGCCACCATTTTTGGGTTTTGGGGTTTAGAAACTAATTTAAAAAGTGAGGACGCGAATCCCACGTAAGAGCCATGACACATTAGTGAAGTTTAGAGGGGCAGACACATAAATGCAATCTTCAACTAAATTTGAACCAAAGACAGGAAGCTGCCCATTTCTTTCAAACTTGCGAGGGGTTTCGACTCCACCCCTTTTTGCAAGCATAACCCACGCCCTTTGGGTGTCATGCTTGCACGTCATCAAAAAAATAAAAGTGTTTCACTTTAATAACATGTCTTTTATGCTCTATGCAGCACTGATGGGTTCATTAGAGTCATTATCGCGCCTTTAAAAAACCTCCCAAAAAGGAAAAAATAATTTTTACCAAAATTTTGTTAGAAAGGGCGTTTTTCCCTTATGAAACATGAACAGTTGGGAAAGGTTTGCGAAGACACACTTCCCCAAATTTTCGTTTTTTTAGTTCGAGGAAGGAAATCAGTGACTCCCCCATTACCAACATGCCAAGATTTCGTGGCAAAGTAGATGTAAAACAATGGGAACATCATATTATACTTATGGCGATGTATGTTTGTTGGGGGGAGCTTTGAAAAATTTCGAAGACCTGCAGAAAAATTTCAGTTTTTGGGTCCTGCGCATTTTTTTTTCTGCGCCTGGGGGTGAGCGGGACCCTTCTTAAAGTTTATGGAGACAGATTGATTTTTTGCTAATTTACCCAAAGATTCAGATGATGAAAAAAGGGTTGGTGGGAGGAATTTGTATGGCGTGCACCATTTGTAAAGCAAACAACAAATACTTGAACGACTTGACCAAGAAAAGGTTAACTTTTCCCCTGTATTTAATGCAAACAATCTGTATGGATGGGCAATGGCGCAAAACGCTTTCCCTTAGCAACTTTTAAAAAAGTCACAGCCAAAAAACCAAAAAAAATTCAAAGAGCATTAAGGGTTGGGAGTTTGACGCCGGGTCAACAGGTGGGTTTTTTTCTAAAGTTGATTTTTAAAAACCCCAGGAACTCCATGACCGCTAATGACTATCCATTACTGAGAAAGCTAAAAATGGGAAAACAAGGGCCTAAACTTTGCCTAATCTTCGAGGCAAAAAAAAATTTTGTCGTCATTACAGACTTTTTACAATTTTTTTAAGAATGGTTTTTAAGTTAAGGTTCATGTATAATTGCTTTTGATCAAGAAAGTTCTGAAACCAACATCATGAAGAACATGATCCAGAACTAATCCACAGATGTTCAGAAAAAGACTTTTCAAATGATGAAAACAGTTGTTTCGGAAAGACTTGGAGAATCCCACAAGCGTAAATTTAGATTTGGCACCCAAAAAACGATGCAATTAAACTGACTTCTAAACCTAATTATCAGGGCTTTAGAAGATTTTTATCAGCTTTTTTGGATATGAGAAAAAAAAGAAAATCAAATTGGATAAGCCCGTTTATTGGGTTTTTCTGTTTTAAATTATCAAACTTTGATGTTAGAATTTCTTTACAACTACTTTAAGCCCCCATCCCGAGTCCAAGGACTTTACCCCAGAACAGACATTTTTTATAGATATCCCTCTGAAAACATTATAAAGCGGAATTTGAAGTAGCTAAAGGGAGGGGATGGACGACAATCTGATTTTCCAAAGATTTGCCTTTGCATTAACCGTTAACAAGAAGGTTTTAGGGAAAAATGAAATAATTTCTGGGAAAAGGGGATCAAGGAGTTTGTTGGGTTAAGGTCAAAAATGTACATATTTTGAGCCCGGGGGAAAAATATCAAAAAAAAAAAGGGGAAACTCGCGTGTTGTGCAGCAAACAATCGCAGACAACAAAAGAAGCATTGTTTAAAAAACATACTTTTTATCTGACAAGTAAAACTACGATCTAATCTACGGATCAAACAACGTTGTAACAAGAAGTCATTAAAAAGAAAAAACACAAAAGTGTGTTTGTTAAAAAAAGATTTTCATAGCAATCGGGGTTTGGGAAAAAGCATAAACATATATCTTCTTGGTTTATTCGGGTTCATTTTTTCACAAATTTTTTCTAGAAAAAAATCATTTCTCCCCAATTCAGACAAATTTTTTTTATGTTTGTTTAGCGCTCGAATTTTTTTTATTTTTTCAAGATTTTCTTTATCCCATTTTGATAGTCAAAATTTGGGATTTTGGGCTGTAGGGCCCGGTGTTTAGATGTGTTGCTGAACCCTCACAAGTGTTGCTTTAAAAGCACAAATTCGTATCATATGTTTTTTCGTTTTAATTCCCAAGGTCTCTTTAAATTTTTATTTTTGCACCCTTTTTTATTATTTCAGTTCCGGTTCTTTCTTTTTTGGGTTCCCTTTAAACCAAAATATTTTTAGTAAATCAGTTAAAGAAACTGTGTCTGGGAATTATCTGCATTCTTCCCTTCACAAAAAAATCTTTTAAAGTGGTTTTTTGTTGGTGTTTCTGAAATAAAACACGGGGGGATTCATTTTTTCAATTTTTTTTTTATATGGGTCAAAACTCCCAAAGGATTGTTGCCCTGAAACGAGTGTCCCCCTTTTGCTTCTCCCGGTAAAAAGGTACCTTTTTTCAAACCCAAAAGGTAATAGTTTTCTGTTTTGAATCTCCTTCAACCATTTATTGTTTGTTTTTTTATTGCTTTTACGTTTTTTGACCCGTAAATTTAAATTTCATTATTATTGCACGAAAACGGGGCAGTCTTCTAACCCCCCTTTTGGTTTTCGAGAATTGTCAATAACTCTCTATGATACTGGTAGGAGAAAAGCCTTTTCGGATACCCGTTGTTAAAATTTTCAAAAAAAAGCCTGTGATCTGTGAACTCCCGGAATCCCCCTTTTAAGGAACTTAGTTTTAACAATAATTGATTTTACTTGGGGCCTTTAAATTCTTTCCTCATCGACTTGAAACAAAAGGAAGGATAAGTTAAAAGGGCCCCGTTGATATATTAGTTGTATAGCAAAGCAACCCAAAGCACTCTTTTGTGTTAATGGTTCCCCTTTGTATCTTGAAGCTACGTCAATGACTGTAAGCGCGTACTTTTTCTTTTCGTTAATCGATCATGGGGTAAATATAGAAGATCCATTTGATGGGTTTTTCGTTTTTGTGTTACAAAGTGTGGTCTCGTATTTGTTTAGGCGCTGGTAAATAAATTTGCCAAATCCGGTTTAGATAAACCCTTCCTTCCTGTTGTTTACTGACTCCCCTGCTTGGCTTAGTTTTGATTGCTGTTTTTCCCTTTCCCAAAATCCTTTGGGGGAATAATAGATTTTTTTCATTTTTTTTTTCAGCAATTTAGCCAAAAAAATACACAAAGGTCAACCAAAGACAATAAAAGCGATTTCTTTCATCTTTGTTTTTCTGATGGATAAAAAAATCGCTGAATTTTGGGGGGGGCAATGTTCGATTGGGTTTCCCCTTACAAGATAATATTTTTTTCGCTTGATCAAAATCTTTAAATGTGTAACTGCTGTCCCCGTTTTTTCAGTGTGTCGTTTAAAAAATTAACTGCTCAATTCTCTGCTTTTCATGTGTCTTGTGCTGGGTAGTTGCCCTAGCTTTGTTTGTCTTTTCTTCCCGTCATCCCGCAGTTTTTTAAAAGCTAATTTCTTCCCCTAAAAGCAAGCCATTAACCCAGCGCCGCCAATCATATTTCGAGGAAGCCCTTTTTTAAATTTTTTTTTTTTTGCATATTAATACGCTGGAATTTCCCCCGTTAATAAAAAAAATTTTCTAGCAAATGAAGTGTAAAAAGCAAACCTTTTTGGGGTCTTCAAAGTCTAGTTTTTCCAAGATCTGCCGGTTTTATTTTTAAAGGCTTTACCAAACATTGTGTATCCTACATTAGGCCCCCCAAAACAGCAGAATGATAACAAGGTTTGGGAACGTTTTTTTTCGGTGCTCATTTTTTTGAAAATAAAAAAATTAAATTAATAAAAAAAAGAACAGCGACGATCTACTCGCTACAGGCAGCCCAAACCCTTCTGAAAATTTTGAATGATCAAATTAACCAAACTATTATGCCCAAAAAGGAAAGGGTGTATTCTTTTGGGGGCGTGTGGAAAAACAAAACAGTTCCTCGGAAAAAGAAATTTAGAAGAACAGATTCAAACGATGTGCCACAAACTTTTAAAGTATCACAACAGGATGAAGCGCAACAGGGTCGAAATGGTGAAAAGCGTCGGGCAAAAAAGGTTTTATTTTTTTACACAAAAATAGTCAGGGTAGTTTGCTCCCATTGATTCTGAAAAAATTTTTATGTGATTTAAAAACAGGATCCCTTTTATCAAAAATTAGACTCTGGTGGATCGTATCAGTTTGGAACATTACTGTCGCCATTTTAAACATGGGGTTAATTACTTTTAATCAATGATTTTTTTCCCTTCAAAATGAAGAGCCAGAAAATCAGCAAAACAGGAAAATTGAATGGGGGAGAAAGGACCAGTAAAAAGCCTCCTCTCCTGTGGCGTTTCAGCAGGAAAAAGATTACAAGTGGAACAAAAAAACAAAATTTTAAAATTTCAATCACAAATTTTCTCATAATGAAAATAACACCGTTAAGCCAGAACAAGTTAATTCAATGCCATATAAAAACGTCAGAACAAATTGATTCAAGACCCATAACCCAAATCTTATGGAAAATTTTAACTAAAACGTTGTCGCTTTGGCCCATTGTGCTGGGGGTGGTTTTAGTTATAAAATATATAAAAAACGTGGCAAAACCCAAAGCAGTCAAAAATCTAACCCCAAAAAAAGAAGCCAAAAAAAAAGCATGCCGAACCCCCAAAAAAAAAAGATCATTTTGTCCCTTTCAAATGAATAAAAAATTTTTGTTTCTTTGATAAAATATTTATGGCGGTTATTATTTGTTTTTAAAAAGTGGAGCAAATAAAAAAAGAACATGGGGTCTTAAAACATTTCCATAACCCCGAATTTTAAAACAATGCGGTTGCTTTGATGAAGAACTTCATTAAGATTATGTGAGATCTCGGCCCCAAGGAGCGAGAAAAACTCCTCGACATGACGCGTTTTTTGAGGCGTGTGTGTAACTAATTTAAAATCTACTATTTTTGACAAAAAAACATGATTGTATTGTTTTTTTGATAATTATAAGAAAAATTTTAAAAAGAATTGGTTTTACTTAGAGGAAAACTTAATTACAATCTTTAGGGTACTTAAGTAAGAAATTAAGGGGATTGATCAAGAATTATTAAGAACTTTAGGTAACTTTAAATTTGAACTTAATTAAGAACTTATTAAAAAATTTGGGGGGGAGATTTAAAAAAATTAAATTTAAAGGGTTGGGGTAATTAATCAAGAACTTTAATTAAAGGGCTTGGGGTCTTGGGGGGACTTGGGGTAACTGGGTAACTTGGGGTGACTTGGGGGGAAAGGTGTCAAGTTCTCAAAAATGGAAGGGGGGGCCACTTTCTTTGACGAACAGGGTTTTGGGCCCCGCGCCCCCAATAACAGGCCAAGCGATCACATGGGGTCGTTGGCCCAGTTTTTCTGCTGAGTTTGCAGGCAGTGATCACAAGGGCGTTTGGCCCCATTTGCTGCGTGCTTTTGCAGTCAAGATCAACAGGGTCGTTTTGGCCCAGTTCGTGCTGTCCCCCTTTTCCCCAACCCGGCTTGCAAAGGCTTTTGGGAGAGTTTTAAAATTTAATGCTGTACCCAGTTTTTTTGGCGGGGTTAATCCCAGTATAGTACATCCCCATTGAAATTTTTGGGGCATTTAATTTGGGTAGTTGGGTACACATACTCCTTCCATAGGTAGTGTACTAAGGTCTGCCTATCCCTATTAGTTCGTTGCCAGAACTCCCAAAATCGTATTCAGTTGCATAATCCCCAATAATACTTTGACGTTTGCTACACAGTTCATTTATAGATTCTAGTTGTGAAAATTTAGGATAGTTTAAAAAAAACACAAAAGTTAATGGTTTTCCTAGCATACAAACAGCCTGTTCACCCCTTTGAGAAATGAACGCCATGTTTGAGCGGTTTGTTCTTTCAAAAAGCTTGGCTGTCTCAAACCCGCGCCCAACAATCAACGCGTGATGGTTGTTTTTGCTTTGCCCAAATTTTA
>CM031596.1:87142831-87152831 GCA_018398815.1 Conus ventricosus | reverse complement strand
CTCAAGATGTAGAAATCATCAGGGTTTAAATCATCCATTTCATCTGAAATCTGACTTGCATCAAATCCTTTCTAAAACGCATACACTTCAAAGGATACCGATTTGAAAATATAATGGTCACAAAATAAGTTACGATACGTTTGAACACGGAACGTCTTTGGAATTAGTTTTAAAGTTATATGTAGGAGTCTGTAGGAGGAAATTGAAACAAACTTACAAGAAAAACTACTGTACTGCCGAACGAAAGAGACAAACAAATTACAAAACAAAATGTGATGCCAAGGACATTGACAAACAAAAAGCTTTGTTTGTCAATGTCCTTGGCGGTAACTAACCCCCTCTCTTTCTAAATTTTGCTTCGTTCTCCGCCCTTAGTCACTCCATTTTGAAAAAAATATATGATGCGTTTCGACCTCTTTGGTCTTCTTCACGCAAGACAAGCAACATTGAAGACAATGAAAAAGAAGAACAAACAATTAGTCATTTCCTTGAACCGGGCTCAAAACGGATGTGGAATGAAACCTTCAATTGCCTGTATTGTTATCAAGACATCCTAGCATGCCGGATCCATTTATGCAGAAATTCGCATTTGGTTATACAAACCAAGGTGAGGCTATGTCGGTAGCAGATTTCTTCATTGAATGCATGTAACCGTAATTGTTACTATGTGACTCATTGTTTAATAGAATCAGTGGCTGATGATGTAATTTTGTAAAGTGGGACTGCTGTTTTCATTCAAGTGAAATTCCAATAAATAAGCAGCATGTTGAAGAGCCAGAGTTTGAGTCTTTCTGTCTGTCTGTTTCTTGGTCCTCTGTTATCTGTCTGTCTGTCTGCATCTTAGAGCTTGCGTGCGCTTGTACACACACACACACACACACACACACACACACACACACACACACACACACACACACACACACACACACACACACACACACACACACCTGTGCGCAAGTGCAAAATGCACGAACATAAAATCGCCTAAAACCATCCAAACAAGAGATACTAGCATACATGTATTATCTTACAACACACTGGTTTGTACACTTCAAAGATTAGGGAGGAGAGAGAGAGAGAGAGAGAGAGAGAGAGAGAGAGAGATTATCATTAATCACCACGTAACAGAAGCATTTGAGGCCCTTGGAGGAGATTTCTTCTTTGATGATGATCTCCCTTACTGAATCACTTCACACTGTTGCTCTTAAGTTATCTGACATCCACCAGATGCGTCAACAGGAAGGAAATTGCATATCGTCGTGGCAGCAAAGTGCATGTCACCGGATGCCTGGTCTTCAGCAAGGGTGTGCACGTTTCGCGGAGCAGTGGCTGAGATATCTGCACGTGGAGCACTGTGCCCGCAAAGAGAACAGACTGGAATCTACTTCAGGAATCGCATACCCCATGTGTGGCCATCTGTACAAGTCGGACTTTGATGCGATCACACTGACAGGTTCTCTGACGGCTTAATTGCATGCTATCGATTTCTATGATGATGATGATGTGTGTGCGTATTAGGACTTGTGTATATGTGTTTTATGCATGTGATTCTCTCTCTCTCTCTCTCTCTCTCTCTCTCTCTCTCTCTCTCTCTCTCTCTCTCTCTCTCTCCTTTAAAAATATATATATATATATATATATATATATATATATATATATATATATAGACATATATATATATGACAGCGCAACACGCTCGAAACAAATTTGTAGATAGTTTTAAGATTCCTCTTTTAACTTGTTTTAGCTATATATATATATATATTATATATATATATATATATATATATATTATATATATATATATATATATATATATTATATAGAGAGAGAGAGAGAGAGAGAGAGAGAGAGAGAGAGAGAGAGAGAGAGAAAGAGAGAGGGATGGACAGACAGACAGACAAACAGAGAGAATACGAATATGAATACGAATATTTATTCAGGTTAAGGCCATAGCCCGTACTGAAGGGGTGGTACCCGCAATATACATAGCATTAATTATTGCTATGAAAGAAAATGAAAAGAGAAAGTAAGTACATATGCATCATACAATGTTATTAGGAGTACACAGTACATAACCTCTTTTGTGCTTCATAGATGAACATAGCAAGATTGAAGAGAATGTCTTCATTTAGTGACGCTAGGAGTAAATTCTTTGGCTTTATGAATTTTGTCCTGAGGTCATGAAAAGCAGGACAACAAAAAAGGAAATGGATTTCATCTTCCTTGGCCAGGTTACATAAACGACATGTCAGTTCATTATCACTCACAGTACTGTATCTGAAACGGTGACATGCTATATTAGAAACACCAAATTTAAACTTACTTAGCGCACTCTTAATATATCTATGCATATCCATTTCAATGTATGGCTCTATCGCATTAGTTGTTTTAAAGAGTCTGTATTGCACAAATCTGTCACTGCTATAAAATTATCATGCCAGTCCTGTCATCTGCAGTCAATCATTCTTTGTTTAAACATTTCAAGAACCGTGCAATATTTTCAACGCCCTGGTTATCCCAAACATAAGCAAAGCCATATGAATTAAGCAGTGACGAACATTGGTAGCCCATGTATGTCTTCCTGCTATTACAGTACAGATTTCGCAATATCTTATAAGCTTTAAAAGGTGTTTTAATTTCGTCCATTCTTGTTATCTTCAGCCAGTATTTAATGCATTTCAAAAACGAATTAACATAAATCGGATATCTTCCCAGATCACCATAGACTAAATCATTCGGTGTTCGATTGTCTACATTTAATTTTTTTTATAGCATACAAATGCACATGTTCGATTTCAACGCTTTTCTGCAGTTCCCAAATTTCTGCTCCATATTGTAAGATTGGCTGCACCTGAGAGTCAAATAGCTTTGAGAAAACTGGAAAAGCGTTTCAATTCAGTTGATATAAAATGTGAAGTATGACTGTGACTGCTGTCTTTGCTCTATTTGCAACATCTTGGCATCCGAAAGTGAAACTTAATCTGGTTGTGAAATAAAATCCTAAATACTTACATGCATTGATTACAGCGATATAGTGACCGTCATAAATCCATCTTTCATTTCGTGCCAGATAACCGCCTTTACGAAACACAGTAATATTGGTCTTATTCATGCTTACTGTTAATGCTAATCTGGTTGCAGCAGAATACAAGCCATTCAGCTGTCTCTGAAGTCCAACGACCGTAGACAATAAGACTACATCGTCGGCAACCCAAATAACTTCAAAAGGTCAAATGTTACACCATGCCTTCCATTTCGAATAATTTCCAAAGCTAATTGATTTATGAACAAAGCAAAATAAAAGTGGACTTCAAACGTCCCCTTGCTTAACTCCTCCGGTACACATTACAAAATCTGATAAATTTGCTCCGGATCTGATCTTAACTTTCACCTCACAATACATGCTCTTTACACAACAATACAGTCTACCATTAATTCCATTTTTTAATGGAATAGGTCATAGCAGTTTCCATGAAACCGGATCAAAAGCTTTTTCAAAACCCACAAAAGCAACACACAACGTCTGGTTATTTAGAAATTGTTTTTGAACTGCAGCTAACAGGCTAAACATATGATAAACTGTGGAATAATCTTTCTTGAATCCTGCTTGATGTTCTCCTGTTATATTATTCTGAGATATTCATTCATGTAATCGCTTATTAACAACGGAACTATAAAGTTTACTGCATATATTGAATAAAGAAATACCTCTATAATTGTTTACATCTTTTGCATTACCCTTTTTAAACAAGGTCAATATTATGGATTCTCTCCGATCCTCGGGATAAATCCCGGTGTCGAACAGAAAGTTAAACAGTTTACATGAAAAGTTTACGACAGACTCACCAGATTCTTGAAAAATTCTCCAGTGATACCACCTGGTCCAGCACTTGTACCATTTTTCAATTTTTCAATAGTTAGTAATATTTCTTCTTTGGAAATTGGTCTATCATACGTATTTTTTTCGCAATTTATTGCCTCATTGATCACTGTGGACTCTTGCTCAGCCTTTTCTAACACATCTTTAAAATGTAAGAACCAGTCTTGTACCGGAATGCTATCTACAGGTTGTGATTTCTTTCTTGAGATCTTGTGTATAGTATTCCAGAACAACTGCTAATTTTTGACTGAAGACAAAAGATCATTCAATAAAGAATCATTGTATTCTTTCTCTTTCCTTTTATTTAAAATTTTGTACTCCCTTCTTGCTACACAGGACTCTGCTCTGTCATCTTTATCCAGTGTTTTCAGAGAAGTTCTGAATAATTTACGCAGTTTACTTTTGGCTACCCTGCATTCGAATTTCTTGTTTACTTGTTTAGTTTTCCTCATCCTTTCAGCTTGTTCTTTGACAGTTGCATTAAAAAAATACAATACTTGATTAACGTCTCATAAACAAAGCTTTCAGCAATGTTTCTAGAACCCTTGCTGAATTCATGAGATGCGTGAACTGTTGACTATATCCTGAGTTCCAGCAATACTGAACAATGAACTGACTATTCTGTACACTAGAAGCAAATTTGTTATGTAGTTGATCAGTCTGCATTCCAATGCACAGCACTAGTGGTAAGTGATCAGAATCATGTCTTTCCATAACACTAAGAGTAATCCTTTTATAAAAAATTCGAAAAGGTGTACAGATGCTAAAAAGCAATCATTTACACAGCTGCCTACATTAGAAATGTACGTGAAACGGCCTTCACGGTCACCATTAAATACACCATTTAGAATTGTCAGTCCCAGTACAGTGCACATGCTAAGTAATTTCTTTCCATACAAATTTAATATTTTGTCTTGAGAACATAATTCATATTTACTGTTAACCTCCTTGAGATAGTTCATGTATAATTCACTTTCGCATACAATTTCTGGAGAAACGTTTGAAGTTTTTGCGTTCATGTCTCCACAAAATAGTAATTCCACATCATCAAAAGACATCAAGTTACTGACAACACAATTTTCCAACTAACAATTCAATGCTATTATCAAAAGCACACATGGAATAAAAAGGTGCATTTTCCGGAGTGGCATACGTACATACGAGCAAAGCATTCTTAGTAAAACCAAAGAAGTCTTAATCAAGCATAAACAGCATTGAATACTGATTGCCGCAATCAACTTGATGAACATACGGAAGAAGACTTCTGAACATTGACCCTGTTTCGTAAGGCAGCCTTACTGCCGATTTTACAAATAATGTATGTTCCGGAAAAAAATGTTCATCTGAAACGATTCAGCAACGAAACAGACAAAATGAAAAGAAGAAATAAACTTAATAAAATCTCTGTCATATAATTTACGAATTAATCCACAGACATTCCAGTGAAGAAATGACGCATTATATACGAGTTTATGTAGATTTTGACCTGCACGACTCTTCTTGCTTTTGTCACTAGACGAGTGAGTATTCTTCTGGGGACGACAAATATTTTCAATCTGATTGTAGTTATTTACAGAGGAGGCCAAAGGTGTGGACGTAGAATCCATGCAGCTAACACTATTCTTAGTGTCATACCCAGGACTAGTCACACAGTCACCACCATGTCCATAAGTTTCATTTTCTGTAACACAATTACTATCAATATTCACAGAGTCATCAACACAAACAGTCCCATGCGAAAGTGCAAAACCAATCACCCTTATTCTTCACATCACAACACTTTTATCCATTTCATCAGTATGAATACATTCACCACTACAGTCTCCCTGCCCTACCACCCCACTTTTCTCGCTTAAAACGCTCAGTTGATCTTGACACACACCATTGTTTACAGTAGGTAACATGACATCACTATGTACAATGGAATACAAATCGCTCGAAACATGGTGGTCAACATTAAATCCACCCTTTTCACATTAACAACATCATCCGATCGGGTGGCATGTAAATTAAACACATTGCCGTCAACACCGATGCTGGTGCCCAAACTGCACGGGATTTCAGTCGCATAAGCATATCTTTCATAGCGGAATCGTTCACTGGCCCAGTTAAAGGGGTTCTCACCCATTTTTACAAATCTATTTTGACCAAATTTGCACGGTTTTGGTATGTGGTCGTATTGCGAAACCCAGCCCTGAATCAACCGCCTGTGCTCTCATCTTGCAGTGAGAGCAGCATTTCCTGCGGACAGGGAAAGCGATGAGGCTGAAACAGGAACGAGAGCCTCGATTTCGATAAAAGGGGGGTTTCCCGATTGATGACGTAGAAAAGCCAAGTCACTCTTCGTGTTCGGCTGAAGTGAGATGGGGCGAATGTATGCTGTTGCGGAATTTCATCAGGAAATAAGCAAGAGTAAGCGTTCTGCTTTTCCAAGTGCTTCCAGCCAGTTTAGGCGTTTGTGGATAAATGTTGTCACCACAACGAGGAAAGATTTTGTTCTTCGGGACAGTTATCATGGCATTGCTGTCGTCACTTTGAAGAGCAGTTTCCAAGACCAACTACCTGGAGGTAAAGGTGGAAGCTGGAATTCGGGTCCGAAGACTGCTGAAAGAGGATGCTGTGCCAACTATTATAACAGAAAAATGTATTAAAGCACTCTCTGTTCATTCGCCAGCTGCAAGTGCAAGCCTCAAACGCAACAGTGACACGGATTCTGTCAGGAGCAAGAGAGCCAAACTCAGAGACCGTAAAGAAGGTGAGGTTTGTGGAATGAGTAGTTGATCTTTTTGTGTTTCATTTCATTCTCAGTGCATGGTTGGTTGTAAAGTTTAGTTGTTGTTTTTGTAGAGTGTTGGCATCAAACTGAAACATACATTGTTACTTTAGTCACATATGCCAGAGTCATTAGTGGCAGTCAGTCAGTCACATTGCCTGCTGTCACTGAAACTGTTGCATGTTTGTGATTATTTTTTTCCCTGCTGTGGCTGTTTCCAACAAAACTGAAGGCATGATTCTTATTAACAAGAAAGTGTCCATTTCCACAAAATAACAGCTTGCTAGACTCCAGTGAATAATAGTTTGGGTTTTTATTTTTCAGGACATTGCTGAACATCAGGCACCCCTGCAAGTTCAAGTTTCCGCCCAACAACCATATGCTTTAGTTAGTGAATTATTCATCAGTATTTGGATACAGGATGGTTACAGTGTGCATTTTAAGATATATGCAGGTGTGGTATATCTGTATGCTATAAACTGCCCTGGTGAGTAAGAGAATAATGAGCTTAGATCTGCAGCTTGATCTGATGTACGGCACGTCATGCATCAGTTTTTAAAAATAACAGCCAGAATCTTTGACTGCAATATATTGTAAAAGACCCCTCAGATTCTAATTGTCATTGTGGAACTTCAGAATTTAAGTGGAGGGAGTGAGATTGAAAATGCATGAGAATGTAAAAAAAGCGTGGTGTGTGTGTGTGTGTGTGTGGGGGGGGGGGGGGGGGGGGGGGGGGAAGGGGGGGGGGACTGAAAGTGAACAGCTATTAAAAGATTTCTACAGCAGGGAAGAGAATTAGTGTGATGATGCAGTAGCTGACAAACTCCTGTTCAAAGAAAAAGGCATTTTTCTGATAGATCTAAACAACTGAAGGAAAAATGTGGTGCATCAAATAATCATTTTAAAGTTATTTACATACTTTCGGTAATGTGTGTGTGTGTGTGTGTGTGTGTGTGTGTGTGTGTGTGTGTGTGTGTGTGTGTGTGTGTGTGTGAATAGATGTATGTATATGCATGCGTATATCATGTACTATCTGTGTCGTGCGTATTGTGTGTACATGTACATAATATGGTCAACCTGTAAAATGTCGAACTGCTGGAAAGAAACACAAACGTCTGATGGCGAGGGAGATGGTACTGTACAAGGAGCTGTAGGTTCAAACTGGTACGGCTTAACTCCATACACTTCAGTGAAAATTTCACGTTCGATGTCCTCTTCGTTGGAACTTGACTCGTAGCTGGGAGCATCTGCCATAATCGCCGGAAAATAGTTTAGTTTTACGTCCTCATAGCGAAAGCTTTTAGGGACATGTCTTTCATTCACGATAGTCTTGGCATTTATACGTCACTTGCGGAATCCCCGACTCTCGTCTCTTCCCGTACTGTGCTCGGCAATCTCCGTGGCGAGCCACGATTTGGCTACTTGCACGACCCGAAACACGGATAGAAGTGAGTTCCAGAAGAAAAGTAACACGTACATCGAAACACGCTCTATCATACTTTTTAACAACCCAAATATGCTATTTAGGAGTGAGGACCCCTTTAAAGTGCCAGCACGTGAACGTGCGGTGGCAGCTTGAATTTCGCCTCCCTTTGACTTTGCCAAGGGGCATTTTCCACTGAATGGGCCGGCCTGAATCCTATCCTAACTCTACCAAGTTGTTACTGACATCAAAAACTTACTGTTAATTACTAGATGTTCATATACCATAGACACGTTTTTGCCCTGAGACCGAGCGGACTTCAAATGTGGGAAAAGCTTCGTTCTTGTCTCCCCGATCGAAAGAAAGCCACAAAAATGTCAGAGTCCTTCAGTTTTCTCTTTTGATCTCATAAGTTTTTTCTTTATTTTTGTAAAACGTGCAACGTGCAACTGTTGGTGAGTTTGGCTTCGCGTTTACACGGCGCACCCGGTCAAAAAAGAACCTCATCTGTAAGACCCATTTTGTCAGTAAGCATATCTGTCACCAACTCCTCACAGTTCTGCAAGTCTGATTATATCTACGGGGAAACACACAGAGAGAGAGAGAGAGAGAGAGGGGAGAGAGAGAGGGAGAGAGAGAGAGAGAGAGAGAGAGAGAGAGAGAGAGAGACAGCGTGTACGATCCAGATGCAGGTTTAGTCCATATACTAAACAATACGAAAGCGCTTCAGAGCACCGAGACAGGCGAGGTCTGAGACTGTTCCCGTGGGTAGTTCTGTAACTGAGCTGCATGTCAGCCATTGCACAGGCCTGAACCTGTTCCTGGTTGGTCCGTGCAAGGGAGCGCTACAATTAGAGTCCATTACAGTCAGGGCGGTAAGCAAAAGAAATACAGGAAGCCAGAGACTTGACGAAACATTGCCTTAATAGAAAGGCTGTCTTAGCCGGCCTGCAAGAAATGTTTGTGGCCACACGCCACAATTGGGACTTTGCTTTAAACACTATATATAATTCATGTAAGCGTGTGAGGCCTACCATAAATTTGAGTCAGCATTTAACATTAATGTTAAACTGAAGAAGAAAAGAAGAAAAAGAAACACCCGAAGGTGCTGGGGAGGACCCAGAGAAGCACTGTCTTCACCTGCCCTTAGAGCAGTCCTGTACCACCCCTGGAGGCCTGCGCTGTGTTGACGATGGGTACAGGCACGCGCAGGACACTCCATTAAGATATCAAGGGACATAACTGCTCCTGAACAGAGGTAAATTAGACTACAGGATGCAGCTCATAACAGCCTCAAAGTTGCATCCCCCATGGGTGTACCAGCCCGTATTTCATGACTGCAGAGCCACCGTCGAAAAACACCACCCCCCAGCTGCCGAGCACACCCCACAGACCCAACCACCCTGCCCACGGACAGATGAAGACAGTGCCACTCCAGACACAGCCAAGCTTTCGCCATACGGTCTTATGTGCCCTCAAGAGAGAATCCAAAGTTGTAGTCTTTCCCACTGTCAACAGGACTTTCCCTGTGGTCAGTGGGTCTTTCCTCACCGCCACTGGACCTTTCTCCAGGGTCAGCCTAGTTAAGGCAAAGAAAAGAAAAAGAAACACCCGAAGGTGCTGGGGGGGGGACCCAGAGAAGCACTGTCTTCACCTGCCCTTAGAGCAGTCCTGTACCACCCCTGGAGGCCTGCGCTGTGTTGACGATGGTACAGGCACGCGCAGGACACTCCATTAAGATATCAAGGACATAACTGCTCCTAAAACAGAGGTAAATTAGACTACAGGATGCAGCTCATAACAGCCTCAAAGTAGCATCCCCCATGGGTGTACCAGCCCGTATTTCATGACTGCAGAGCCCACCGGCGAAAAACACCACCCCCCAGCTGCCGAGCACACCCCACAGACCCAACCACCCCTG
>CM031596.1:87132831-87137831 GCA_018398815.1 Conus ventricosus | reverse complement strand
TAGAAAGATGTCTTCCCTTGCGAAAAACCATTACATTCGTTTTTATCCAAATTCACACTCAAAGTAAGTCTATCAGCTTCCTGTTTTAGAATATTCAACTGATTTTGTAAGCCAACAACAGTATCTAAGAGAAGAATAATATCGTCAGCAAATAGCATCAAAAATATTTCAAGTGCTCCTGGGAGCATCTGTATTCCATGCTTTCCCCTTTTTGATAATTCGATAGCTAATTCATTTATAAAAAAGCGAAAACAACTGTGGACTAAGTAAACAACCTTGCTTAACGCCTCTTGGGCAACTGAAGAAATCCGTGTAAACATGTTTGTCTCGCACACACACACCAGAACAGAGAGAGACAGAGAGAGACAGAGAGAGAGAGAGAGAGAGAGGAGAGAGAGAGAGAGAGAGAGAGAGAGAATTGGTGTCTGTGTCTGTGTGCATGTGCTTGCTTGTGTGAATGCGCGCGTGTGCGTGTGTGTGCGCGTGTGCGCGTATGTGTGTGCGCGTATCTATGTGCGTAATTGCGTGTGCCCGATCGAGCGCGCGCGCGCGTGCGTGTGTATGTGTGGTGGTGTGTGTGGTGCGCGCGCGCGCGCGCGCGTGCGCGTGTGTGTGTGAGTGTGTGTGTGTGGTGTGTGTGTGTGTGTGTGTGTGTGTGTGTGTGTGTGTGTGTGTTATTTTCTTAATTGATGTTTAACGGTGCGTGTGTTAGGTCTTCAATTTAACGTCTATACACATTATGTGATAATAGACGAACATAATCTATACGAACAGCAACAGCAAAAAATGGAAAACTAACTATAAAACATCGAAGAATAACTGGTCATAACAAGGACGTTACTGAAACACTAGTTCCCATTTTACAAAACAGAAAAAATAGGACTTTGACGCAATGAAATAGCAATTTTACACATTAGTGATAAATCGGTAACACTGTATCCAGAGAACAATTCGGTAGACGTGGTAGATGAGGTTTTAACTGTTTGCAGTGGAAAAGTATGTGGGAATTTGTTATCATTTCACCACAAAGGCATGTTATATTTTTGCAAAACTTCGTCTTAAAAGCGTTTAGTTTGATCTTATATATTAGCGAAATTATGATCCGAGAAAACGGCAAACTACATTGATAACAAGAATGAAGTGTGTCAAAGTTTAATAGCTGGTTTATGCGAGTATCAAGAGAACATCCCGAATTTTGTTGTTTTTTTCCTAAAATGTTTCCAGCATGCATTTTCTAGAAGACTGTATCCCTCATGGATAGACAATGGGATACAGATAACCTCCGACTCGCTAGTATTTTTTGCTCCCCGTTTTGCTGCTCTGTCTACTCTCTCATTAAACTGAATCCCACAATGAGAAGGAACCCAACAGAAACTAATTCTTGTACCCCTAATAATCAAGAAATGTATTAGGTGATGAATATCTGTAATCAGATCTTGTCTTACTATAGGGTATTGTTTTACTTAGGGCGAATAAAACTGATTTGAATCGACGCAAAAGAGGACTTGGAATATTGGATTTGAAAATCAAGTAGACAATACAAAGCCATTAGAATGGCAGTTAGTTCTGCTGTAAAAATTGATCTGTTTTTTCCAAGATAATAAGATTTTTCAATTTTCAATGAAGGAATTGTAAATGCTGCACCTGCTTCTTTGGTATCCAAAAGAGACCCATCTGTATAAATTTTAAGATGAAAGGGATACGAATTTTCAATATACTCTTTTACTATTTGGCCTATCAGGTTTTCATTGTCACTTTTTTTCATCGACGTATGGCTAATATCAAATGATGCTTTTTGAAGTTCCCATGGCGGGCTGGGAGATGCGGGAAATTTAGGTCGATTTATATCGCTGAGGTTAACTTTTGATTCACTGAACAGATCTGAAGTGAAAGTTCCAATAGTTGTGAGTGAAGAAATTGATTTTGCCCTTTTTGGGAAGCTAATGTCAGATCTCAAACTGACTTCATTCTCAACGTTGCTGTCACGTGTTGAAATTCGTAAGACATATTTTGCGACAGCTAGCCGTCGATGTTCATCTAATGGTAATACTCCTACTTCGCTATATGTTCCCAAAGATGATGCATGATACGGCACACCAAGAGCCAGTTTGAAAGCTTTGCAATCCAAACTTTGCATCTTATTAAGTAAACTTTTCGGAGCACTGAAAAAGACTTCCTGCCCGTAAGAGAGTCTAGAACGTATCAGTGACAATGCCAGCTGTTTCAGTACATTAGCATCTTGGCCCCAGTTTTGTTTCTGTATAACTTTTAAAAAGTTAAAGCTTTTTCGAGCCTTTGTTAATAAATATTGTATATGATAATTCCACGACAATTTTGAAGTAATGTATACTCCGAGAAATTTCACCATTTGTCTGTATTCTATAGTCTCGCCATTTATTTGAAAAATGGTAATTCTGGTGGATCTGGCCCACTATTAAAAAGTAGAAGATTTGTTTTTTCCGGTGATAGCATTAATCCATTCTCCTTCATGTAGTTACTTAGTTTATCGAGTTCCAGTTGATATAATGTTTTAGAATAGTTAAGCTGTCTTTTGGGTGTTTTCCTTTTCATAGTAACTTTCATCCACATAACTATGTCATCTGCATATTGTACTAGTACAACATTATTCGATACAGACTGTGGCAAATCATAAAGCAAAATATTAATATAATAAGGGGCAATAACTGACCCCTGTGGGATTCCCATTTAGGAAATCGTAGGGTGGAATACTTGTTGCCAACATTTGTCTGCATGCTTCTTTCAGATAAAAAGTTCTTAATATAACCATATATATTTCCAGATAGACCAATACTTTTTAGTTTGTATAGTAATCTATCATGCCACACGTGGTCGTAGGCTTTCTTTATATCAAAGAATGTGGCCAGTATATTTTTTCCTACGAGCAAACTGATGTTTAATCTGCGTAGTCAGTTTAACTAAATGGTCAACTGTACTTCTCCCCTTCCTAAAACCAGCTTGGTTAGTGGGAATAACTTTTCTTTTATCACAGTAATGAATTAATCTGTTTAGAACTATCTTTTCTAGCAGCTTCCCTGTGTGTGATGTTAGAGCGATAGGTCTATAATTGTTTATATCTTTTTTTGACTTTCCTTGTTTAGATACTGGAACTACAATTGAGTGCTTCCATATTTGGGAATACAGCCTTCATCCCAGCATTTCTGTAATAATTCGTGCAGTAGTATTATCCAGTTATCTGGCAGATGTTTTAACAGAATGATGGATATTGCATCTGCTCCAACAGCTGTTTTCTTTGCGTTGAAGAAAATAGAGTATCTTTAGTTCACTTAAAGTAATTGGAGCATTGATATAATTTGCGTTATCTGCTACAGGATCTTTGTACATATCTTTTTGGGCCTCATTTACCCTAAACGTTCTGATTTCATGTGGAAGTTTACTAGGAAGCATTGTATCCGAAAAAGAGTCAGCGAACGACTCAGCCTTTTGTAAGTTTGTAGGAATATCATTGCCTTCAATCCTGATAGGATATAATGGTAGATGTATCCCATTTTTCATATCATTAAATTTTTTCCATATCTTTTGTATATCTTTATGGCTGTAAACCTCATCTGTGCAAAATGTAGCCCAGTACAGACTGTCGAACTTTTACTATCCTCCAGTCTGTGAAAAGATGGATCAAGAAGGAAAAGTTCAAACAGCTATCTATATTCATGATAAGATGAATTACACCGTATGCCCGTCGCCAGCACCATTGAATATATCGAATCTGTACTCCTGTGCAGCCAAAGTTAAAATCAGTGAAACATTAATAATAAATGTTGTTAGTGTATACTTACCTAAAGGCCCAAATGAGGAAAATACCGAATGGTTACGTCCATTACATGATTCAAAAGAGAAATGGATTATCGCGGGTGACTTTAACGCTCACTCACCTTTTTGGGAAAATGATAACATAAAAGTGACTAGTAACAGATTTGTTGAAAATATAGTTGATGCCTCCCTCTATCTACTAAATGATGGGAGAGTTACGAGGATCCCTGATTTACCCAATCAAAGAGCTTCTGCTATTGATCTAACTCTTATTTCTCCCATTCTCGTACCAAATAGTGACTGGAACACGCTTACAGATAGCTTAGGAAGTGACCATCTACCCATTATTATTACGCTAAATGATAAACTAGCCCAGGATAGTACAGATAAAGATGGCATAGCAAAATATAATTATAACTGTGCTGACTGGAACGTATTTCAAAATATTTTGAAATCACAAAATACTAATGACATAAGAGATGATGATATCAATAATTTTTGCTCAAAATTCACGGACACAGTGTTGCAAGCCGCTGACTGTTCTATACCCAAGTATTCTAATTTGAAGTCTAACAAACATTTGGGAAACATCTGGTGGAACGAAGCCTGTGAGAAAGTTGTAAATGAAAAGAAACGTTTATTCAAAGTCTACTTACAGATAAAAAACCAGAAAATCACATTTCACTTAGGAAAGCAAATTCACTCAGTAATAAAACCATAGCACAAGTGAAACGGTGCGTGTGTGTGTGTGTGTGTGTGTGTGTGATGACCTTTTTCGTTAAAGTTTTCTATTTCCCCGACACATTTTATTCAAGAAACAGGAGAGCTTACAAATGCGCAGAAAGAGGACAGTGCGTGGAGAGTTTCACACATATGTAATAGACATATTCATGCATGACCTACGTAAATTGATAAAACATAAATATTTTCAACTACGCATTCCATCCCATTCTTTAGGCTCTCGCATTTCACCTCAGGGGAAATGCAATCATTCCATAGATGGAAACCAAATAACGACTCAGAACAAATGACGAACAAAAAACCCCGTGAATAACAAAGTAGAGTGCAGAGAAAGCATAACTTCATATTCTGTACCTATCCAGTCATCCTCTTAAAACCCCACCTTTCCCTCTCCCACAGCCCCCCCCCCCCCCCCCCCCCACAAGCTACCCCGACTCTGCTACATTCACACATTCACAGAGCATAGAGAA
>CM031596.1:87125331-87127831 GCA_018398815.1 Conus ventricosus | reverse complement strand
CACGCACACGCACACGCACACACACACACACTGTCGACTGTTCGGCATATCTTAACACGTTGATCCACCGCGGTCTTGTGTATAAGGCTGTGTGGTACATGATCAGTGTGTGTATAAGGTTGTACGGTAATGATCAGTGTGTGTAATAAGGCTGTACGTTACATGATCAGTGTGTATAAGGCTGTACGATTACATGATCAGTGTGTGTATAAGGCTGTGGGTACATAATCAGTGTGTGTCTTAGGCTGTGTGGTACATGATCATTGTGTGTATATGACTGATATATGATCAGTGTGTGTATAAGGCTGTGTAGTACATGATCAGTGTGTGTATATGACTGATATATGATCAGTGTGTGTATAAGGCTGTGTAGTACATGATCATGTGTGTATATGACTGATATATGATCAGTGTGTGTATAAGGCTGTGTGGTACATGACAGTGTGTGTAATGTTGTGTGGTACATGATCAGTGTGTGTGTAATGTTCTGTGTACATGATCAGTGTGTGTATAAGGCTGATATATGATCAGTGTGTGTATAAGGCTGTATGGTACATGATCAGTGTGTGTATAAGGCTGTATGGTACATGATCAGTGTGTGTAAGGCTGTGTGGTACATGATCAGTGTGTGTAAGGCTGTGTGGTACATGATCAGTGGTGTGTAATGTTGTATGGTACATGACAGTGTGTGTATAAGGCTGTATGGTACATGATCAGTGTGTGTAATGTTGTATGGTACATGATCAGTTGTGTGATAAGGCTGTGTGGTACATGATCAGTGTGTGTATAGGGCTGTGTGGTACATGATCAGTGTGTGTAATGTTGTATGGTACATGATCAGTGTGTGTATAAGGCTGTGTGGTACATGATCAGTGTGTGTATAAGGCTGTTGTGGTACATGATCAGTGTGTGTGTAAGGCTGTATGGTACATGATCAGTGTGTGTATAAGGCTGTGTGGTACATGATCAGTGTGTGTATAAGGCTGTATGGTACATGATCAGTGTGTGTATAAGGCTGTGTGGTACATAAATCAGTGTGTGTGTAAGGCTGTGTGGTACATGATCAGTGTGTTTATAGGGCTGTGGTACATGATCAGTGTTTTATAGGGCTGTGGTACATGTCAGTGTGTGTAAGGCTGTGTGGTACATGATCAGTGTGTTATAAGGCTGTGTGGTACATGATCAGTGTGTATAAGACGGTGGTACGTGATCAGTGTGTGTATGATCAGTGTGTGTATAGGACTATACTATTTATGATCAGTGTGTGTATAAGGCTGTGTGGTACGTGTATAAGGCTGTGTGGTACATGATCAGTGTGTGTATAGGGCTGTGGTACATGATCAGTGTGTGTATGATCAGTGTGTGTATAGGACTGTACTATACATTATCAGTGTGTGTATAAGGTTGCACAGTACATTATCAATGTGTGTGTAAGACTGTGGTGCATGATCAGTGTGTGTGTGTAAGGCTTTACGGTACATGATTAGGAATGATCATTCCTTCTAAGTCCAATTTTCGCCCAATTTAAGGAGGTAAGTGACGGGTCGTTCTTAATTTTCTTTGCCTTGAATATTTGTGTTGCCTGAAGAAGACCAAAGAGGTCGAAACGCGTCATGTTAGTCGTGTAATTCCTTTGTTTCTTTGGCTGGGCGGTATAGCAATTTCTCTTTTAAGTTTCTTACCCCCCCCAAAAAAAAAAAAAAAAAAAAATGAAATAAAAGAAAGCGAGATTAACTGGAACTATTGTCTTCAATTCAACCTCTTGGCTTCATACATTCAAGAATTGGCAATGCAGTTTTCATGGTAAGTTTTGCCTGTGAGATGCTGACGATGTAATTGTACTGTCAGCATGTTAGGAAACAAATTTCAGTTTCAAGGCAAGAATGTTCTTCTTAAGAAGGTATACCTAGCACAGATAATGAAAAAATACTTCAAGTGTTGAAATCCGTTCACCCACCTACCCTCGCCCGTATTCCGCTGTACACAGAGTGCATATAACTTACATGCGTGCGCGCCTGTGCTTTTAAAAGTATAGGCGCACACGCATGTCTACTCTCTCTCTCTCTCTCGCTCTCTTTCTCTCAATCTCAACCGCCCCATCTCTCTCTCTCTGCCTGACTGACTGTCTCTGTCTGTCTGTCTGTCTGTTTGTCTGTCTCTTCCATGCGCGCGCGCACACACTCTCACTCACACACACACACACACACACACACAGAGAGAGAGAGAGAGAGAGAGAGAGAGAGAGAGAGAGAGAGAGAGAGAGAGAGAGAGAGAGAGACGGGAGGAGGAGTGGAGAAGGAGGATTTGCACACGTATTACGCTGTATGCCCAGTGAGAATGACAAGAGTACAGTTTCCGATTTACTCAAAATAGCATTTCAACCAGGGCTTGACGCGACGTAAAAAAAGAAAGAAGAAGAAAAAAAACAATTGTGATTTTGTTTCTTTACGACGAGACCAACAACAGAATGTAGACCAATACGGCAAACTTCATCTCATAC
>CM031596.1:87107831-87120331 GCA_018398815.1 Conus ventricosus | reverse complement strand
TTCTCCATGCAGCTGCTCCTTATTCAAGGACTGAGCTTACTCGTCCAAGGTACAGCTTCTTCTGAATGGTGTGGTCTGCACCCCAGGGTGTTCCCGTCCATGGTGCAGCTTCTTCTGAATGGTGTGGTCTGCACCCCAGGGTGTTCCCGTCCAAGGTACAGCTTCTTCTGAATGGTGTGGTCTGCACCCCAGGGTGTTCCCGTCCAAGGTGCAGCTTCTTCTGAATGGTGTGGTCTGCACCCCAGGGTGTTCCCGTCCAAGGTGCAGCTTCTTCTGAATGGTGTGGTCTGCACCCCAGGGTGTTCCCGTCCAAGGTACAGCTTCTTCTGAATGGTGTGGTCTGCACCCCAGGGTGTTCCCGTCCAAGGTACAGCTTCTTCTGAATGGTGTGGTCTGCACCCCAGGGTGTTCCCGTCCAAGGTACAGCTTCTTCTGAATGGTGTGGTCTGCACCCCAGGGTGTTCCCGTCCAAGGTGCAGCTTCTTCTGAATGGTGTGGTCTGCACCCCAGGGTGTTCCCGTCCAAGGTGCAGCTTCTTCTGAATGGTGTGGTCTGCACCCCAGGGTGTTCCCGTCCAAGGTGCAGCTTCTTCTGAATGGTGTGGTCTGCACCCCAGGGTGTTCCCGTCCAAGGTACAGCTTCTTCTGAATGGTGTGGTCTGCACCCCAGGGTGTTCCCGTCCAAGGTGCAGCTTCTTCTGAATGGTGTGGTCTGCACCCCAGGGTGTTCCCGTCCAAGGTGCAGCTTCTTCTGAATGGTGTGGTCTGCACCCCAGGGTGTTCCCGTCCAAGGTGCAGCTTCTTCTGAATGGTGTGGTCTGCACCCCAGGGTGTTCCCGTCCAAGGTGCAGCTTCTTCTGAATGGTGTGGTCTGCACCCCAGGGTGTTCCCGTCCAAGGTACAGCTTCTTCTGAATGGTGTGGTCTGCACCCCAGGGTGTTCCCGTCCAAGGTACAGCTTCTTCTGAATGGTGTGGTCTGCACCCCAGGGTGTTCCCGTCCAAGGTACAGCTTCTTCTGAATGGTGTGGTCTGCACCCCAGGGTGTTCCCGATATTTGTTTCATTAATGCCAGGCGCAGTTTGGCTCTTGCCGTGCAGTTGTCGATCTGTCGTTTCCAGGTCATTCTTGAGTCAAAGGTGACTCCTAGATAGGTTGGTGACTTGCCCAGTCGAAGGATGTGACGATTCACTTGAAGGCGCGCACTTCGTTCTTTTGTAGTCAGGCTGAAGATAGTATATGCTGTGTTCCGGGCGTTGATGGTCACAAACCATTTCTTTGTCCATGTCTCGATCTTGCTCATGGCCTCCTGGATCCTTACTGTGGCTGTTGTGATGTATTGTTCAGAGCACCAGATGACAAGAACATCTGCATAAATTGCATCATCGATCCATGCAGGGATGTCGTCCAGGATATCATTCATGAAGCTGATAACCGTGGGAGAGAGAACTCCACCTTGTGGGACGCCTTCTTTCATTGTTTTTTTCTTGCCCTGGTGCTTTCTATTTTGTACCCGGGCTTTTCTGCTCGTCAGGTACTGGCTGATCCAGTTGTGCATGTGGCCTGTGATCCCATGCTGGTGCATCTTCAGCTTCAGACCGTTTTTCCAGACTTTATCAAAGGCTTTTTCTACGTCGATCCAGACTGCTATCGTGTGCTTCTTGTCTTGGAGGGCATCTTCTATTTCTTGTGCAATATAGGCGACCTGGTCCTCTGTGGATCTGTGTTGTCTGAATCCAACCTGCTTGTCAGAGATAATCTCGTTCTTCTCCAGGTACTAAGTCAGCCTGTTGTTGATAAGTCTCTCCATAAGTTTCCCAACACAGTTGGTAAGACCGATAGGTCTGTAACTGTCTGCTTTGGTTTTGACTTTTCCCTTTTTGTGGATAGGGATTATAATGCCATCTTTCCATGACTGAGATACAGGTGCATTTTTCCAGCTGGCGTTGAAAAATGTCCACTAACGTTTTCCGTGCAGACGATGCAAGGTGTTACAACATCTCATTTGTAACGCCATTAGGTCGTGGTGATTTCTCCTTTTGTGGCTGCTTTATCCCTTCATTGAATTCTGTTACTGCGGAGGGTTTCTTCATTACTTCTTCCTTGTCCATGTTCCTGTACTTTTTCTGTTGTAACATTTCCTTTTCTCTGTCTTTAGAGATGTTGATGTTGCCGATTTTTTCAAAGTTGTTAATAAAGAGGTCTGCAGCCCGTCTGGCGGCTTCTAGAACAATGGGTGCTGCCGTTGGTTTTTCATTGCTCATGGATCTGGCAAGATTCCATAGTTTTCTTCCATCTTTCTCCATGTTGAGATTTTCAGTATTTCTTTTCTAGTTGTTTCTTGTAGCCTGGATGAATGTTTTTGTATATGAAGCCGTTTTTTCTTTAAGGCTGATACTGTTTCCTTGCTGCATTTACTTGATCTTCCAATTGCTGGAGTTCTTCAGTCCAGTAGGGCCTGTAGTTCTTCCTGGCCCCTCTTGGGATGGTTTCTGCGGCTGCTTTTAATATTGCTGCGTTGAAGGCCTTGGTCATGTGGTTTACGTCTTTTCGTCGAGTGTTGACGTTAAGTGAGTACAGAGTAGTTTTTCCATCTAGCTTTCTTGTAGTTCGATCTGGGCAGTGGTTTGCAGTCTACTGGATGGTGGTTGAGGTTGAAAGAAACTTTGATAGGTGTGTGGTCACTACCAGCTAACTGGTCTAACACTGTCCTTTCTGCATTTGCCTGCAGGTTGTTGGTGGCAAAGGCTAGGTCTGGTGTTGACGTTAGCCACTGCGTGAGTAGAATGCTGGAGGGTCGTCTGGGAGGTTCAGCAGGTGTAGTTGCTGTTCAATCTGCCAGTCGTCTACCTCCTGTCCTCTGGACTTTGTTGCACTATATCCCCAGCTGTGGGATTGGCTATTGAAGTCACCGACGATTAGGCAGCCATCCTGAATGATATCCATAGCATGCAGAGAAAGCTGTTTATCTGGTGGGCAGTAAACATTGTATATTCTTATTTGCTTATCCTACAGCATGATATCCACCCCAGTGATTTCTGCGTTTTCCTCAGTATCCACTCTATCATGCTTTGCCGGTATGTGATTTTTTTTAAAATTATTATTATTTTTTTTAACCAGGATGAGGACTCCACCTTTGTGTCTCCCTTCCCTGTCCACACGATAGGTCTGGTAGCTCCTTACTGTAAAGCGAAGAATTTCTGTTAGATGCGTTTCCTGAAGGCATGCAACATCTATATTCTCCCTGTAGAGTCTTTCAGTAAGGGGGAGTTTCTTCTTGGTGATTCCCTCTGCTTTCCACTGGAGCATCCTCAACAGTTTTGGTTTCACCTCCTTTCTCCTGTCATGGCCAGTCGCTTTTCCCGTGTCACCCGCCGCCTGGCTTTGCCGCAGTACGGGGCACAGGGACCACCAGTAGCATTTGAGGCACGGCCCGGCACTCTTCCAGCCTGGCGGGTCTCCAAAGGACGAGCACCACATCGAGAGTCTCTACGTTTGTCTGTCATATGAGTGTGGATGCGTTGTGCTGCCGTTATGCCCCTGACAAGTCAGGACCAGCACATCCGACTTCGGCTTGTTTTTATATCAGAGTGAACGCTCTATTAGACCAGTTGCTTTACTGGGCTGACGAGTCCAATCTACCCGGCTATTTGTCCATAGTTGGGGGTGGTTTGTTCACTGGGGTGTCCTTCCCCAGGGCTAAGAGCTTATAGCGCGGCTTTTGATCGTATGATGCTTCTGTCATTGGATATATGGAGCATTTCAGTGGAGGTAACAGTGCCACCTATTATCCCACCACAACAAGCTAGGCAAGCCTGACTTATATCGCTGCTAACCCTCCTATCTGGGGGCACCCCCCTATCCGCCATCTGGGGACCCACCTGGTTAGGGGTGGTCGCTCCTGCTCCAGGCCATTGGCTAGTTAAAGCTAGCGAAGCTCGGGACTGGCTCGCTTGTGAGACAAATGATGCTGGTACGGTGGGTCGGATTGCGAATGGTGAGCTGTCATGTGATGTCCGGCAGGGTACGTCATGTTTCACCCGATCGGCTTTCGTCCAGCCCTCTTGTTTTCATTCGTAGTTGCGAGAGTTCCCTCCCCTCAGTTCTGAAACTCCCAAGTGCAACGTTTCACCCAAGCACTGACACATGGTTCCCCACCAAAGTATTTGCAGTGCATGGGGATAAGATATGATGGAACATAATTAAAAAAGAAAGAGATCCTTTGTGATTTCTAGCGATGTTCACCCGTTTGTGTTGACGATGAAGTCAATTCTAAACTTGCAAAACTGAAAGTAGTTATGAGTCGACTCAGTACTTTCAGGCGGATGGTAGTTCTACAAAACTTGGATGCTTTGTTTCTTTAGTAGTGTGACGGTGATCAGAGATTTGCGAGCATTGGCATTATAACGCAGGAGAGTTTTGTGGGAGTTGTAGCTTGAGGCTGCTGATGTCGAGAGTTCTACCCCAGTGAGCGCTGATTTTTTTTTTTTGCCGTAGAATATTAACCATGGAACCCGTGACAAATGCTAGACAGTTCCTCCTGATATGGAATACAGGTACAAGAAAAGGTGGATGATCACTGCGGCCACCCATCACTGACCAGTTAATTTGTTGGAGATGCCATGAACTGGCAGTAAGTTTCACCAGTAACATCACATACTAAGCAATGCATTAAAGGTTTTTATTCAGCTCTTTTCTTAGGGTGGGGAGGAGAGATGATCTATCAGAAGGCAGGGTATTTATGTTGCTACGTGTTTTTCTTTACGTTGAAATCGTTATGCATAACTGTCCTTACTAATGGAAGAATGAATTTCTTGATTATTTTACATAGAGTATTATTTGGATTATTTTGAAAGTCTTTTTTTTTCGAAAAAGTTAATGATAGCTCGTTTCTGACACAGACTGCTTTAGCAGGTACGGTCGTTGTCTTTGAAAGCTGGCCTTTCCTGCTAGAATCCACCAATCTCTCTCAAAGGCCTCATCATATACCAGTCAGCCATTGAATTGCATGAATTTCAGGCTGTCCTCTCCGAGTTCTGACCATGTGAACATGCAAAAAGGCAGGTATCCTTTTTGTTCACATGCTTCTTTGAGCCATACAACCACGCAGTCAAAACACCCAGACATGACTGTGCATGTTTATAATTAAAATAGCCACAAGCCTTTATCAGTCATGCAACAAGAATTTGAAAACTGCTTTAGCAGGTACGGTCGTTGTCACCAACGTAGGTTTTATCAAATTCACGCTTCTTGAGCCCCAGATGTTTGGATTTTTTATCTATTCAGTGACAGACTCTGAACCAAAGTCTTTATCTTCAACTCGGTGACATCCCAACACTTTCTTGTTTTATCTTTTGTAAGTCTAATCTTCCCTATCCGCAGTCTCAGTGGCGTTACGAACACGTGGCTTGTTAGGGATTCTCTTTACACAGCCACACACGGGTTCGTTCTCAGCTTGGATAGTCCACAGGGAGCTAGCAAGAGGGTGCACTGTTGTGACAGGGTGTGCGGTCCAGAGATCAGACCCCTCGACACAGTGTTACTGACAGGGTATATTTTATAAAGAGCAAGCCTTGCGCAACAGTGAGAAACGTGACCACATTTTGCATCTATTTTCGTACCGGAAATGTTCTTTTGTTTCCTTACTACAACAGAAATGTGTCAGTATAATGCATCTGTTTTGTGTGGTGGAGCGGGTTTTTTGTTGTTCCCTGTGTGTTTACCATGCTTGCTAAACGTGTACCTTTGCAAAAAGCATGCGCCGTGGTGGTGTTTTTTTGTTTGTTTGTTCCCCGTATTTTTACCATACTCGCTAAACGTGTTCCTTTGCAAAAAAGCAAACAAACAATAAAAACCCAAACAAAACATGCGCTTTTTCAGAAGCACAAACAACTGAAGCAGCGCAAGAAACGGCTCAAGGGTGATGTGAGGAAGCTGGAAGTGTGGGCACGCTGTGCGGAGACCGCTCTCCAGTACTACCGCCAGAGCGTCGCCGCCGCGTCTCCCGCGCCAACACCTGCACGACCTCATTCACCACACCCACCAACAGTCCAGCCACCGCCACCGCCACCACCACCACCAGTTAAACAGCCACCTCCACCCCCACCTCCACCACCAGTACAGCTACCCCAGCCACCTTCACCATTCCAGCCATCACCATCAACACTACCACTACCATCGGTGTCACCCTCTGCGCTATTGCAGCCATCCGTCCAAGATGCGTTGTATCAGGAGACTGCAGCGGACTGTACTGAGGAGGTCAGCATGGCGCTGCTTGGTGGAGATGTGGAGATGTCCGAGCTGTTGTCTGAGTCAGGTAGGCCATGTTCCACAGCATGTCACTGCCTGTCCTGTTTGTTTGCTTGTGTCTGGAAAGACCAGACCAGTTCAACAATAATTCTGTCCACAGTATTCAGCCTTCATTGACCTGGTAACACTTTTCACAGATCCGGTAACGAACACTGTGAAGGATGTACACCTTGGGCTTTTGGAGCAGCTGACAGCGATGAACGAGATGACCATGACACCGGAAACAGAGCTGAACAGTATGGCTTCCACTTCCGACACCTTCAAGACGCATGCTTTGATCCACACCGATAACCACAATGAAGGACCGTCAAGTCACACAGGAATGCACGCGCACACACCTTTTGCAGGTAGCTTATTTATGTGTTTGTTTCATTGTTTATCCATTTCTTTCTTCTTTGTATTTGCTGATACATTAACACCACAATTACTGAACTACATCGTGAGATGATATGTAAGAAGGTGATCATGACGTGGTTTTTAAACAGAATTACAAACCATTCTGTCTTAGAGATCCGAAAAAAAAATCTGTAAAATCCTGGTCGCTGATTTTGTCAACAATCCGTTCGAAATTCTTAAATCGTGAAAACGGATATGTTTCTGCCAAAACCCGTAGACTTTTTTTTTAACGCCATGATGGAACTGCTTAAGCGTGGTAAAACCGACATGCAAATTTCTTTGTAGTTGCCTTCCTTCTAAGTGTTTAGAGTACGGCACGTATTACCCCCAAATCCAACTATGCTGTTGTTCTCTGCGTTTGCATGACGGATTGCTCGAATCATCGGCATGTCCCCCCCCCCCTCCCCCCTCCCACACACACATACGCACAAGTACGCGCGAGCGCGTAAGCGCGCGCCACACACACACACACACACACACACACACACACACACACACACACACACACCACACACGCAAAACGTGTATACATATGAGAGAGAGAGAGAGAGAGAGAGAGAGAGAGAGAGAGAGAGAGAGAGAGAGAGGGTGGGTGGGTCGTCACATAGGGACTGGCAACATTGACGGTAAACAGTGATGGTTCTTCCTACCAATCATTGGGAAAAAAAAGTTTATAGAGCCAGCGAATCACTTAGCCTGGTCTGTACATTTTAACATCTGGTTATAAAAGAGACAAAGTTTAAAAGAAGGGCTAAGTTCAAACGATTCAGTGACTAATTGAGCCACGCTTCTTTTTGTTTGAAGTTCATCGATACAGACTGGATAGACATTGTCTCTCATTGTTTGAGATTAAAAGAAAGACGTCTTTTGTAATTATGGTCAGCCATTATTTCATTCCACATGCACTAAAACAGTATGAGTTCTGATTGGTAGAAGGAGCCGTCGGTATTTTCACCTTTGCAACGTAGACGGAATTTGTCTCATTGCCACAGGATCACATGCAAGGAAAGAGAAAGAGACTGCCGTTCTTAGCCACTGCTGTCAAAGTCCGGCTGGTGACCAGTACTGATAGTTTGACCCCCCCCCTCTCATCTCCTCAACCCCCGCCAGCCCTCCTCCTCCCCGTATTTACAGTGCGGCCGTTGATTTGGTTGTCTGCCGGCATAATCAGCCTGTTGATTTTTTTTTTGGTTTTCATCGACTATCTTTGTTGTCAGGTCCTGTGTTTGTGTCAGTGTTGCAGTACCCCAATGTTTTTAACAATGATTGACTGTTGTCATGTGAAGGCCACCCAGTGTACATGTTGTCAGAGTTTACTGATCCTAAATGATTGGCTACGTTTGCTCAAAGTGAGGCCATCTTAGTACTTCAGTGCATATGTTATCAAGGCCTGTTGATCATAAATTGGTGATCATTGGGTAAAATGACTATTTTTGTGTGTGTAAACAATAGGCCAGCGTAGAGCTTCCAGTGTGTAAGTGGCCAGGGCCTTGTGATCCTGTGTGACTGACTATAGTGTTTCAAAATATAAATCTTACTTCATCCTTTTCACTGACAATAATGCTTTAAAATAAATATTACTGCATTCTTACTCTTCCAGTTTCCATGTTGCCAGAACCTACTGATCCTGTGTGACTGACTATAGTGTTTTAAAAATAAATCTTACTTCATCCTTACACTTCCAGTTTACCTGTTGTTAGGAACAAGTGATTGTACCTGACTGACAGCCCTTCCTCACGCTTCCAAGTTGCAGCCAAGGCCAAGTGATCCATCATGCTGACTGTAGCTGTTTTCAGATCGACCTCACTCCATCATAACCCTTCTTTTATGTTGCCATGGCGTAGTAGTTCTACACGACTATAGTTGTACAAAGTGAACCTTAGGTAAACCTTTGGGCTTCCACAGTGTATGTTGCCTGATCGGATACAGGTAACCGCAGTTGTGAAAAGTAAACCTTAGCCCCCCCCCCCCCCTCCCACCTCCCAATCCCCCTCCTTCTCCCCGGCACTTCCCAGACACAACCTTTTCTCTTCTCCACATGCCTTCTCCGCTAACACGTCCAATGCATATGTTGGCAGACCAAAACGAAGAGACGTTGCAAGCGTTAATGCAGCGTTACCTGCCCGTGGAGGACACGGCGCAAAAGGACCTGTTGAGAGACCTCCTGCTCTTCCCGGAAGAGGTTCAGCAGAGGGCGCCTATTCCAGAATACACCCTGGGTTCTGTGGACACCCTGGACATCACCAGTGCCCTGGAGCCCAGTTTCTGGATTGGATAGTCTCATGTCGGAAACGATGGTTGTTCGACTGCACATTTTGACTGCCCTGCTGTGGTTTTGTAGATAGTGTTGAATAGGAGATACCAAGTATTTGATATTTACCGGTATAATTAAAAGTATTCTTGATAAAAGAAATCGTCTCTTCGTTACAAATGCTTACTTTGTATTAAAATTTGAAACAATTGTCCCTGTAATTGCAAACACTAAAGAAAGGGGAATGGTTTACCGGTATTGCTTAGTTACTAGTATATGCTGATGATCACATCAATTGTTTTATGTATAATTGAATTGCTTGACTTGTAGATAAAATGCTAAATGAAACTGAGGCTTTGAAAAAAGTATGGGAATAGAATTCGAGACATGAGCTTTAATTACATAACAAATTTACCAAAATTTGTAAATGAAAATGAATTAAAAGGAATTATAACAAAAAAATCATCAAAAGCACTATGAGAATGGAAAATGAGAGCATTCCAAGAGCGGATAATGAACTATTTTCTGTTTTTCTTTCTTTTTTTCTTGTAAAAATTGAGGTAATTAGATTTTGTGGTCAGCTCTGTAAAGGAAGATTTTCATTAAAGACAGATGTCAGTTTTAAAAAGGTGTGTGTTTACCCATGGGAGATAACCAAGAGAAAATCTGAAGAACTGGGGACCAATTACACTTTTAAATACTACTTGCAAAACTCGATCAACATGCACAGCCAAGAGATTAAATCTGCAGAACATTAGAGAGAACCGAGAGAGGATTTACTGCATGAAGATGTACTGAGATAGTAATATGTATTTCATACAATCACGTAAGAAACAAAAACATGCTTGCGCTGTTAGTTTCCATTGACTCTCAGAAAGCTCTCTGCTTAATAGACTGAATGTATGTATGAAAAGTGGTAAAACTTTGGTTCAGAAAAAAGCTTTTAGTCAGTGGATACATACTTTTTTTAAGTAATCATGTGAAATGTAATAACACTATTGTTGATGTCGAAAAATATTGCAAAGTTTTTTTTCTGTAAAAGACATGTTGGCACAGTAATCCAATATCAAGCTATTTGTACAGTGGGTAGAAACAAGAGACATGCAAATCTACTGAACGTGCCTTCGAGCTTCGAATTCGTAAGAGATATAAAAACAACCCATCCAAGATTAAACGAGTGTACTGAATCCATGAGGCAAAAATGGAGTTGTAGGATTTCTAAGCACACAAGCGGGTTCACAAGCACCGAAACTGTTTCAGTTTAGAATATTGTGCTCGTATGCTTTCAAATGGAGGAAAATAGTGCGAGTTCTTTGTTCAGGAAGAAAACGTTCAAGTTATTTTGGAATAGGCAATTAATAAACGGTAAGTTCCGCGAATTTTGGAGGGATGCGTTTATGGCATATGTCAATTGAAGAGCGCATATTGAAATAAATAGTAACAACATTTCAGATGGACCTTTTTCTTTAATACTAAATCAAGAATTGGGAACGGCAATATTTGCATCATACCATGGACAAGAAAATAGGTTTCCGTAAAAATATGTAAAAAGGCAATAGATATTTTTAAAAATCATTATGAATTTTCGTACAAGTCAGGGATTACAGTAAATTACCACAATAGTTAATGCGGAATCTAGACAGAGAATACACGCAGAATACACACAAAACATAAAGCCTTACGCCGTGGCGAAGTGGTTAGCGTCGCAGACTCCCGGCTGGGAGGTCGTAGGTTCGAATCCCATCAGAGTCATGTGGGTTTTTCTGCCCCGACCAACTCCTACCCCGAGTTGAGTTTGCTACGGGCTCAGCTGGCTCAAATTTCCTGACCAGCATTGCAGGTTAACGCCGGGATATATTATGAAAGGAAGCGTAGAGTGCAGCCCTGTCATGCAGTCTCAGACCGGAACGGAAATCCGTAGCATCATCTTCATCATCCTCATTCTCGTCGATCAGCATAAGAAAATATAAGTCTCAAATTCTGTGGCCCTTTATGCCCAGCTCTCATGGTGGTCTCGGTTTTGATGTCCTCTCCGCGTCTGTGGCCTTGGTTTGATTCCGTCGGGGTCACCGGTATCGGCGAGTCCATGGGGCTGTCGTTGGACAGACGTGGTGGCGCCCTCCGGAGGGAGAGCTCACTCACGCCGGCTCCGCGACTAAGCAGTTATTGTTGTCAGTAGGAGGCTTAGTAGGTGGTGTCCTGCGTATGTTGGATCAGAACAGGCGCCACTGAACACCACCGAAGTGACACGGCAGCAGTGCAGTGTCTCCTCTGGTGGGCTGCCTCTTGACGACTTGACATTGACATTGACTGCTCCCTTTGGATTGCCGGTGCCGCGACTGCGGCGGGACTGACCAGGCTGTGGCTGTGGACAGGGTATTGGAATGAGTGGCATGGGTGCACTGTCACTGAGGTGGCACAGAAGATGGGACAGCAAAAAAAAAAAAAAAAGAAAGAAAAGAAAAAGAAAATGAAGGCTTAAAACAAAGATGAGCACAGAAATGCAAAGACGCAGTACATTTTATGTAGTGTAGTAGAGGAATAAAAACATTTCACGATTTATTCGAGGACAAACATTGAAATACTAAATGAAAACAGTTTTCTTGAGAAGGAAATTAAGCTGCACATGATTGGGAGATTGTAATGAAGAAAAAAATCGCAAAAAAAAAAGTTTTGATGGTTTCAACTTAAATTATGACATAGAATTATCATTTCAAACTGTATTTCAAAATAATGGGAGCATCTTCAGCAATATTGAAACTGACACCGTGCAAAATTTTAGTTTTGTGAGAACGCACGCACTCATGCGCATGTGCGCACGCACACGCACACCCACACACACGCACACGCACACACGCGCACACACACACACACACACACACACACACACACACACACACACACACACACACACACACAAACGCGCGCACACACTCACAGAGACATACAGACTGTCATGTCGCCGAGGGAGACGGCAAACACCAAGTCAGGGGCTTCACTCCGCGTTCACACACCAACGATCAGTCCCGCATTCAACCTTCATCCACAAGCCCAAACACTCAACTATGATTCACCCCTAACCACACTCACACCAAATGTAACACAAACTAACTAAATTTATTAATCACATCACAACATGCGCTCCACAAGAAGAACAACAACCAATAATCTGCTAAAACTAAACAGCACACAATATTACATTAACAAGGCCACGCGTACGCTATAGACACACACACACACACTGCCGACCGCTCTGCTTCCTTCTCTGTGTACCAAAACCTGTAAATGCACACAACAATCAATATCAGCCAAATGATTTCAAAAATGTATGCACCCCACAACAACAGAGTGTTTAAATCATTCCAACATGCAGCAAAGCACGAATCACAATAACTCAGAATTTCAGATAAGCAAAACTATCACTAACTATAGTTCATTACTAATGTAGTTCCTTCAACGAAGGTGAAACCAAAAGTCCAAAACGATGAAAGCTTTCCAACGTGTTCTTCCGTTCAAACGTTCCTGGAGCTCACAACGCCAAAACGAT
>CM031596.1:87100331-87102831 GCA_018398815.1 Conus ventricosus | reverse complement strand
TGAAGAGCCAGGAAGGCGGTGCAGTGCTGTTGCCCGTATGCTGTTGCGATGTCGGTCACGTAGATGGGCCGTTGTTCGCTCCCCATTCCTGTGTCGAACAGAATCACCACGTCCTTCATCTGCAGAGCGAAGTGCAGGAAAAGAAGAAAATGTCCGAGTCGGGACTCTTGACGCGGACGAAGCTATATCCATTCTGTTCAGCGTACGCACAGTAGAGGGAAACTCTGGAATCCGTCTCTTCTTGTGTGGACTTGAGCATTGCGTTTGGCGTCCTTGTTGTCGTCAGCTGATCTGCCGATTGTAGCAGGAAGGCTTCTCCCTCACATATCAGCATGACTTTTCTGTCCTTGAATTTTGGCGCATTCTCATCTTTGCTTCAAACGTCGAGTAATACTTGGCTGAACTCCTTGTTTTCGTCGTTTGACAGAAACGTTTTCCAGTCTGCAGGACGCTTGGTGCTTTCTCCTTTCACAATGATCTTATCGCCAGTGTCTCTCCTTTTCCTTTCCATCGCTTTGATTGAGTCCGTTTTGTACATGTCTGTATTGAACACCACGCCCGTTCCCTTTGGCAGCATGTCAAATATCTTCTGGCTGATCTCCCTGAAATTGGAGGGAAGCTGTTGCAAACAGTGAAACACTGCGTTGCCGTCGATCACAACCAGCGTCGCATCATGGGGAGGTAGAGCGGCATCTCCCATATCTTTGGAGAGGTAGTTGAACCCTTTTGCTTTGTCGGTCTTGGCAAGGAAATCGTCAGCAGTGGCAATACTGTTAGGTACAGGAGTAAGTCGGTATGTCATCAACTGTTTCAGATCGAGTTGAACACCTGCTTCCTGTGCTGTTACAAGGAGTTCAAAGGCAGGGTTCCCTTGTTTGTATTCCACAACCTTCTTCTTGGTAGTCTTCATGTGGACGTTTTTGTTCATCGATGCCATCGTTTTCAGGTTTAGCCGCATGACTGGTTCAAAGAAATTGTCATTTGCCATCAGTCTCTGCGTGATAAACGCCTCTTCACGGCGTTACCAGCCTTTTCTGCCCTCAAGACATCATGCTGAATGCCGGCTGGGACAGATGCTCCAGATGACAGGGCGATGAGTTTGACCGAGGCTTCCTCACAGAAAGGGTCGATGAAACTTTTGATTGCATCCTGAGTCATCATGATGTTGCTTTCACTCTTCAGTATCTCAGAAGGACGCAAGTCACGATGTCTACTGCCAACCTCATCACCTTGTGCCATGCCAGCAATGTCGAGAGTTGCATGAAGATACTTTGACCTCTCATGGGTTGTCCTGACCCATCTTTCGTAGGCTTCCTGGTTCGACAGCAGTCCCGTGAGACCAGCACCACCTCCGGCAGCTCCTCCTCGGCTTTTGGCGTGATTCATGAACGTTTCTTCCATGGTCTTGTCCACTGCACAGCGATTGCTAGGAATGAAGGACCTTGCCACACTGAAAGCACCTCGCTGCAGCATCTCCTTGGCTCCAGGATGTGACAAGTCAATGTTTGCCAAGAAGACTGAGAAGAAGGTCAGGTAGCGTGCGTAGTTTTGTCCACCGAAACTGAAGAAGAGGTCTGGCATTTGGGACATCGTTTGTGCGTATAGCAGGAAGTCGTTGATTTTGACAGCCTCAAGGAGCGCTAGGACAAGCCAAACATGATCGATGTCGACAACCAAAATTGTGCAGTTGGTCCAAAGGCTCCTTCTCTGACTCTATCTCTGAACTGTTTGTACTCTGCCGTGAAACTCAAGATAGCTTCATCTTGCTGAAGCTCAGTCAACGTCTCTTTTGAGAAGAAACATGAGGCTGTCTGGAGTTTGATCATGCTGTCTTCCGACAGTGTCGGAAATGACGTGTCTTCATCTCTGATTTCAAGATATCTTTCCAGCAGCAAGCGTTCTATAGACTCTCACGCATTGTCTTATGGCAGAACAATGCTCGTTCATATGTTTGCCAGACAGCATCCCTTGCCGAGAACCAGAAGAGATCAGACCTGCCTTCAGAGGGAGGGATATCTCCGAACCCAGAACCATCCAGCTTTTCCCCAAGCACCTTGAGGTACGCACAGGCAAGGTGGAAAGCACCGATCAGAATAACATGCTTCTTGTACCGGTCAGGTTGGTTCCTGACGATCGGGTAGGCTTTCATATAAACCCCAAGATCAAACGTAGTGATAACGTACTCTTGTCCAACCTCTCTCGTGGCCTCCTCTGCAAGTCGCAAGCACTCCTGGACTGCACTGTCTTTTACTCGGTGATTGGGTGATGGATCACAGGGTAGTAGGCCAATGGCTGCTGTATTCCCAGAGAAGAATCCAGTGGAGGTTTGAACTTTGAACTTTTTTGAGAGCATCTTCACCTCCATCAACTTTCCAGTGCCTAATTGCAATAGGTGGGCTTTTCCGCTGGTTTACGAAGCATTCTGGTAAATCCTCTTGTGTCAAATACACAGACTGCAGAAGAAGAAGCTGTCATATCCTACGTATCAGAAGAATCGCTT
>CM031596.1:87080331-87092831 GCA_018398815.1 Conus ventricosus | reverse complement strand
GAGTTGTGGTAACGTCCTGTGACAAAGCGTGCAGCCCTCCTTTGGACGTTAGTCGTCGTGTAGGGGTCCCACACGGTGCAGGCATATTCCAGCGTGGGTCGTACCATGGCTTTGTAGGCTGTGGCCTTTAGCTGGGAGGCGCTGATCTTGAGGTTACGCCTGAGGAAGCCAAGGGTATATTGTTGGCTTTTGTGCAGATACTGTTTATATGCTTGTCCCAACTAAGGTCGTCCGTGATGGTGACTCCGAGGTACTTTGCAGAAGTAACCACATCGAGAGTATGCCCATGTAGATGGTATTCGCTGGACAGTGGTTGCCTCTTTCTTCTCACGGGCAGAGCTGTGCACTTCCCAGGATGGAACTCCATATCCCAGCTCTTCTCCCACTGTTGAAGTGTCTGGAGGTCTTGTTGTAGTTGGGACTGGTCCTGGCTTGACGTGACGAGTCTATAGACTGCAGTGTCGTCTGCAAACAGGCGAGTCAGTGAGGTGAGCTGATCTGGCAAATCATTAATATAGGCCAGAAAAAGGCACGGTCCAAGCACCGATCCTTGTGGCACCCGAATCTGACATCTGCCAACCCTAAGGCTGCTCAGTCTATGATTACTGCTTGTCCCCTATCGCCGAGGAAGCTCTCAATCCATGAGGGACGAATATATTTCCTTCTGATTATCAGATCGTATACGTTCAAAAATAAGAACAATGTCTTTTCGGATAAAAAAGCATTTTCCTACATTAAATGTGTTATGTATGGCTAAACCCGCTGTAATAAAATCTGTCATAAGAACGGCTTCTCCTGACCTGATTCAAGCTGTATGCGAGTGCTCTCTGAATATTTTAAAAGGGAATGCACCTCTGTTTGCCCATCAGAAGAAGACTTTGTGAAAGCACAAGCACTCTTTACGGGTACTGCCCGAGAAGAAAGCCCGCTGAAGCGGAGCAGACATCTTTTACAGAAAGGATGGTTTTTAGGAGCGCTCGTGAAACCGGTTTTAGGAGTGTTAGAAGGTCTTTTGAGCGGAGTGTAATGGGGTATACCAAGAAAATAATGCTAGTTGATCCTAGAGTGTTAGAAAGTGTCTCGAGTCGCCAGTGCCTGATGTAAAAGCCGAGAGTTTAACCGTTGAGCGCCTTTAGTCAGTCAGCTGACGCTGTAATAAAAGTGCTTTTCCAGTGCCTATGGGCATTCCCTGACGTCATGCATTTTTCTTGAATTTTCATTCGTTACTATTTCTATCAACGGACTCAAATAGAGTTTGCGTAGAAAGCCTATTATGTCTGTAGTCCTAAAATAATATGTAAATGACCACACGTGAGGGTAAAGCCCATTTATTCTCATCACTGACTGGATGACCAGCCAGCACTTCGTCTCGCTTGCAAAGATGGCGGCGCAAACTTCGACAAACCCAGCGACCAAATCAACGTATTTACACAGCTGAGCAGGCTCTGCTGATGATTTTTGACAAAGACAATAATCTTTTATTCAACGACTCACTCGAGCATGAAGGTGAGATGATGATAGTGGTGGAATTGCCGACCATATTCGTCAGTTATTGAGTAGGGCTCTGTGACCTCAGTGTGTGTTCAGCTGACAGCGTCGAACGAGCCAGGCTAGTGTGTACTGTGCACTGCGTGCTGGTGTCCAGTGATGTGAAAATCAGCGCGAGAGGGGAGCGTGGCATGCTCGTGGCGTGACACACGGTGCAGACGGAAAGGAAGGGGAAGATGAGGGGTGAAAGAGAGGGTTGAAGTCGAGCAAGGGGGTGTGGTGGGGAAAGGGGGGGCGTGGTCGTGGACTGGTCAGTCTGCATCGAGTGTGAGCGTCTTGATAGACTTCCAAACTGTTTTACTTTCATTTACAGGTGTAGTGTGACAATACAAACTTTATTTTCAACTTTTTTGCTGTGTGTTTTTTTTGGATGTGGTAAATATATATGTTTTTGATCGTGCAAAAAAATCTATCCAAATCTAAAAGCCTAAATACTTTTTTATTATCAAAATTAAAACAAAAGAAGCCCAGATTCAAAATCTTCATTCCATTTCCTTAAAAAATGATATGGATTTCATTTTTCTATCTTTTGTAGTTTCTGAGCTAGAATTTTTTGTTAATTATCATGAGATTTCCCAGGCACCTGGGAACACCTTTGTTTGTACTATTGTGAGGCACTGAACGGGGTTAAGGAAAATAAAATGAGATATGGAAAATACGTAACAGTCGGCTGAACTGAATGACTATGAGAAAGCTCGGGATCTAAATCAGATGTTGTTTCATTTCTTGAAGAGATCTGACCAGTATAACAGTCAACCTTTAGGATCGGTGACTATGATACCTCCTAAAAAAGATGATTAAAGAGAGAATGGAGGATGACTTAACCAATTAACACTGAAGAAAAGGGCCAAGGTATTAATTCATCGTCTCAAACTGAATCCTGACCTCTTGTGGAAAGAACGTGGTGAAGTCTCCTATCAAGGACAAACGGCAAAACGTTCTAACCTAGTGGAACTGATTCTTGACACCTTAAGGAAACGTTCGAAAATGGAGGACCCCGCAGTATGGCAAGTGTTCGCTGAGGCTTTACGACAGATGAACGTCCCTCAAGATTTAGTGGGGAATCCTCATCGCTGGAAGTTTATTCGCGGTGAGTCAGCTAGTCCTTACGGCAACAGGCGAAAGAAAATAGAAGAGAAAAAGAAAAAGATGTAACGATTTGAAGAAAACATTATTTTTTTCCTTCGTATCCATCGGCATTTGGTGGTGTCGGTGCTCTTAAAAGGGGAAACAAAACTAAATCCCAAAGATATCAAAGAATGGCTGTCCTTTCAAGACGCTTATACTTTGCATAAACCCGTTTTACGTCGCTTTCCCCGTCGCAGGATATCGTCGGTGGATTGAAGCATCTCTGGCAAGCGGACCGCATTAGCGTTCAGTCTCTGAAAAAATAAATCAAGGATATCGCTTTTTATCTTGCATGACGTCTTAAGCAAATATGCCTGGGTCGTTCCATTAAAAAGCAAAACTGGCCTCGCTTTAGTTAAAGCTTTTGACAGTATGTTGAAGGAAGGAAGAAAGCCTCTTCGTCTACAGACTGATAAAGGGACAGAATTTGTGAACAAGACGTTTAACAGATATTTGAAAACGAATGACATTGAATTTTATGTGTCTCAGAACGAAGACATTAAAGCGGCTATAGTGGAACGGTTTAATCGGACAATGAAAGAAAAAATCTGGAGATATTTTACCTTTAAGAGCACTCTGATGTACATCGACGTCTTATCACAACTGGTGAACGCGTATAATCACACTTGTCATCGAAGTATCAAGACCAAACCGGTGGATGTCAACGTGTCTAATCAAGAAATAATCTGGCAGAGATTGTACGGATCTTCTTCTGTTTCTTATAAAAAGCCGAGTCTGGAGGTAGGAGATACAGTGCGTATAGGTGAGACGAGAAGAGCTGTCGTCAGCGAAGTTAAGAAAACAAATCCTGTCACCTACATATTACGAGACACAGCTGGAGAAGAATTAACAGGCTCTTTTTACGAGCAGAAAGTACAGAAAGTTGGTAAAAGAGATGTTTTTCGCATCGAGACGATAATGAGTTCCAGAAAAAAAAGGCGCAGAGAGAATATTTGGTGAAGTGGTTTGGCTACCCTTCTTCCTTTAACTCATGGATTCGCCAGGAGGCGATCATTCAGCAAATATGAATGAAGAAAACAGGATCGAACGTTTTCAGACGTTCCAGAGTCTCCAATTTGTGGCATGTTTTTGTACTACGTCTTCCTCGTAGTGAAAATTTGCCAGATGTTTATTATTTACATCGTGGTTTGGTTTGCCTTGTTTAATTTGACTCGCGGACAGGAAGCTGATAACTTGTGGATCGCGTTACTAGGAAGCTGTTTAGGACACATGCTACCCAATCCATCGAGAAAAACTTGTCTCTCGTAATGGCCTTTTACCTGACTCTTCCTAGCAATAGTTCACTGAATTTTTTCCCGACAATCAGGCTAGTCATTTTTCCCCACAAAACTTGCTCAAGAGATTGAACTGAATGGAGAATGGGAAGTGGGTCTGGCTGAAATTCAATTTACCAACAGCTACCTGAACGTCTTGACGATTCTGTGTGGATCGAGTATACGACCCCCGATTCGGCATTTTAACAACCGGAACTTAACATTAACCCCAGAGAATCGTCTTCTGGGAAAGTACGATTTCAACAGCAAGAAGTTAATAAAATCACGCTTCACAGCGGATTGTTCATATCCAACAAGGATTTCATTCGCGATTTGAACAAGGAGATCCAGTCTACTAAGTATTTTGATGATAGATTTAAAGCGTCTAACAAGTATCCGCTTAAAAAAACAAACAAACTATGATCAGGCTTCCAAAAAGGTCAAAATAATATTGAGTGAAAGAGGATCCAAGATCGTTCTCAGCCCGACGCTACACAGAATACTAGGCTTTCCCTCCGACAAAAAGTACCTGAAAGGAAGGAACAGATGGATCCCTCCTTACATGATTGATATCAATCAAAGTTTCAACCGCATTTTTGTCTACTGTGATTTAATTAGTCCCAGAACCCGTGGGAAAAACCATGGCTCCTTTATTCCAATCCAAACCTGTGATGAATCAGAGAGCAGAAGTCTATCATAAAATCTTTGTAAAACCGCACTTCTTTCCAGTAAATCGATTTCAGTTTAATACATCGGAAATCCTGTTAAATACTGATACGGGAGAATCACTATCATGTTCTAGCGGACATACTGTGGTTGCACTTCATCTACGTCGACGTCGTGATTACGACTATGGTGCGTAATACGCCCTTCCAGTCCAATGGTCGTTTATATGAAGATTGTTACTGCAGTCAATTGGGACACGGCCTGCCTATATTTGTAGGAGGAAAACATTACAGGGTGCATGGTCTAGGGAAAGTTTTGTCCGGCATCGGACGATTCGTGATGCCTTTATTGAAAAGCGGTGGAAAAGCGTAGCTTAAAGAAGGGGTCAGATCCGGAGCTAACGTAGTTCAAGACATCCTGCCGGGACAAAATGTCAAAATTGGTTTAAACCACCGAGCGACGGAAGCAGAAAAGAGATTATCTGATCAGGCTGTTGTTAAAGTGTCTGGTATTCCACCAGGTTAGTCGGTGAGAAAACGTATAAAACCTACTGTAATAATGAGGTTTCACCCGAAAACAAGAAATCGTAGCAGAGCAGACGAACCTTTACTTAGCGTCTGTTTTTTAACAACGGTTACCTACGACGCAACTTGCTAAACAAATTGCTGCGTAACTTCCTGTATTCATAGATACGTATTAAACACATACGACACTACATCCCTCCTCACCTTTGAATGGATTTCTTGTGCAAAATAACATGTTGAAATACGCAATTGAATTTCAAAATCTTTAACCAATCTACAAATCTTGTCTTGAGAAAGTTATGATAAAATAAGCAGATCATTTTCAAATATTTAGAGTCAGTTGATTTAGTTTTGACGTAGGTGAGAAAATATGCGGGTTCGATCGAAACGATTCAAAACGCTTTTGAATAAAATCACAGAACAATATGACATGTAATGATCAAAATGATTGAAAGTCAATTAGCAAATGGACAATACTCCGAGAGCTTCGTGAAAATTCTTTCTGCTCACTTTCATCGCTTTTATATAATTAAGTATGAACACTTGGGAACATAATGTTCCAAATACAGAAGGTTTGCGACGCTGGCGACTAGAACGTCTTGGGCTGCCCGGTTGAAGAGCAGGATTGCCTCGTGATGGATTGGTAGAGGTTTGATCACCAGTTGTGGTCACAGGATTTGGTGCTTCAGGGATGTTTTCCTCCTCATCTTCAGTTTCGTCTGGAACTGGAGTATCAGGGATTTGTTAAGGGATGAAGGGATTTTCTTGAGGAACGAAGAATTTCGGGTGATTTGGTGGGTACGGGAACGGGTTGTGACCATTGTTCCTTAGTTGCGAGCAGTCACTTTCAGAGGAGATGGGAAATAATGGGGAGTGAGTTTGTTCTGGGTGGGTTGACGTGCCAAAACAGTGTCTCCAACCTGAAGGTTGGACTGTCTAGCATGACGTGCCAGATGCCAGATCTGCCGTTGTGTTGCCTGCCAACTGTTTGTCCGTCTGTCTGTCTGTCTGCCTCTCTCTCTCTCTCTCTCTCTTATTTGTTCTCGTCTCCTTTGCTTCTTCTTCTTTTTTTATCTTCCAACGTTCATAAAGAGAATTTCACACACACACACACACACACACACACACACATACATACACACACACACACACACACACACACAATTATGCCCCACTTCATCTTCCCGATGACCTGGTTCCTATCCTTTTCCTACGTAAGCACAAAGCCCTTACACACGGAACGTGGCAGTTTTAAGCTTTCGGACGATAGGTCTGTCATGGCTGGGGACAAAGTTTTGTACGTCACAATCAAGTGACACAATCTTTCCGTTGACGTTGGGGTGAAGGAGAGAAGTAGGGAGATGGGAAGGAAGAGGGAGCGCGGGGGAGGGGTTGGGGAGAGGAGAGGCGGGAGCGTTGAGGTTAGAGTGCCTGGCTGTCATCCTGTCTCTCACCACTGTCAGCCTAGGACAGTTCCGCGTCAGCTCCAACATAATTTAGGGAGGGGGGGGGGGGGGGGGGGGGGGGGGAGGCCTTCTTCATATTCTGTCTGCTCAAGGTTATAATTCACTGCCCGTCTTTCTTTTTCTTTAAAAAAAAAAAATAAAGTTGTGTTTTTCCTGATCTTTTTGTCGTTTTTATGCGTTCTTTGAGATCTGCAAAGTGCTGTAAAAGTTCTTTTATTAGTATCATCATCATTATTATTGGTATTTTCATAATATTTGTTTACAAAAAGAATATGATCCTTGTATCTGAGGTAACACAAACATTTACCACACATGCTGCAAGATACTGAGTGACATTGATATCAAAGGATATACATTTATGTTTATATCTATCTATCTGTCTATACAAGAATGAAAACAACAGTCTTTTCATGTCTCAGACTTGTAATTTTAATACGTTTTCGCTGTTAAAAGCTTCATCAGGCCAGATCTGATTAAGCTTTTAACAGCAAAAATTTGTTAAAAAATAAGTATGAGACATGAAAAGAGTATTGTTTTTATTCTTGTATTCTACCGTCACGGTTTTTACTTCAGTTTGTTCTACAAGGCGCAGAGCTTAGGACAAGAGAGCAAAATTTTAAACTGTATATATATATATATATATATATATATATATATATATATATATATATATATATATAGATCAAAGTGATTAAAATACCCAAAATGATTTTTTGAGTGCTCGACCCCTTGGGGAGCAACATTTGTTAAAATAAGGTACTAAAAAGAGAAATCGACAAATTTGTTTCTAGCGGCGTTGCGCTGTCATCAGGATGGTTTTTGTTTGCCCACCGCCGATGTTATATAGCGTGTGGGCTCACGTTTGCGGTTGTTTGCACGTGCGGGTTGGCTGCACGTGTTTTTGGGGGCTTTCAGGTTTTTGTTTTGGATGTGTTCACTAACAACGATTTCCATTTATGCCTGCAGTTGTTTACTATTTCTGTTTTGGTGTTTAAAGTTGCTAAGTGTGGTTTGCATAGTATTAACCATTTTTCAGTTAAACATAGGTTGCACCTTTTTGAAACATTGCTGTATGGTGATGCTCTTTTTATGATTTTCCAGGATTATTGTAGCTTGTTTTGCGTCTTTAAGTTTCCAGATGTATTTGCTCAATTCTGTTTGGTTTTTATATTTTTCTTTATTAAATGACTGTTTGTGGTTTGCATATCTGGTTTTGAAGTGGTTTTCAGTGATCCCTATGTATGTTTCTTTTTCATTTTCTGATGTCACAGTAGCCTGGTATACAATGTTGTTGTGGAGACATTTATTGTCTAGTGGGCACTGCTCTTTTCTGGTGCAATTGCAAGATTTCCTTTCTTCACCCTTCTTTGCTGTGTTGATTTTCATTTTGTTGGATGCGTCAATTAGGTTTTTAAGGTTGGGCATACATGAGTACGATAGTTTGACAGTGTTTTTGTTAAATATTTTGGACAGTTTGTGTTCTTTTGGAAATGAAGTTGTTAAAATTTTGAAGAATTCTTTCCCTATGTTTGTTTTGAGTTTCCCGTCGTATGGGGGGTTATACCATATGATTTTTCTTTTCCTATTTTTCTTGCTTTTGTTTGTGTTGTTGTCTGGGTTGTATTGTAATTTGTAATTGTATTCACTTGTTTGTAGTGCCTCCTGGTATTCTGCTGCTGCATTGTTGAACACTCTCTCATTGCATGACAAGTTTGATAGCCTCTTGTTTATGCCATGGGGTATGGTCTTTAATACAGATGGTGGGTGGTTACTTTTGGTGTTTACATAAAGAGGTGTGTCGTTGGGTTTCTTGTATGGTTTATATATGTGATTGTTGAGATCCAATGTTATGTCTAAGTAGTTCACTACCTTTTTGTTTGCTTCAATGGTAATCTTTAAGTTGTGGTTTTGGAAGATTTTGCATAGTTCTTTCTTCTTGTTTTCGATGGTTCTTGGGTTGTTGGTCAGTGCAGCAAGGCCATCGTCTCTGTATAGTCGGACTATACAGAGACGATGGCCTTGCTGCACTGACCAACAACCCAAGAACCATCGAAAACAAGAAGAAAGAACTATGCAAAATCTTCCAAAACCACAACTTAAAGATTACCATTGAAGCAAACAAAAAGGTAGTGAACTACTTAGACATAACATTGGATCTCAACAATCACATATATAAACCATACAAGAAACCCAACGACACACCTCTTTATGTAAACACCAAAAGTAACCACCCACCATCTGTATTAAAGACCATACCCCATGGCATAAACAAGAGGCTATCAAACTTGTCATGCAATGAGAGAGTGTTCAACAATGCAGCAGCAGAATACCAGGAGGCACTACAAACAAGTGAATACAATTACAAATTACAATACAACCCAGACAACAACACAAACAAAAGCAAGAAAAATAGGAAAAGAAAAATCATATGGTATAACCCCCCATACGACGGGAAACTCAAAACAAACATAGGGAAAGAATTCTTCAAAATTTTAACAACTTCATTTCCAAAAGAACACAAACTGTCCAAAATATTTAACAAAAACACTGTCAAACTATCGTACTCATGTATGCCCAACCTTAAAAACCTAATTGACGCATCCAACAAAATGAAAATCAACACAGCAAAGAAGGGTGAAGAAAGGAAATCTTGCAATTGCACCAGAAAAGAGCAGTGCCCACTAGACAATAAATGTCTCCACAACAACATTGTATACCAGGCTACTGTGACATCAGAAAATGAAAAAGAAACATACATAGGGATCACTGAAAACCACTTCAAAACCAGATATGCAAACCACAAACAGTCATTTAATAAAGAAAAATATAAAAACCAAACAGAATTGAGCAAATACATCTGGAAACTTAAAGACGCAAAAACAAGCTACAATATATCCTGGAAAATCATAAAAAGAGCATCACCATACAGCAATGTTTCAAAAGGTGCAACCTATGTTTAACTGAAAAATGGTTAATACTATGCAAACCACACTTAGCAACTTTAAACACCAAAACAGAAATAGTAAACAACTGCAGGCATAAATGGAAATCGTTGTTAGTGAACACATCCAAAACAAAAACCTGAAAGCCCCCAAAAACACGTGCAGCCAACCCGCACGTGCAAACAACCGCAAACGTGAGCCCACACGCTATATAACATCGGCGGTGGGCAAACAAAAACCATCCTGATGACAGCGCAACGCCGCTAGAAACAAATTTGTCGATTTCTCTTTTTAGTACCTTATTTTAACATATATATATATATATATATATATATATATATATATATATATATATATTGAATTATAAACAAAGCTTGCTCTTATGTCTTAGATTGAAAAAAATATAATTCAATATAATGTTTATAATTCAATATTTCTTGCAGTCATTGCAACACCAAGCTGCTCTGTAAGTTGCTGGAACGGTGCGGTACTTATCCTTGGAATTTATTAGTTTGTTGTATATATATATATATATATATATATATATATATATATATATATATATATATATATATATATATATATATATATATATATGTGTGTGGGGTGTGTGTGTGTGTGTGTGTGTGTGGTGTGTACATAAATTTATCACGTCTACGTCCTCGAGGAAGACTTTGGGAGGTCTAAATATTGGAATCTTAAATAAATGTTAGCGAACCGCCCAGAGAACGTGGACAAACGAGTCACAAGACAAAACACAACGCGTTTCGACCTCTTAGGTCTTCGTCAGGTGATATATAAACGAATAAAACAACGAAAATTCACTTAGCTTTGATCGCTTCAGATCGCTTAGGGTTCAGCGCACGGAAGAAGGCGTTGAATGAGAACGAGGCTGTTGGAAGGGAAATAGTGAGTGAGTCAAAGTCGTAATGATGATAATAATATTACTGATAGGAATACTAATAATGGTCAAAATATTGGGGGGGGGGGGGGGGGGGGGAAGACAGGATCAATCTTGGTGTCAATAAGTATGGGTATGGGAGAAAGGAGAGTGGGTTAGAGGATTCTTAAGCAGCAGGGTTGCCGTGGCAACAGTCCCAGAGGCGAAGGCGATTGTGATGTCAATGCTAGTGGTAGTATCAATACAAGCAATAGCATTACTGAATGATACTGCTAACAACGATAGTGAAGGTTAAGGTAACGAAAGCATGATACAGAAACATATTTAGAAAATACATTTTTATAATAATCAAATAAATAAATAAAGGAAACATTTAAAAAAAAAAATAATAATAAATTTAAAAAATAAAAAAAAATAATAAAAAAATAAAAATAAAAATAATGATAATAAATGCATAAATAAGATAGCTATAAGTTATGTGTGAGGTGAATATAGGGAGATAAGGTAGTATGTGTGTGTGTTGTGGGAGGATATTGTGGGCTGAGATTGAAGTGGTGGGTTGGTACATGTTACTTTAAGGTGTTGATGCTATGAGGGTGGAGGGAAGAAGGGGATGGGTTTACGTACTAACTGGGGAGGGGGAGGGAGAGGGGCAACATATTCACACCTATACACAAAATCTCTCTCTCTCTCTCTCTCTCTCTCTCTCTCTCTCTCTCCCCCCCCCCCCCCCCCCCCCCCTTACGACCAACGATAAAGGAGACAGCATTCTATTCATTATGTGTGTGTGTGTGTGTGAGTGAGTGTGAGTGTGTGTGTGTGTGTGTGTGTGTGTGTGTGTGTGTGTGTGTGTGTGTGTGTGTGTTCCATGTGTAATATCAGCCTTATTCATTGGTTACCCCCACCTCCACCCCAACAACCGCCATACCCACCAACATCCCTACACACATCATTACTAGGGCTGGGGGGGGGGGGGGGGGGGGGGGGTAAGTCGATTGATGTAGCAAATGAAGAGAGAGACTCAGAGAGTGTAGGAAAAGGGAAGAGGATGATAGCTGCAACCTATGTCTGAGGTAAACAGAGGTAGGGTGTGCGTAGGTGGAGGATATTTCAGGCTGGAGCTGCAGAGATGGAATGGCACATACTACTTTTGGACGTTGATGCCATGAGGGTGGACGGTAAATATTGGAGTTATTTTGAGAGTCTGTTGTTTTTATCTCCGATTTATGTGCGTGTACACACACACACACACACACACACACACACACACACACACACACACACACACACACACACACACGCGCGCGTGCGCGCATCTATCTATCTACGTATCTATCTATCTATATTCTAGCACATAAATTGACAGTGAACGTTTCAAGCAATGGGACAATTGTGCTGAGAAATGTATCATATGAAAAACATTCTTTTCCATCGCTGTTTTGGTGGATATATTTTGGAGAAAATATGTTAATCTAGATGAACAAGCAAATTAGCATCGCACTGTTGGAGTAACCAAAGCAGATGTTACATTTAAACTCCGAAAACAAGAATTGTGATTAACATAAACTTTACACAATCAGTCAGACTGTTTTCACAGGCAGGATGTGTGTAGCATTGCCAGACAAAACAAATACAAAATAATTTCTTTAACGTATCATTGATTAACATTTGACTGAAAGAAAACACAATGTAGGGGTCATGTGTATGATGTTCGCACTGAATTCTTTCGATCATTAAGATGGATTCAAGCATTAAAGGTATTGTCACTAAACAAACAGTACCACAGCAGTATTTTACGCAAAACGTTTGATACGGTTGTACAAGACAACAAATGTCACATATACACTAAAAAATGCATATAGTCATTGCTTACAATACAATCTTCTTCATTTTACAGGAATGTGTATAGCGATCACGTAGACATTCAGTCTTCATTGTGTTACAGGAATTAGTATCCGGACCAGGGACTTCCAGAGACTTGTAGATTTCAAACGTTAATGTTAAATTACAGACATTTCAATTCAGTTAGAGAAAGTTATTTCATGTTTTTA
>CM031596.1:87072831-87077831 GCA_018398815.1 Conus ventricosus | reverse complement strand
CCATGACAAAAGAGGGATATCCAGTGTCTTCATCACAGCATTTTCTTTTCTTCTTGGTCTTGTTTTGTTGTTGTCTTCTTCTTCTTCTTTAAAATCAGGATTAGAAAAAAGGAAAGATAACTCTTAATAGGAAAGAAAAGTCGTCTCCTTATTTGTTATTTACCATTAACCGCCTCATTTAAAACTTTCTCTGGAATGTCGGTAGTTCGGCTGTCATGCTATGATCTTGTACCTTGTAGATAGGAACGTTGATGTTTTGGACTTTTCGGATTGTTTTTCAATTAATTCTCTGTGTAAATTAACAACTTTTCTATTAAACAATAAACAAGTAGGGTTTATTGTTTACTGTTCCCTGCTCATTTCATGTTCAACGTCTTTTCTATTGCATAAGTCCATTATGGAATATTCTTTAATTGTTTTGAGATCACATCAGACGGACATCTTTGATTCCTCCCATAATCTATTCTTTTTCTTCCAAAAAATTGTCCAACTGTCCTCCTCTTTTATTACCTCTCCCCCTTCCACTTTTTCTTTCTTTTTGTTCATGATAACATGTTAACATTGTGAAAAAATGTCTTGACTGATGTTGAAAATTACTTGTTTGATGTTGACAATTACCCACATGACAGGGCATTAAACAGAAATCCTTCTTTCTATCCTTGTAGATAGTTATGATGTGGTTGTTGCTTTTTTTTTTTTTTAAACACGGATTAACTGTCTGCCTATCATTGCTCTGAAATGGCCTTTCATAACCGACTGGGTGATAATAAAGATACAAGTGAAAACTGACAATGCAAGTCACTTGGGCATGTGGAACAATAAAGTGTTCGCTTGTTCAGTCTGTTTCCTTCTTGCTTCTCTATGTCTCAGAATTCTAGTATCATTCTATGTCTTAGAGTTCTAGTACTATTCTACCACTTAGAGGTATGGTGCCCTACTATGTCTTAGAGGTATGGTACCCTTCAATGTCTTAGAGTTATTGTACTATTCTACGTCTTAGTGTTCTGATACTATTCTACGTCTTAGAGTTCTGGTACTATTCTACGTCTTGGAGTTCTGGTACTGTTCTTTGTCTTAGAGTTCTGGTATCCTTCTATATCTGAGAGTTCTGGTAATATTTTACGACTGGTACCCTTCTATGTCTTAGAGTTCTGGTGCTATTCTACGTCTTAGAGTTCTGGTATCCTTCTATATCTTAGAGTTCTGGTACTATTTTACGACTGGTACCCTTCTATGTCTTAGAGTTCTGGTACTATTCTACGTCTTAGAGTTCTGGTATTATTCTACGTCTTGGAGTTCTGGTACTGTTCTACGTCTTAGAGTTCTGGTACAATTCTAGGAGTTCTGGTACTGTTCTACGTCTTGGAGTTCTGGTACTATTCTACGTCTTAGAGTTCTGGTACTATTCTACGTCTTGGAGTTCTGGTACTATTCTACGTCTTGGAGTTCTGGTACTGTTCTATGCTTTAGAGTTCTGGTACTATTCTACGTCTTGGAGTTCTGGTACTGTTCTATGCCTTAGAGTTCTGGTACCCTTCTATATCTTAGAGTTCTGGTACTATTTTACGACTGGTACCCTTCTATGTCTTAGAGTTCTGGTACTATTCTACGTCTTAGAGTTCTGGTACTATTCTACGTCTTAGAGTTCTGGTACTATTCTACGTCTTAGAGTTCTGGTACTATTCTACGTCTTAGAGTTCTGGTACTGTTCTATGCCTTAGAGTTCTGGTACCCTTCTATATCTTAGAGTTCTGGTACTGTTTTACGACTGGTACCCTTCTATGTCTTAGAGTTCGGGTACCATTCTATGTCTTAGAGTTATGGTACCCTTCTCTGTCCCAGAGTTCTGGTACCATTCTACGTCTTAGAGTTATGGTACCCTTCTATGTCTTAGTGTTATGGTACCATTCTACGTCTTAGAGTTCTGGTACCCTTCTCTGTCCCAGAGTTCTGGTACCCTTCTATGTCTTAGTGTTATGGTACCCTTCTGTGTCTTAGAGTTATGGTACCATTCTACGCCTTAGAGTTCTGGTACCCTTCTGTGTCTTAGAGTTCTGGTACCCTTCTACGTCTTAGAGTTCTGGTGCCCTTCTGTGTCTTAGAGTTCTGGTACCCTTCTATGTCTTAGAGTTCTGGTGCCCTTCTATGTCTTAGAGTTTTGGTACCATTCTACGTCTTAGAGTTCTGGTACCCTTCTATGTCTTAGAGTTCTGGCACCCTTCTACGTCTTAGAGTTCTGGTATCATTCTACGTCTTAGAGTTCTGGTACCCTTCTGTGTCTTAGAGTTTTGGTACCCTTCTACGTCTTAGAGTTCTGGTATCATTCTACGTCTTAGAGTTCTGGTACCCTTCTATGTCTTAGATTTCTGGTACCCTTCTACGTCTTAGAGTTCTGGTATCATTCTACGTCTTAGAGTTCTGGTCCCCTTCTATGTCTTAGTGTTCTGGTACCCTTCTATGTCTTAGAGTTCTGGTACCCTTCTATGTCTTAGAGTTCTGGTACTATTATAGCCCTAGAGTTATGGTACCTTCTATCCCTTAGAGTTCTGGTACTATTATACGTCCTAGAGTTATGGTCCCCTTCTATGCCTTTAGGGGTTCTGGTACTTTATACGTCCTAGAGTTATGGTACCCTTCTATGCCTTAGAGTTCTGTTACTATTATAGTCTTAGAGTTCTGGTACCCTTCTGTGTCTTAAGAGTTCTAGTACTATTCTACGTCCTAGTTATGGCCCCCTTCTATGTCTTAGAGTTTCTAAAACAATTCAAGTCTTAGATTTTCAGGGTACCCATTCCTTCATTATTTCGTTTAGATCAGACATGCTACAACGACTGGCTAAAACTGTAAACAATATAAATTACTTTTGTACTTTCACATGCAAGTGTTGTTTTTTGGGCTTCTCGAGCTCGAGATAAAGTATAAAAATAGGTTTAAAGTACAGCCTGCCATGCACCCTCGGATCAAAATGGAATTATGTTGCTTCATCTTCAAACCTCCCCATCCTCATCGATCAGCATTTCGAATTCTGTGGCCCTTCATAGCCTGCTCTCAGGTTGACATCAGCTTCGATTTTACTCTTCACATCTATGTCCTCGGTGGTTTGTGTTTTAGGTCGCTGGTATTGGCCAAGTTTATGGGAACTGTCGTTGGACGGACGTGGTGGCGCCCTTTAGAGGGAGACCCTCACTAATACCAGTTCTCAGTTGACTATGCATATATTGTCATCGTATGGGGTATCCCGCGTAGACTGGATCCGAATGGGCACGTCATTGTTGCACACCAAAGTGACTCGGTAGCAGTGCAGTGTCTCCTTTGGTGAGGCCTCACGACGACTTTAACATAAACGTTTCCCTTTGGGGCAGAAACAAGATTAAAGCAGAGTATGGTTCTGGACAGGGAGCCGGACGAGTGCCGTAGGGGTAACGCTCCTGATGTAGTACAGAAGATGCGACCAAAAAAATATTCGGTTCTTTCTTGTGTGTGTGTGTGTGTGTGTGCGTGTGCGTGGTGTGTGTGTGTGGTGGTGTGTGGTGTGTGTGTGTTTTGTGTTTTAAAGCGAGTCCTTCTTTTTTTCCCGTTTCTTTTTCTTCTTTCTTTCTTGTTTTGCCTCTACTTTTTTCTGTACGTTTTATATGTTTTCTTTTTCTCTCTGCTTCTTTTTCCAATGATTCATGTCCTTTGGTATTTTCATTTTCAGTCTTTTTCTTTAGAAATCTGTCTTTCTTTTTGCCCATTCGGGTTTTTATCATCATCATATCCTCGTCCTCCTCATCCTCTCCTCTGCTCCTCCTCCCTCCTCCCTGCTCCTCCTCCTCCTCCTCACATCATCATTATCATATAGCTCATCATCCTCCCTTCATCAATCAAACATCATTTTTCATCATCATCATCATCATCATCACTTTTTCATCATACTTATCATCACCACCATCAGCATCATTCTCATCAACATTGCATTTATCATCTTCATCATTAGAGATTATTATCATTGTTGTTATTATTAATATTATGTCGGCCATATGGCAAGAGATCAGTAGAGGTGTGCATTATATGTCTGGCGTCAACAGTGACTTACTGGTAAGGGGAGGAGATCAGTAGAGGTGTACATTGTACGTCTGTTGTCAACAGTGGTTTACCTGTAGGGAGGAGATGAGTACAGTTGTGCATTGTAGGTCTCCTGTCAACACTCACTTACCTGTAGGGAGGAGATCAGTACAGGTATGCATTGTATTTACGACGTCAACACTAATTTACCTGTAATGAATCTAGTAGATGTGTGCATTGTCGCTTATCTGTGGGGAGATCAACATAGGTGTGCAGTGTGTGTCTGCTGTCAATAATGACTTATCTGTAGGGGGAGTTCAGTACAGGTGTGCAGTGTGTGTCTGCTGTCAACAATGACCTATCTGTATGGGGAGATCAGTACAGGCGTGCACTGTATGTCTGCTCTCAACAATGACCTATCTGTAGGGGGAGATCAGTACAGGTGTGCACTGTGTGTCTGCTGTCAACAATGACCTATCTGTAGGGGGAGATCAGTACAGGTGTGCAGCGTGTGTCTGCTGTCAACAATGACCTATCTGTAGGGGGAGATCAGTACAGGTGTGCAGTGTATGTCTGCTGTCAACAATGACTTATCTGTAGGGGAAGATCAGTACAGGTGTGCAGTGTGTGTCTGCTGTCAACAATGACCTATCTGTAGGGGGGAGATCAGTACAGGTGTGCAATGTATGTCTGCTATCAACAATGACCTATCTGTAGGGGGAGATCAGTACAGGTGTGCAGTGTATGTCTGCTATCAACAATGACCTATCTGTAGGGGGGAGATCAGTACAGGTGTGCAGTGTATGTCTGTTGTCAACAATGACTTATCTGTAGGGGGAAGAACAGTACAGGTGTGCAGTGTATGTCTGTTGTCAACAATGACTTATCTGTAGGGGGGAGATCAGTAAAGGTGTGCACTGTATGTCTGCTGTCAACAATGACTTATCTGTAGGGGA